>OX421974.1:50027868-50603369 GCA_949128135.1 Parasteatoda lunata | reverse complement strand
TATATATATATATATATATATATATATACATAAGCAACTTTGGTTTCTTATGTATTGTTGTATGAAAATTCCACATTTTTTTCTAATTTCTTTTAATTTTTCCTTATAAAAAAAGAGAAAGTTTCTGTTTTCACGACACAATATTTCATCATTTATCTCTACGTACATGTTGACATTTTGAAAGAGAAAAATATTAACTAATATCTTCTAGGAGTCCTGAACTCCTAGAAGATATTCTAGGAGTAAAAGAGAGACTTCAGAGATTTAGATGTAATACTTTTCTTGACATTGACATTACATTCGTTCCCCCAAGAATTACTATCCGAAAAATTATGAAACTTCTGAAACCTTCAAAGAAGTTAAGGATACATTGATACATTTTTGCAAAGAAATGTATTTTAGTAAAGTAAAATATTGCTGAAAACATTTAATAGAAAAGTTTAAGAACATTAATTAAGGTTCAATATATAGAACATCATGGTATTCATTCCAATTAAAAGCATAAAATATGAATATTTCAGTCTTTGCTGTTTGTCATATGGTTATGTCTGAAATGTTGAAATATTTTATTATTTCTTTATCAGTTAATTATCAACATTGCGTAAAATGGGCTTTATTAACAGGATCATTATGACAATTTTACAGCAACGATGTGTTTGCTATCGTTCTTTTTTTCAAAAGTCATTTCCTGGAATGCTTTATACATATTTTATTTAAAATTGAAGGTTACAAATAAGCTAAATAATAGAAAATTATTTTTTGTGAAAAAAATGACTAGTTGAATAAAATTTTTTATATTTTTCTTCGATTTTCAATTAAGTAAAAAATGAAAGAAAAGGAGTAGCCCGGGATACAAAAGGCAGATTCCAAAATATCACGAAATTTGAGAAAATGTCTGACTATATTTCATATAGTTGCATATTAGTATCAAATTAATATAAATATGCTAAAACTCTCATATTCCTTTTTTTTTTAAATTTTTCTAACTATGCATTTTTTGTCATACATGTCTCTCAAAATTCAATGCTGGTGTGATCTACAATTTTTATTGGAGCTGTATTATTTATATCCTTTTATATAAGAAAATAGAAAAGATAAGTATAAGTCGATGGTTCAAGTATCGAGAAAAACAAAATAAAATGATATATATATATATATATATGTATATAGTTTTTTCCCTGTATTACTGGATAAAAATGAATTATCAATTCAGAGTTAATATATCTTCTTGATGAAAACGATATTTTCATTCTATAAGTATAGAATAATTATAATTAATGTTATTATTCCAGCTAAAGTACTTTCATGCGAGAGTAAGATTACTAAAACTCAACTTCATGGGAATGACATCTTCCATTTCTGTTTCGTTTGTAACTGACTTCATATTGTTTGATATTCTTATATTTTTGAGTTTATTTTTAAAATAAAGTTTACTTATAAATTTGCCAAAATTAATAGATGTCAGCGTTTAGCCAACTTTATCTTAAAACTCATATTTGTTTTAAATTTTTTTTAATGGGGACCAGTATGTAGATCATACTTATTTCAGCCTACTCCACGGAGGTGTAACTTTTACTTATAGTATATAGTGTTTATATCTATTTAAATATCTATTCAGAGTGTATCATAAATGTAATTTTCAAAATGAATATATAGATATGAAGTGAAAAATATTCGATTGTTTCTAGTCAATTTGGTCAATTGAAAAGTTTACATAGGGGAGTGATTTTTTTTTTTTTTGTTTTCCTTTGCATAAAATTTTTTAACCTATCGGTGAAATCGGTATCTCTTTTCAAATTACAATTTCTTAATGACATTTTTAATCTATTCCTTGTGGAATTGTAAAAGTTTTGAAACGTTACATATAATAGAGAGTCATGTTATTGTTGTGATAAATTTCTAGGTGAGTTAGGGTACTTCATCAGGATTAAAATTGCATAGGAGTAAGTATTCGCTGCTTTGTGGTGCTCCTCTATTAAGAACAGTTTCTTAATATTCATCTGAACATGTCATAATAGAGAAACCCCCTAGCCACATAAGACCATATTTCCAGGCATTGGTTTCTATGCCTTAACTCTCTAATAAGTCGCAACATTTACTTAACTCCCTGATGTTTATAACATTTTTTAACTTGCACATTTCGACAAAAAATAGGGTAGAAATGTCATTTAAAAAAATCTATAGTTTTAGGAAAATATCTTATTTCAGATTTGAAATTGTCACTCCCGTATTAGGCAAGATCAAATAATTGTCATGCAGCAAAAGTTTGTTCCCAAGCTGGCTCAGTGGAATTTTCGTCATTGTATTTCAGAAGATTTATTTTCAAATCAATGTTATTTAATTATAGCAACATTTACTCTCTTTTCTACAACTAGACCAATTCTACCAGGTGAAAAATAAAATAGAGATCAAAATAAAAAAAAAATCTTTACAATCCATCATTAACTGTTCTTCTTTTCTTTTAATAACAGCATGCGTGTAATTGTTTATGATTTAACATAACATATAATTTAATTTAAAAATGATATGTATTCTTATTTATAATTTAACTTCTATCTATTTTATTATTTTGAAATTCCTTTTATCTTCATTTTGATTTATTGCATCTTGATTTGATTTATTGTATGATAAAGTAAAAGAAAATATATAAAAAATCTAGTTATCATTTTTTGTAACATAGCATCCAAAAAAATATCGAAATTCACATTTTATGTAAAACGGACATTTTTTCTAAATTTTCCCGAAATATTTTTCCCATTGTTTCAAGAATTTTCAGGTTTGATAACATATAGCTATTCTTAAAGTCTATCGTCTTCACCCTCACAGTAATAAATCAACATAGTAATTTAGATCTTTTTTATAAAAGAAAAGATTTCTGGGACCATTCGGGATCTTTCTGACGAGAAATCAATAGTAGGCTCTCGAATACTTTTTTTTATTTCTTTTTTATCATCAGAATAAAATACACCTGTATATATTGTCCTTGTGAGCTTTTTGTTTCTTGTTTAGGTGTTATAAGTTATCGAATCCTAAGTTATGGTTTATTTATTAAAATTGGCTGATTTAACGTTACTTTTTTGATTTTATTGTATCTCTATAAACTGAGAAAAAAATATGACCAAGATTGCTAGAATATGATAAAACTCACCGTGTTTATGGCTGAAGGGGAACATCAAAAAGCTCGGCAATTTTTACCAAAAACTTGTTTTGGTAATTTTTTGGTAAAACCTTTGGTACAATACAATATGGTTTTATAATATGTCAAAAACATTTGGCAAATGTGGTAAAATTTCGTAATTTTAACATGATACCTTAGATTATAAAGTAGAAAACCTTTATTTGGTTAAATTTACTTTTCAGGTCTGTACTTTTTATGAAAAACAGAATGTTAATGTATGAACGGGAAAAAAACCCGAAATCAATGGCTTAAATACCCTATAGGTTTCTTCAGTAACGAGAATTATGAGACTTTTTTTTTTTTTATCAGAAATGACTTTACTATACAAAACGGTAATTTTACTATATTTATTTCTCTGTGTATGTCTCTTCTTTTAGCTAATGACGCCAAAAATTATTAACAATATTAAAGTGTAAAGAGACTATATGATGAGATTTAAAGGATTATAAGTGTTGAGAATTTGACTACTTTTTATCATAAATTGCTAAAACGTATGAGTACCAATCTATGTGGAGTTTGAGCACCGCATACGTTCGAGCAACGTATGAGTACCAATATATGTGGAGTTAAATTAGTGATATAGTGTACATGCAGTACACTATATCACTAATTTAAATATTAAACTCTCCATCTTTTTTAAGTTTTGTCAAAAGTTCAAAATATTTGTTTATATATAATTGACTTGTTAACTGTCAACTCTCCGAATTTTACAGAAAATTATTAAGAGTGTAGTACTTAATGTTTTTACATAATTTTTTTGAGTGCACTAACCTTAAATATATCATTCTTCATTTTACAAAGAATCTAGAAATATGTATCAAGGTTAATCATTATAAAATAGTCTGTATATTTTCAAAGGATACAGTTTAAATATTGAAAATTCATGCCAATTTTGTAGAGAGCAATGAGAGGGAATTGAGTCAGTAAGGATCCTTATAATTATAAGGGGCGTGACTAAAGTCTGGCATTGTAGTCGAAAATTCGCTATTAAAAATGTCATTTTAACTGCAAACATTCCGTGGATTGGATTCCTGGCTAGGCTAGTGAACATACTTCATTTAAAAGCTGCAAATGTTTTCCAAATTAAAACATATTTCCCTGGAACAGAAATTTTATTTGGAAATATAAGACATTATTTTATTGTCAGCAAAGCGTTCAATGTAGGATTGTATTTGTTGGTTGCAGTCATTGATTTTTTAAATTTCTTTTGGGTATTTTTGTAAAATGTTTTATTAGTCGATGTTGAAATGGTCAACTTCTTTTAGAGAAACTACAGAATTGATTTTAAACCGTATCTGTTTGGAATCTCGGCTCATTTAAAATGTTTTTACACTTAGAAATTTTTAAAAAAAAGTACAAAAATTTAGATTTAAAGAAAATAATGACTAAAAGTTGCCCAATTTTTCATGTTAAAAAAAAGCCTAAAAGCAAGAAAAAATATTTTTTTTAAAATCAATTTAAAATAAAATCAATCAATTGGTTTTAATTTCAGATTAATACATAAATAGGTGCCATAAAAGTGATTTTGAACAAAATTAAAATTTAATGTTTAAAAGTTTAAAAGAAAACATGTAAAAAGGACAATAAAATAAGTGAAATGTATGAAAAGTAAAGAAACGACCTCAGAAAAATTGATCGAAACTGTTTTCTTTATAGAAAATATCAATAAAACGCACTATAAAATCTCAAAATAACTGAAAGAAAATATATAAATAATAAATAAGCAAATAAATAAAAATTAAAAGCCTTCTGAGAGGAGTTTCGGTAAGTTTCTTCAGAAAACAGTACTTTTAGAAATATTATAGAATAATTTTTATAAGAATATTTATTTAATTACAGTGATTCAGTTATTTTGCGGTTATTAGTATTGTAACAATTACGGTACATCAGATTTAATTTTGTTTAACATATGTTCCGGTAAAAATGAATTTTACACAAAACAAATGACCCGTCATTCTGATTGCTTACCTTAATTTTATGAGGAAATTTTTGCAGTTAATACTTATAATGAGACGCAAATATCGAGTTATTGAGTAATAGGAATTCCTTAGCTGATAATTTACGAGTGAAGATTAAATAAAATTAGTAGAGTGATTTAAATAAAATAAATTTAAACGCTAAAATACTCTAGTTCATCTGAATTAGATAAGTCTTTTCAATTTATTACGTCTTTACTTACGTGTTTGAACTTTGCACTTTGATAGTTTATAAGGAAAATCCTAAAAAATAAATCTGAAGTCTAAACTATTTTTTTGTTTTTGTTTTTATACAAAATTGTTAAAAATATGAAAGCACATACTTTCTTTTATTTTAAATCATGCAGGGGAAAAAAAAAACTTTCTTAAATCTGAACAGAGAGATCTCCCGGGTACTTGGTACACGATCTTCTGAGTCTATAAAAATGAAATAAAAATGAAATTAACTAAAAAAATAAATAAAAAAAAAATAAAAAAAAATAAAAAAACAGTAAAAATTGCACCAGTTGCTGCAGTGGGCTTGGAGAATTTTAACATTGATCATTTCGTTTCTCGCCACCAACTGCGAAACTAACTGAAATCAATAATTTTTAAAATTGCAAGAGAAAATTAGCTATAAGCGTACAAAAATTTCATCTGAATTATCTAACATGCGTCAGAAGATACTTTTACTAAGTTTTTGCAAAATATCAACCACATCTGTTCAAAAGCTCTGTTACTTGTTTTGAATCTTGATGAGGAAAATATTAACTAATTTCCTTAGCATATTGCTAAGCAGAATACTTTTTGAAATTGACTGCGATATTTTGAACATCAGCGAAAACTTCTATATAAAATTAACTTCTTTTTAAATTCATGATTTAGGATAAATATAAATTGTTGTTAGTTGTAAAATTGAAACTCAGGAATACAAATATTATTGAAAGAATTATATAAAATGAAATATTTGTTTTAAAGTAATCTGTAAATTATTATATGAGAGGAATAAGCTATTTAAAATAGCTAAGTCGTTGATTTATTTAAAGAAAATATTTAGATTTTTTTTTTATGTATAACTTAGATTAAAACCCGAACTATTGTTGTTGTTTCTAATGACACTTCGAAAAGCAAAGCTCGCCAACCATTGGCCTTTAGTCAGAAATGTGCGCCTTAATTCAGGAAGAGCTAATTAAGTCAGGGATATGAATCTTTTATTTGACAAGAGATCACTGTAAGGGTGAAAGTACATCTTAGCTCAGAACCCCACGGATAGGTGGCAGCACCACTCATTCATGGTGCCACATTTTCAACCTTGACATAGATCTGAAAGGAATGGAAATTGTCTCCTGAACCCTGTACTGCTCAGTGACCAACCACATGACTTTAAATTCCACAGAATTTTACGACCACGTATATAGCTTGCACTTGAGGGCTTTGTTAGAGAAAACATGAAAACTCAGTATGAATTTGCTTTGTATGATTGTTAAGAAATTATTTTGGTTTGAAGAAGAAGTAGCTGATGACGTATTTCCAATTGTCCATAGATTTTTCCAGTGTGATGTAGGCAAGAGTGACATAGACTTAAAACAATAGGAACTGCTTTCTCAAGAATTAAATTCGTTATATAATAAAATATTTTATTTCAGAGATATGGAGCTCCATATGGGGCTCCGAAGTAGAAAAAAAAATAATGATTAATTTTTGTGTACGTGTTACCGTGAATAATCTGAATCGAGAGAATGTCGACTTTTACCGGTGAATTTCAACGATAACTTAGTCGTTTTGGTGAATGCATTTTTGTGAAATATTTGTTATATCCAATTTGAAATTAATTTATTTGTTTATATTATTATATTTATTCGATATTTTAATATCTGCTGAGAATAGATTATGAAAAACATCCGTATTCGGGGAGCAGGTTAAATGCATACTGGACAGTGGCACTTGATCTTAAACATTGATGTAGGGCATAACGGGCAAATGTATACCGGGTACTTGGTACCGGGTATTTATTGGAAAAGGATTGCCACTTAATTCGACCTAGTATAATATTTCGGATATTTACCAATGCGACTATGCTATTTTTATTTTATTTTATAACCGTCATTGAACAGCCGACCCAATTTTGGGCTTACGACAACTAATGTTCAGTTTCGTAGCTTAGAAATTACTGGAACAAGTATTGGGAGAAATTGCCTTCGTGGAGGATTTTCTGATAGAATTAACAGGCATTTGTGTTAAATTGAAAGATAAATCAGGAAAACCTCTCAGGGTTAGCCTGATGACAAGGGGACTCTTACCCATGATCAGTCTACCACTGAGGATATTTTACGTCAGAACTGTTGTCGGTGCAAGCTGGATACGAAATTCACATCGACAACCATCGCTGGTATTCGAACCAGGTTCACATCATTGAAAGGCGAAAGCTCTATCCCCTGACCCATCAGGACAAGCGACTATATGATTGGCATAGGTGCGTACATACATATAAGTTATTGAATTTAGAAAACGGCCCGGAGGGTGGGGCTGCAGGGCTAAGCCTCACAGAACACCTCTGTCCACGAAGTAATCTGAAAATGCGAGTGTCGTTTATACGTTAAAATAGTTTTTGCCAAAAAATACATTTATCGGCTATTAATTGATTAAATTTAATGCCAGTACATTTTCTTAACCATACGCATTCAAATGGGTTGGCGGTAAAAAAAAGTGTGAGAAATAAGAACAAATTTAATGAAATCAAAACATTAGCAACTGTATAACGATTTTCGAATTCCTTGCTAATGTGGTTATGCAGATGTATTCTGCACTCAATTCAAGGTTGTGGTATCAAAGTATTACAGTTTATATTAATAATTTTTATTTATTAAAAAGTTATTAAATAAGATAATAATTTTGTTTTTAAATGTTCGGAAATATGTTATGCATATTTCAGAATGACAATAATATTTTGTAAAAACACAAGAAAGATGTAGACAAATAATTTTATTTTTCACTAGAGAGTGAACATAAAACTATTTTTAAGGTTTACAAAGTCATCATTAAAATATGATTCGAAAATTGAAAGAACTATAAATTGGTCCTTCCAAGTACAGTAGCATGCTAAATATTCAAATGCACTTTTATCAATTGGGGAAAAAGTTGCTGTAATGGAATTGCAAATTAAATACAATATCTTGTGCTTGAAAATTCAGATTTACATTTTATTTATCTTAACTCAAAATTAATGGCTTAGTAGGAACTTTACCAAATATAATTTCAATATGATTTTTTTTCATTGTAAATACGATTATGAATAAGTGTTCAAATGTATAATATTACAAAAATTCTTTAATTTAAATTTATTGAAAAATTAATAAACTTGAATTAGTTGTAAATTTAAAATAAAAATATTGGAAAACATATCATATAGTTAATCATAAAATTTTATTTCTATTATTTATATTTAAGCACACTGTAAAAAATATGGATTGATGACGGTAAAATGTACTATGTACTATTTACCATGTACTATTTACCATGTAATCCATTTTTACCTCAACATGTTATGGAACAAAAGATTTGATATAGCGTAATTTTTAAAACTATAATTACCGTCAAATCGCTGAATCACTCTAATTAAATAATTATTACTTTAAAAATAACGGTACAAGATTTTAATGTAAAAAACCGATTTTGTGGTAAAAGCAGTTTTTACTGTAAAATGGATTTTACAGATGACGCACACGAAGTGCTGGTTCTTTATAACGCCATTTGTTCCTCAATTTCTTTGCTGTGCAAAAAAGGAGAAAATAAAAATAAAAAAATAAAAAAATTAAACTCGTGGTTGCCTTGATGAAATGTTACAAAAGAAAATAAAACAAGCGAAATTTTCTTTTTATAAATGAATTAGAATTAAATTTCTTAAAAAATTTTGATCGCCGAGAGCAATCACAGGTTAACCATCAACAAAATGATTGTGGTCTAATTTTTCGAATATATCGATCAAATGATTAAATTTTATTTTATTCACAACTCAAGAAGTGTTTATGGGATCTCTCTGGTCCCATATCTTAAAAATAAACTCACCAACTTAATGCATAACAAAATTAAAAGTGAAAAAAATGAATTCTAAAAAAATTATCAAACAGCAGCGGTAGCCATAGCAACGCATGCAATGACGACGCATGTGCACTGTTAACTATTACTCTTAAACACATTTGAAAAGTGTGATGATGTCCAAATAAGATGCACACGCCATCAAACCCAAAACAAGACCCATTTTGCTAATGGGTAATAGATTTTAATTCCGAAATAAATATGTAATTATTTTTATAAAGTCAATACAGAATAAAATAGATCCTTAAAAAGCATGGTGATTCACGAAGAAAATTTACATTAAATATTACTCTGTTGTCCGAAGTTTAAGAGTAAATTAAACCTATTTAGGCTATAATTTTTTATTGAATATTATTGCAAAAAAAAAAATTAAAAACGAAAATGTAAGTTTTCAGAAAAAAGCTATTATTGCAAAATTCCTGCTGGATATATTTCTATTTGAATAAATCATTTTTAAAAACTATCATTTCTAGGATATGCGTCTTATAACGATGGACCTATTATTGTATCTCATTCTTATTAATGTAACTCAAAAGAAAAAGAAACTGAAGATATATGAGTGTAGTAAGATAAAGTTGTATTCATGCCGTAAATTTAAGGTACAAAAGATGGGTTACAAAATAATTAACGGTGAAAAAATTCTAGTAAATTTACCGTGCTGTATTGTAATGACATTTTTAGTATGAAAAAAAAATATATACTGTAATGTTTCTAATGAAAACCGCATTTAAATAAATCATTTGGTATTTTTTTCTTTCGGTTTACCGAAAATTCAGGTTTTCAAAATTATTACCAAAAAATTATTATTATTAATTATAATTATTAATTATTATTAACAATTATTATTAACAATTATTACCCCACATTAAGTAAAAAAGGCATAACTGAAAAGTAAATTTAACCGAATAAATCATTAAACAGTGCTTTAAGGTATCATGATAAAAATCACTCAATTTCGCTCATTTACCAAATTTCATCTAATTTACCAAATTTCATCACATAATATGAAGACCATTTTTCATTGTTACTTTTACCAAAATCATTACTAAAGCCTTTCGATAAAAATTACCGAGCCTTTCAGTGCTTACATAGAGCAAGAAATACTTATTAATAATTTTTACCATATTCTGGTAGCTTTGACCATGTATTTTTTTATATATTTTTTTTTTTTGGTAAATATACGAAATTTTTTTTTACTTACAACAATCTTTCTTTTAGCATCAAATGTTTTAAACTATTCTACATAGCCAAATTTGAAGGATAATGCTTTTAGAAATGGTGTCATTTCAACGCACGTAAAAATCAGATGGAACAAAATAAAGGAAAATTTAATAACTTCTTTCTAGCTTTAATGCCAGTAATTCTGAAATCATTCTAGAGAACTCTGATGTTTATATCAGAACGCTTTCTTAATTATAGTGTAATTAAAAAAGGAAAGAAGCTTCTCCTGTCATTTTGGTTGGTACTCATTTTGCGTCGGTAAAAAGGACACTTTTTTTAATAGTCAAATTGTGCCACGAATTCTGCCATGTAAAACCTTCCTCAGGATTTGCTACTAAAAGAAACAATGTTTACATAGAGCTAGTACAAAAGTGTTATTTTTATGTACGTATTATTTTGTCATCCATCTGGATTTGTGTTTCGAAAAAGCAAGCGTTTCAAATTACATACATCTTAATTGATTATTCTGAACCACATGTGCCGTCCTCTTTTATGAGAACAATTTATGTCAATGCCAATCCTTTGTCACATCCATCAGACATTTGTATAATTTGTTTTACTCGTCATTAACACCCATTTTTCTCTTTTTACCTAGTAAAAAATATACTTATTTCTAAACCATTGTCACGAGAAAAAAAATTAAAACTAAATTGTCTCTGATAATTTATCACACGTTTACTAATGTAAATACTATAATTAATTTCTTACAAGTAGCTATCTTAAGTGATGTATGGTGCTAATTAATTCTATTTCAGATGTAGAAAAAAATAATAAAATATGTAAATTAGTAATTTATGGAAAACGAGTTTTGATACTTTAAGTATATAATTCATTTATTCAACATAAAAATAAGAATGAAACGATGAAATTATCGGAATGTTTTTTTTTTGTTTTTGTTATATTCTTTGTCTTATTCTTCATTATATTCTTAGATTACATTTGTAACTTAGCCTTAGATTGCGTTGAATTGACTCTACAAAACAATTGTTCTAGGCATTTAAAATTTAAAGGTTGTTGAAATTGAGGGTTTAAATTTAGAATTTAGGGAAAAGCTTTTGTAGTCTACAATGGGTGTATTACACAATTCACTATTTTTTTAAAGATACCATCTAAATATTATTAATATAAATTGTAATAAAACAGTATCAACAAAGGAATTTTACAAATGCTCCATTACATCAAAAGTGATTTTTAATCAATCAAAATCAATGTATTTTTGCTTAAAATATGAACAGGTATTATCCAGACTTTCAACTTTAAACTCACTTATAAGTTCTTTTTACAGATATCACTTTCCAAGGAAAAGATATAAATAATCCAATAAGGAGCTCACGTATAATCTAAATGGATCGGATCAATTAAAAGAATATTCCTCTAGACGATCGAATTATCGATCACCATGGTTACAATAAATTTTCACGATATAAAACTCAGTGGTGCATCTAACAACACTGACTTGCTTCATTAACATACATTCAGACGTATATTTTGCAACGATTCACATCACAGCTGATTTTCCATCTCAAAATGGCACTTTTTGTAGTGAAAACTTTTCTTCCTTATCTTGATTTAAATCAAAATTATCTCATGGGTTGTGAGAGTGCTGAAAGGCAGATGAATGACGATGTTGGCACTTGTGGAACTAGGAGTCGCCGGCACTCTCATATGTAAGAGGAGATTTCCTCATTTCTATCATCTGCATGATTCCATTTTCCTGAGGAACTTCTAAGGCTGCTGGGACGTAAGTAGTACCAGGTATACATTTGGAGCATTGGCGCCTTAGTGCAGGACGTTGGCGAGATGCTCGGCATTTTACAGCAAAGCGTAGTTCCTCTGCCATCTCAGAGCACAGTGACTGCTGTGTGGAACAAAATACCAAGTTCTACGTTCAGTTAGTTGAATATGAATACAGTAAAAACTTGTGGAAAAAAAAAACATGAAATACATTTTATTATTAAATTGAAAAAAGTTTTTTCTTATTTAATAAAAACGAAGTGCTGTATGTTATATATCATGAACCAGTAGTTAGAATAAAATGTTTCTATTGCAATCGATAAATTGTGTCCTAAATACCCTGTATTTGGTCATTTAGAAAACATTTTAATTATTGTATTTTTTAAAATAATTTAGTTTATTGTGTATAATAAAATAGTAATTTAGAGCTCCCATTATCCACTTATTTTCTTAATGTAAATTAGAATGAAATATTTTAATTTCAACAAAGAAATAATTTTCCCAATTTTCTCTATTTTTTCGTTTGAAAATACATTTAAAATACTTTTTTAAGTAGTCTAAATAATTGCGTACTGTAAAGTAATCTTTAGTTTAAATTATCCACTTGATCATTTATCATTTTTAGTTTACAATCTGTTTTTAGTTTTTTAGTGAATATGAAACTCAAACAAGATAGATTTAAACAAACGAATAGCTTTCAAATTATACATATAAGTATTAAGAATTATAAAAATAATAATCTTAAGCTTTAATTGCATTCTTATTATTTGCATTCTAAGTTATTTTTATTATTACTTTAAACAAGAACAAAAGAGGTTTAAATATACAATTTTAAAATAATATCTTGTAAAAAAATACTAATTTAGTGCATGCGTTATGCATACGCATTTTTATTGGTACACGAAACCCAAATAAGAGGACTTAAAATGTATAAATTTTTATGTATCGTAAAATAAATAAATAAATAAATAATCAATCTAACCTTTAAATCTCCAATTGCAATTTTTTACTAACATTCTAAATCTTATTTTTTTTGTTAAGGAAACTCGAATGAAAGATTTATACACTGAAAGGTTTTAATATTTATTATGTTTTTAATAAAAGGAAATTACGAAAATGTATTTCAAAACAAATTATGCAAAACTCTTTAAGCATATGAGTTTTATTTCAAATATTAAAATTTTCTAAGAATATATTAATATGGATATGCCATGATAAGTAATTAAAATATTCCGAATAAATTTTTCCGCTTTATGCCATATTATTTTGATTTTGTTGTATGGTTCTATTTGAAATAGCTTTAGTATCTATTTCTGTTTGATAATATATTCCGTAGATGTTTAAATAATCATTTATTTTCTATGCTTTGATTTCCCAATGGGCTGCAGTTTTGTAGCAGGAAATATTTTCTTTAAATCTTAAGCTGTGATATTAAGTTTTTAATGTGTGTTATATTCAATGGTTTGATCTCGTAATTGATAGTTAATTCATATGTGCTTAATGAACTATTCTACATTTAAGTATACTTGAAAGTTAAGAAGTAAGAATAAGTAATGATACTGGAAAATATTAAATAGGGATATATCAATTAAAATAATATTCCAGCACAATTTACTAATTGAATATTGTGACCAGTTATTAAGAATTATACAAAACACTTTTTAACTGAGCAACAATAGTGTGGTTTCTGCTACATTTCAAACTATTAAAAAATGAATGGATGCTTGTTAATACTTAAAACTACAAGACATTGTTGCAAATGGTGGCTATTTTAAAACAATGTTATATAATGTTTCCAGTCAGTAGCCCGAAATTTGCAACTATTTTTTAAAACATAGTAAAAACTATTCTAGTTTCTTAAACAGAAAGTAGAAAAACGCATATTTCAATTTTTTTCCGATTTTCGTTAATTGGTTACACAAATCCTCAGTCATATTTTGAACAACGGTGTTATGTTTTGAAAAGAATTATATAAGTGTTATTTTATGGAGAGTTAGGTAAAAGCGTCCAGTTTGTGTCTTCAATAAGTTTTAACCTGTATAATAGAACTCTAGTTATGTTTAGAAATATGTTGAACATTTTGTATTTCTTTTAAGAAATTTGTGATTTAATAAAATTATAGGAGTGGAAGAAATAGGGTATATTTCTTGCCGTACTCAACAAACGGATTACGACAAAACTTAAAAAAATATATTATAAAGCTAATGATCTTAATCATTTAAACTTAGGCGAAAGACTGCATGTTATTCGGTGCTAAAGAACGTGAAGAGCTATTAAGATAATTACCTGTCAATGTAAGAATGAAGTTTGAAAAGTGCTTAACCTCTTATACGTACTTTAGAGTACTTTAAAAAGCTATTTATTTTATGTAAGCACTAATTAAATTAAAATACGCGATGCAATATTATTTGATAACAAACTAAGAATACTAAACAAAGACTCATAAATTAAAGTGGTAACAAAATATTAAGACATCAAAGAGGAGACTTTAATATGACAAAGTGGCTATCGCTGTAGAGGTGTCAGTTGAATGCGATAAGTATAAGCATTATAACAAAGCTATAGCAATTCTTTGCTGAATCCAAAGATAATTTGCAACGTATTTGTAAATCATAGTCAGTTACATCTTTTTCTGATAGCTAGTATTATATTTAGTATTAATTAGCATCAATTAAATGTATTTTGAAGTCATTATGGATGTGTAAAAAGCTATTGCTAAGTTTGCATATATTTTGATCGAAAACGAAGTATAAATTTAAAAACAAAAATTCACATTTTAACAGTATGTTTTCGTGTAAGTGAAAGTTCACAAAAATTATTTTAGACTAAGTTCACTGTATTGATAATCACAATGAATTAACAATTACTGAACCTTACATTTTATGAATACCCAAACTTAATATTGTTATTCATCAAGGTCATGTGAATTTAAGAGAGCTTTAATTGAAAATAAACGTAAAAAATTAATCTTAAAAAATTCTATTACATACCAATATCTAATACATCTGTTAGCTTCTGTAGAAAATGTCATAAAATAATTTAAAGAAAAGTAAGAGCTATACGATGTAAGAATTTCAGTTTTAAGGTCATAATCAATCTTTTCATTCAATTCAATGTCATAAATCAATCTTTAAAATTTCTATTTAATACAAGATAATTTAATATAAGATCTGTTAAATTAATAGTTTGAGTAAAAAAAAAAAGGAAAAAATCAGAAGTCAGTCTTGAAACCTTGATTGTATATTTAGATCTGATAAATTTTTGAGTTTAAGTAAAAATAAAAATAGAAAAAGAAAACATCCACTGCCATAAATAGGTCTTTAAAAAAATTCCTATTAAAGAATTAAAAACTTTTAAATTTAAGAGAGTTTCAGAATATGCAAATTTTCATTAAGCACAAGCCTACTAAGTAATTTCATTTGTTTCAAGTTCACCACATAAGCGATTTTTTGCTAAGTAGTATACGCTGATTAAATTTTCATTTGAACTTACTCTTTCAGTCTGTGCGTGTTTCCTGGAATTCCAGAAGAACTCAATGATAGCAGCTACAAAGGCAACAGCTAATCCGCACAAGAGGACAACAAACACCCCTCCTATATTGCCAACTCCTAAAGAGTTTGCCTTCCCTTCCTTGTTCTTGTCCTCTCTGGCACAGGAGACGCCTGAACTCTTCCACCATTTGTTGTACAGCATTTGAATGACGCCCTTCTCTTGAAGGTCCAGAATGGCCAGAGATATTTTGTCTCGCCAAGGTGAACCTGCAACCATAAATTATTAAACATCTTATGAATATTTCACTATGTGTTTTTCCTTTTATAGGTAACATAATGAAAATGATTTTTACCATGCTTTCTGTAGGATAAGTCACGATAACTAAACCCCGAAACAACCAACACAATTATTCATAATGTTAACACGACATTTGATATATTTTGTGGTTCAAATAAAATATTAATTGCAAAATTGAAATATATTCTTAAAACTTGCTTATTTTCGAAATAGATTAAAATTTTAATTTTCGATGATCAAGGATATTTTAACTATAAAACTTTCAATCATTATTTAAAAAAAATAATGTTTGTTATATATATATATATATATATATATATATATATATATATATATATATATATATATATATATATATATATATATATGGTGGAATGGTTTTCAGATATTTGAATTATTATTGTTGAATGATTAAAATTAAAAATGTTGAGCTTTTTCAAAGTAAGCAAACATTACGGAAGACTTATGCATGATTATCTTCTAACAGTTTTGTATTCCTAACGTAGTGAAAATCTTTCTAATTCTCCTCTGCGCAATTTTTGTTTGTTACGTCTGTTGGATCTGTGTGGAGGCCTTCCCTCTTCTATGAAGTGTTGAATGAGTGGACGCTTTTCGTTTTCCATATTTGCATTTAGCCCAGTCATCTTTGTCGGGAAAGAAGTTTTTTGCATGCTCGATTGATTAAGGATTTCTGCTTCTTCCCATGTGAGGATGAAGATATCTGTATTTCATCTCCATGTTTAGTCTTTTTTATTTATTTTTTTCACTCTACCATTCAACCCTTGCCACTATATATATATATATATATATATATATATATATATATATATATATATATATATATATATATATATATATATATATATATATATATATATATATATATAATATATATATATATATATATATATATAATATATATATATATATATATATATATATATAATATATATATATATATATATATATATATATATATATATATATATATATATATATATATATATATATATATATATATATATATATATATATATATGTAATTAATTATACTCACCCATAGGAGTGGCAATCCCGTACCCCTTGGAATCTAATAATCCTCCAACTTGAGTGAGATTACAGTCTCTTTGTACACTATAGTCCAAAATAGTTGATTCCATTAAAAATGCATAATTTCCTTCTAGAACACGTTTTACTCCGTCTTCATAAGAACTTACAAAAACTGAGGGACGATTTTCCATAAACCTCCACATTTTTTGGTATGTTTCAATTTTTGAATCCTATAAAAGATAACCGTTATGAGAAATAAATCATAGATTATAAGAATTTAAATGTAGGGGGTAAATTTAACAATTAACTATATCTATAATTTATCTGTACAATTATATAAAATAATTTTATATTATATATATATAATCTATATAATATATAAAATAATTATAGTAAAAATCCGTCATATTGCGCATAGTATCTGAAAATCGCAAATATTGTACCCTGTGTTTCAGATTTCCAAACAAACATGAGATTTAGTAATGTAAGGAAAATCGCAATAAATTTTTTTTTAAAAAGTAATAAAATGAACTGTTTTCAACAAAATAAAATATTAAATATCATTGATAAAATTTAAAGGAATCAATTGGAATCAAACAATTTTGATAAGAAATATTTCGACTACTAATGAAAAAAATAGATTTTCAATTTCTATGAATGTACAGTTTATAATATTTCTAAAAAATTAAAGAAGGGTAATTACAATGAATATTTCGCATATTCTAATAAACCACTTTACTTAAAAATTTTAACAAATTTATTAGCCAGTTTTTAAGATGCTTAAAACGGAAATAATCAGTTGAGGGCAGTAAACTCTTTTAAATGTAGAGACTAATACTGATATCTGATATTTGCCCTTAACATCGAAGTTAGCTTTAGGGGCCTATTTGAGTTTACCTTATAACTTAAACACAGCTAACTGAAGTGAAATACACTCGAGGGATTTGAATCAAAGTATATTCATATACAAAGAGAACTTTTCATGCAAAAATTAAATTCATGCATAAACGAATCCTGTAGTTTAAATTTCAACTTTCCTAAATCAGCTTATTATATCGCAATAAAATTTTACTTAAGATTATTCTTTTATAGCTTTTAATATAAACGAAGAAATCATTCCAAATGGTTCAATAATTTTGTGGTGAAACTGTGGGAAAAAAACAGTTATAATACTCTTTAAAACAGTTAATATTCTTTTCTAATTACTGGATCGAAAGAAATATTTTTGCTGGTTTGAACACTGGTTTTTGATACAGGTCAGCGAAGATTGGTCATGTGACAAATTCGAAGCAAACAGCAAATATCACTTAACAAGATGGAAAATAGAACTCTGTGCTTGATCGTGACTGTGTTGCATTCTATAGTAAACCACAAAATTTTTAGTTAGTGTCATAGGAATTATTGAAATACATCATAGTGAAGCAAAAACATATTTCCTGGTCTTTTTAAATTCAAGTTTATTTGTGTCTTTTTACTTTAAATTTGTGAACGTAACGCAGAACAACAACATTAAAAAAAAACTCACACAGTGTATGTTAATATAAATAAAAAAAAAAAACGTGGAAATAACAAAGATTTTCCTAACGCATGAACTGTATAACAATAGGTAAACGTTAACTTATGAAGAGATATTTAACACCTATCAAAATTTGTAATCTTCTATTTAAACATATATACTATTAGAATAATTTATATTTTATAAGAATTTTTTCTTATTTCTTTCTAAGATTAGTTTCCGGTTAAACAAAATTACTCATTTCTAAAATATTTTAGGAAGCGCATGTGTTAATCGATATAAAAAAAAGTAGAACAGTGATAGAAAAAAAGATCTTTTATGACTAATTATTTATACACAAAATCAAATTGTAGTGGGTGTTTTAAATGTAAAACACGGAGAAAATTACTCTGTTAAAATTATTGTACTGTATGATAATAACATTTGTGATTTAAAAAAATGGAATCTTATGAATCCAATGATTATGGAATTAAAAATCAAAATATACGGAATTTAAACCATTCATTTAGTAATTTTTCTATTCATATTTAAATGGTTCACTTGATATTCTGGTTTTCAAAATTATAGTTCTTATTACCACACATTTATTAAAAAATACAAAACTGAAAAAAAAAAAAACCCCAAATAAATGCTTTTTATTTCATGCTATAAAATATCATGATAAAATTACCAGATTTGACCACATTTGGCAGATTTTATTGCAAGGTATGAAACCATAATTTTCATTACTTGTACCAAATTCCTTACCAAACTTTTTGGTTTTCCCGTACAGCGAGAAACACGGTAAATTTAGCATATTCTGATGATTTTTAGACCTTACTTTTTTTCTCTGTGAATTATTTTCTTTAATAAGGAAAAAAATACATTATGTCTAACAATCGGAGATACAAATTTTTATGATAACATTGAAAACTTATATCCTGTCAATCCTATTTTTCCTTCTAGCTTTCTAATGATGGGAAATTTGACCGGGTTCTTAAGTTGTAAATATTCATTAAAAATCTTTCAACAATTCTGTCTCTATAAAGAAAAAAAGCAAGTATGTACCTTTCTTTTTCCAAATATAAAGCTGCTACAACATAAAATGTCAACGTTCCTCCCGACGTTACTTTGTAAAAGTAAAGGAAAGAAAATTGAAGTACAAGACGTGAAAAATCACATAACTGGAAGTCTTTCATAAAAAAACAGTAAGTTTTTTTTAATAAATTTAATTAAATTTGAATGAACCATTTCATGTGTGAAAATTTTTATAAGGCTTTCAGACGAAGCAAGACATGCATTTGATTATTGAATCAAACAATAATTCTGGAAAAAAAAATTCTCTTTTGCTTTTCTTTATTTTATTTTCTGCGATGTCATAGTTTACTAAAAAAGATGTTTGTATTATAAATATTGAAGTTTTCATAAAAGAAAAGGAGATTTTAAAACAACTATGTTCCGTTTCTCGTTATTAATTTTCAGAGCTAGACATTAGTTCTTTCTTTTCATTATTTTATTACATTTGTTATATTTTTGACATGTCATTTATCTAAAGATTTTACTGCTTTAATTAATTTTATGTTTCAGAAGAAACCCTATGCTTATATACGGTCCTGATAGTCGACAAAAATTATTAATAAATTTTAATGATTTTATTTTTGTTATTTATTGAAATACCGCCATATAAGAAACAGAATAGTATTAATATACAGAGTAGTAGTTATTATAATTGCTTGATTAACGATTATGATTAAAAAAACTCAAAGATTACTGGACAAAGAGATAAAAGACAAAGCGTGAAACTATTTTTAGTAGATAAATTGGTTCGCTATAATTACCTTCTGAATTTAATTCAATATTTACGATTTTATTGATAACCTTAACCGATTAACTGATTTTTACTTTAGTTTCTACAAATAAAGTCAAATAATTATAAATATCATCCGAACATTTGGTTTATCGAAATGAATTCATGTTTTTAACTCATTTAAAATAATACCTTTCAAACACACATTTATTATTATAATTCAAAAAACAATTATTAAGAATTTAAAATGAGAAAGAACGAGTTGTAGTTTTTGAGCAAGATCAAGGGCACGATGTATACTTTTTTATATAAAATGAACGAAAAAAAATCTTTTCTAAATAACTGTATGCTGGTGCTTCTATGTTAAAGGGAAAATTAGAAATTATTTTACTCATGTAAATGTATTGAATCAAAATATTTTTATATATTTACATTTGGTATTAAAATATTTCAGAGTTAAAAAATAATTACAAAATTTTTTTCGACAGATATTTCAATTCCACGCGTCATGTGTGGATGAAAATTGTCATATCATCCATCTTTTAATATGCACATTTTTTGCCAGATTAATAATACAAAAACATTTATTTCAACTATTTCAATGTTTTTGGTGTTAAGAATATCAATAGCCAACCTACAGATAGATGAATTTATCTCATTCGAAAAATAATTAAAGTGCTGATGAATATGTCTATTTTATACGATAAAATATGAAATTTAGGTACAAAACATGAACATGCAAAAATCAAAATTTTCAACTTTGAGTTTAATATAAGTTTAAAATTTCTATACTCTGAGCTACCTCAATATATTTTACTTTTGTTTGTACTCCAATTATTTACAAAGTTATAGTTGTTTTTGTGCAATGTGATTGCAGTGGAAAGACAAATGATTTTAAGTCTTTAATTGCGTTAATCTCATCGCCGATGAGCAGACCTAGTGCATTCTCCAGAAGTGGTATCCACTCTTTCAGGATCACCACAATGGGTGAGATACCGTTGGTAATGTTAATTTGGACGTCTAGTTTCTGCCCCACTAGATGGCAGCACCAAGACTCTATTTGGATGCTAAAGTGCACTAGGAATTTAATTTTGCCAGAAATGCCAGGAGCCAATAAGGCCATCTAGGGATCTTTTACATGCCGTATAATCATACGACATGGCCGCTGAGGATTTTCTGCATCCCAAAAATCCTGTGTCTGGGCCGGGGATCGAACCCGCAGACTTGGGCTCAGAAGGCCGACGACAAACCAACTGCTCCACCCAGCCACCTTTCTTTTAAGATAATAGTTGATATTCATCTAAAAATCCTTAAAGAATTTTTTGTTTTAGGTGAATGAAATTTATTTACTGTGTTTAACGTTTATGAAAAAGAAAAAAAAAATGCCTGAGTTTTACCTAAAAATGGCAATATGAAATGAAAATGCAAATAATGATAGTTTTTACGCTAGTTTTTACACGTAATAAAATAAACAGACAAGTTTTTTAAAATTTCATATTAATATTTTTAAAAAAACGGTCGAAATTAGTCGGATACCTTAATTAATAACATTAATAATAATAATTACTGTACTTAATATATTTATTAAGATATTCTATTAATATAATTTATTAGTGTAATTAATTATAATTTATAATGATTCTTTTA
Source organism: Parasteatoda lunata (assembly GCA_949128135.1). Lineage (NCBI taxonomy): Eukaryota > Metazoa > Arthropoda > Arachnida > Araneae > Theridiidae > Parasteatoda > Parasteatoda lunata. The sequence continues at coordinate 50,581,398 of OX421974.1, read as the reverse complement.
TAATATTGAATAAAAATGTATGTTTTATATTTTCGTAAAATAAAATTATCGGTTATAATTATAAAATTTATTTAATATTCTTACCCGAAAGAATGTCATCGTAGACCCACCTTCTAAGGTACCATAAGCAATTTTGTTTTGTTCTGCTAAGTCTTCTACACTTTCTATAGGAGTTATCATCCTTTCTACAGTAAGAAATGCTGCTAAGTTTGCGGTGTAGGACGAAATCATAATAAGTGTAAAAAACCACCACATGGCGCCGATGATTCTCGTGGACGTCGCCTTTGGGTTGAGGTCGCAGCCCTGGTGCATCAGGGTAACGATGGTAAACCAGAAACTGTTCGCTAAACTGAACTGGTTCTCCATGACGTCACTGTCACTTACACAAGGATGAGGATTTTGCCATTCATAGGGGCTGAAACGAGCCACGATGAACATGCAGCAGCTAACTAGCGCATACGCAGCCAGAACGTAAAGCCAAATGTCTACGGCAAGTGGACTCATGAATGAGAAGAGACGAGAAGGCATACTTTTGGGAAGTTTAAAAAGAATTCCAATACCTAAGTTCATGAATGGTTTCGTAAAATCAATCACACTTTCTCTGGCATAATTAATTGTCATTGGCGCCATGGCTAGATCAGCATTCTGGAAAGAAAACAAGGAAAAAAACTTAATGTTGCAAATATTAATAATTGGGTTAAAGAGACTGAGTCTGAAATATTCTACAGAACATTTTTGATCTAGAGACAAAGAGGCCCATGAATCAATAATGTTTTCTTTTTATCAATTTCTTCTTTGTTATATTGAGCCGTATATTAGTTTCCGAATACAATAAACATTATAAGGTCAAAGCATTGTGTCTTTTACTTTGTAATTGTAATTAGCGGTATTTGGATGATGTGGATGAATCGTAATTAGGGGGATAATGTCTTTATTAATTCTGGAGCATTAATTTATTATAGTAAAATAGTTTAGAAGTGATGGATCTTATTCTTTAGATTAAGTTCCATTGATTAAGAATTAGTTGGACAATATTTAGATTACCCAATCGTTGGGTTTCTTTAGATTGAGAATTCAGTTGGGCCATCAGTTCGGCAGCTTGAAAAAGACCATAGTAAATCTTTCTCCCTAAAATAGAATTACGTAATTAGACAGAGTCTGGTCAAATAAATTATTTACCAATGACCGTCATAGGGCATGTTGTCTTCTAGACAATTAAATATCAAGATATGTATTGTAGGAAGTGCAAAAAGACGTTTCTCTTGCACTTCATCAACATTGGTGACGATAAGTAATAGACACGGAACTTTGTTTCTCTCTAGCAGATGGTAACAGGGCACTATTTCCCCTCGGTCTATGGTTTGCCCTGATTCGATAAACAAATCATCTTGTTCTTAAATAGTGTAAAGGCCAGAAATGAAGATTATTTTCACTATCTATCATCTATTTAAGTGGAAAAAAAATTGCGGGCAAAAATGTATTTTTAGAATAACTTTATAAACATAATTTTTTTATTTTTACGATTAATTACTGGTAAACTTTGTGCCCGTCATTGCACTTAAATGTTGCGGTGAAACAAGAATTTTAGAGTGTAGTTTTCAAAGTTTCTACTCCCCGTTAATATTTTCTCCTACCTGAATTGTTTGTCTGAAAGTGGCTGAAGTTTTGGTTAGTGATAAAATCAGCTCGCAATATTGAAGATACATTATTATTCCTATTCGCCCAACGCTTCAATTGAAATTTAAGCCTTATAGTTTATAAAAAAGATGTCGAGTTTTAGAGTGTAGTTTTCAAAGTTTCTACTCCCCGTTAATATTTTCTCCTATCTGAATTGTTTGTCTGAAAGTGGCTGAAGTTTTGGTCAGTGATAAAATCAGCTCGCAATATTGAGGATACATTATTATTCCTATTCGACCAACGCTTCAATTGAAATTTAAGCCTTATAGTTGGTAAAAAAGCTGTTGAGTTTTAGAGTGTAGTTTTCAAAGTTTCTACTCCCCTTTAATATTTTCTCCTATCTGAATTGTTTGTCTGAAAGTGGCTGAAGTTTTGGCTAGTGATAAAATCAGCTCGCAATATTGAGGATACATCATTATTCCTATTCGCCCAACGCTTCAATTGAAATTTAAGCCTTATAGTTGGTAAAAAAGCTGTTGAGTTTTAGAGTGTAGTTTTCAAAGTTTCTACTCCCCGTTAATATTTTCTCCTATCTGAATTGTTTGTCTGAAAGTGGCTGAAGTTTTGGTTAGTGATAAAATCAGCTCGCAATATTGAAGATAAAATAGGATCGCAATATTGAGGATACATTATTATTCCTATTCGCCCAACGCTTCAAGTGAAATTTAAGCCTTATAGTTGGTAAAAAAAGCTGTTGAAACTTTCTATGGTGATAAATTATATTTCGCAACATAAAGTCTTCTTGTAGAGGGTAGAACATGATTAAAACAAATATTATTATCCTATACCAAGCTTAAATACAGATTTAAGTGCTATAATAAATCAGAAAGTGGACAAAATTTTGATTACAAAATTCATCTGCCACATACATGAAGGCAAACCAATAAAATAGTAGTAATATTGTATGCAAAAGATATATTATTCTAGATCTTTCAGAATTTTTTTTTTTTTTTAAAAAAACAACTGCTTAATTTTTTTTTCTGGAGTTAAAAATATTATTTTTGAAAACTATACTAACTTTGTCGATTATTTCTCTAACTAATCCATTCCATTCACCTGTCGTGGTGTTTTCAGCGCCAAACTTCTTGTCTGGAACTATATACAGCTCATAGCTGAATCCAATCAGATCAGCAATTGTTTTCAATAAGTCAATACAAAATCCTTCAAATCTATCATTTCCTGTTTGGTTCCTATCCTTTTTCATCATTACATAAGGTGTGGACTGAATTATGGAAGAGAAAGAATTAAACATAATGAATCCTATATACATAATGAATCCATAATATATATATATATATATATATATATATATATATATATATATATATATATATATATATATATATATATATATATATATATATATATATATATATATATATATATATATATATATATACAGTGCGTCAAAAAAACAGACCACCCTGAATAGCTTTTGAACTAATGAATGGATCTTCACATTCTGGGACTCAATAACTTGAGGGAGTAACCTCAAATATGCTAATTAATAAATGCGGACAATATTTTAGGTTATGAAATCAGACACAAAAACCTTCTTTCTCTGAATAAACACACTTTCTCTGACGGATTTGGATTTCTAAACCCAAATATTTAGGGGATAGCCGCAATCTGGGAAATATGGTCCCAATAGTTTAGTCAGGAGAGTGCTCCAAAGTTTGGACCTCTTAATGTTAATTTTACTTTTTGCGTATTTCGCTATATTTCTAGAACTTTTTAAGGTAATTGAAAAATTTTTGCACTAAATTATAAAATTCGCTTATCCAAAGATGGTTCAATGCAAAAAAAAAAAAAAATTAGTGAATATTTATTATTTTTTTCGGAAATTCGAAAATTTGGAATTGTAAGGTGTAACTATTTTGGCATCGTTTTAAAGACTATAATTTAACATGAAAAAAAATTCATAAAAAATAGAGTTTTGAAAAGTCAGATATTTAAAATTCGATTTCTCAGGAACTATTCGACCGATTTCGCCCAAATTTTGAATTTTGCCATGTAAAGTGATATTTTTTAAAATGGCTCAAAAATTTGTATACCTTTCCATACAACATTTTTCTGAAGAATATTAAATTAAATAAAAAAACAAACACTAGATATTGACTAAAAATAATTTTTTTCATGGAATTATCTTGAAATAAACAAATTTTATAATTGGTCCATTTCTTTGCACACAGTATAAATTCTTTCTCTTTATGAAATTACGCTGTACTTCATTTAGTTTTTAATAGGGTAGGGGTTTCTACAATTACTTGACAATTGAAAAATTAAATACAAGTACTTACCTCAATTGTTGTAACCTTTAGAGTAATGTTTGTCGTTCCAAATTCATGAAATACTTTATGATTTGTTATATTTAAATGACCTCCTGTTGTCCACTCTCCTACCTAAAAAATAAAAAATAACGTCATTTTCAATTTGATTGTGATGCAGCTATTGTATGTAATTGAAACGAATAGCTTTAGCTATTAACGAAATAATAATGCTTTAAAATTATATCAGCAGTATAAAATAATTAAAAAAACTCACAACTGAAACATTACAAAAATTCATTAATATGATTCAAAATAAATGTTCTTATTGAGCTCACTCAGACGATTAATCTTGATTCTTAAAAGATAGTTTTATTAGTTATAGAGTTAGTTTTAGTTTAAGTTAGTTTAAATTTAAGTTTAAAGTCAAGTTCAAATTTAGTTCAATTTTAGTTAGTTTTCAAAATAGTTTTTTTTTATTAATCTCATTCAAAAGATAAATATTTATTTCGGCGGAATCATGGAAAGTTCAGAAAGTTTAAAGTATCGGAAATTTCTTTGACTTTTAATGTGATGAAAAAATATAGTTGTTTTAAATCATAAGTTATTATTATGCATGCCAAGAGGCAGAATTTGTTAATATTATAAAATATTGCAATTTTAAAAACTTTGACATAGTTGCTTATTTTAATTTCTAATAATCCTAAAACTGTATAAAATTTGACAAATTTATCAAACAATTATAAACGGCTACGTACGTTTCAAAAGTTATTATTTTTTAAAAATCACTAAAGCTAACTTCTCTAGTAAGAATAATGAATAACACTTTTGGCAAAAGGGAATCACAAAATATTTTTTTTTAAAAAAAGTAATGCTAAAATGAATTAACAGCTCTTTTAAAAATTAATAACTCAAATTGAATTGCAATATCATGATCATAACTTTACACATGTTATAACATTGTTAATTTAATGTGATTTCCTTGGGTTTTCTTTCTTAAAAAAAAATTCACCCTCACGATGACATTTTAGAAACTTTGCCAAACTCAAATAGTATCATAATATAGTTGTTATGAATAGTATCAAAGTGTTGGTAACTTACAATGTTGCAATCATGACGTCATTAAACATGATATAACAGTCTAAATTTAATGCGCTGTCCTTGGGTTTCCCTTCCTGGTAATAATTCCTTCTAAAATTTTAATTGTGCCAAACTCCTCGGCATTACATGAAAGTGATGGTTACTTACGATCATGACGTCCCTCTACACATGTTATAAATGTTTAAGTTTAATAAGTTTTTCTTGGGTTTCCTTTCATGGTGATAATTTATACTTGCAATGCCATGAAAGAAACTGTCTAGGTAAAATATAAATAATGCAGTTTTCTCAATTTGTAATATGAAGCTATTGTAATAAGCTTGTAATAAGCTATTTTACGTTGCCCCATTTACAAATACGGCAGCACGGTTATTTAAAAATAATATCAGTTCTCTATTGAGCTTGTGCAAAATATATGCGCTAATTTTGCAGGATATATATAGGTGGAAGTGTTATATCAAACGTTGGAAATAATATGATATACATTAATATTTTTAGAGAAGAAGAGAAAGAAATGAATTAGAGTTTTTTTATAAAATAAGAAAGATGGGTTATGATTTTAAAAAAATGCTATTTAATAAATTATACTGAATCGATTTTCAAAGTTTAGTGGGAGTTATGCGTATGATATTAAAATATTGTGCTTAGTTAAAAAAAATTATAAATTATTTAAAATATTAAACCAAACACTTTACATTTTTTATATAATAAAAAAAAAAGATATTGTATGCACTAGGCATTTTTGTCACATTAACATTGTAACTTTTTAACAGAAGTAAAATAGTGGTAATACAATATAAGGACATTTCATTTTAATTAAAAAAATATTTACCTTTTCTAAACTTGTTTCTCTCAATTTTAGCAAATCAAATTTGACACTACTTCTACGTCCTTCTTTAAATTGTACTTTGCCAGTCAAACCTAAAAATTCTACCTACAAAATGCAATTAGTTAGCAGCATATTTAATTGAAATTTTTAGGATAATGAATAATTAATAGTAATCATTCAATCATTTAATGTATAAATGATAGATTTAGATTTTAGCTATAATTTTTCGTCAAATGTGATAATTGCTAAATAATTTTTTTAGAAAATACGATTAGTATATTAATTTCAAATGGAATGCGATAGAATTGCTTAAATGGTCAATAAATACCACAGAGATATATGAGTAATCAATTTAATACCATTGCCCAACTATCCCATTTAACACCCATTAATGTAAACTTTGATGCTGAATCATTATAAATTAAGCACAGTGGCGTTGATAATCTGCTTCGTAAAATTATTGTAATGTTCCATATCTTTATCATTGTATTTCCTACATTGTTTACCAAAATAGGGAGATAGGATTGTGTATGTTATGTATTTGGTACTTACGAATTTGCTGACTATACTATCTTCTATCATTCACATTTTCAACTAATTATTTTAGAATATATATATATATATATATATATATATATATATATATATATATATATTATATATATATATATATATATATATATATATATATAAGCTAAAATGTGCCTTAACAATTCATAATCCTATTTAGTTAAATTCATAATTATCATCATAATCATATTTAATTAAATAAGAAGTTAATTTTTTATTAATTATCTAATTTTCCCTAAGAGAAATATTTTGCTTAATTTAGAAATAATTATTTTAAAAAAAAAACAGAAATGCTAATTTTAATTTAATTAATAAGCTTTTAACATTTAATTAAATTAATTAAAGTATGCCTTAAAAGTGTGATGAAAGAAAAGTCTAGTTTAGACCTGAGAAAATGATTTATTTTTCAGTTAAAGCTTGAAGTTTATTCATAGAATTCCAATGGAACAAATTTAAAGTTGGTGATTTTTAACCTTTTTTGTATTTGTGTAGTCTCTCACCCAGAGTGTCTTTTACCAGACGAATTTGAAGCGAATTGAGAACACCTGGCGTGAATTTCTTAAGGAAGCAGCAGTCGCCGCGTGACGTTTTCAATCTTGTGTCATGGTGATGAGTTGTTTTTCTGCGGAGGAAATGGTTTTTGGGCTAACTGTTCATCATTTTTAGGTTTGAAATAACTTATGCTTAGTGCTCAGAAGGACAAAATGAAGTCTCTGCCTAACGCATAAATGCTGCAGATACAGCTGGAAAATTTTCTTACTCCCAAGATTTTTTTTGTGCTTATGCTTAAACAAGATGAGCTACAAAAAAATTATATAATTTCCTAAACCAGGACGCTATTATAGCAAACGTTTAAGGTGAGGATAAAGGTGAGGTTATCTCTAAGTTGAAAGACATCACACGCTATAGGCCAAAATATATGTTGAAGCCACTTTTTCAAGAAAAATAAACATGATTGTGTTAAAAGGAAATCATTCCTAATCTTTTCTGCTATTTTTTTTACGTTCTTTTTCAAATTTTTTTCTTAAAACTTTATCTCTATTGGTGATATGAGAACTTATATTTTCTTATGTTTTAATTTTTTTTTTTTTTTACCAACCATAAAATTTCTCACGTATTTTTACAGTGTTTTTTTTTTAAATAAAATCTATTTTCTAACAACTACTTTTCTTTATCTACGACATCCTAAAACATTTATAAGAAAACTATACCGAGTTTATATAATTGAATAAACTGCTCCCATCTGTCCAAGGAATTTCTTCTTCACAAGAAACATTTGCTGGTCGTAGATCTGTTCCTTGCTGTAGAGAATGGAGACCTTTAGCAAAGGCATAAACTGAATCAAACATGAGAGCAGGTTCAACCTAGGATAACGCAGTACTTAAATTATATTTAATTGAAATAATTTTAGTAGTTTCTTAAACATGTTAGAATCAGGATATTGTTTAAAAACGTTAACAATTTAGATACATTGTAACAAAAAGCGTATATTAGTAATTTGTGTGAAGTTAATTGTGAGAAGTTGTGGAATTAGGTCAAATAATATTCTTCTTTTAATTGCTAAGTATAAAAAATACATATATTTTAAAGGCGGGCACTTGAAACTATTGTCCATTGGCCACAGAAAGTGCCAGAACTGTTAACTCTCTTTTCGTTACCCAGTGGGCACCTGTGGCGAAGCCACGACGGTGGAGCAGCGTCGCCCACGTCACACTACCACAACCCGTTTATAGGGCGAGTCACATTCACACACAAAGGAGAAAGGACATAGAGCACAGATAGAGAGAAAGAAACATCCATGACTTGCCCGGGATTCGAACCCAGAACCTTTCTGATGCAAGGACAGTTGCCTGCCCCCTACACAGGCCAGCCTGCAGTGTAAAAAATATGATCTTATTTATTTCATCAATTGTATAAATTTTCATGGTTTAAATGATCTTCAAATGATTAGTTGTTAAGGGATTTCTTTTTATAAGAAGTTAGATAAAATAATTTATTGCCCTCGTCTATTAGTTTTTTTTTCGTGTTTACTAATTTATTTCATTTTAGAAAACATATTCCCTGAACACAAGGGAATGATCCCTTGTTAGATGTTAATGCGATAAATAAATGCTCTTTTTACTCCATTTACACTAGTAACTCGTTTCTTCACTAGATTTTCTATAATATTTTTAATATTATAAAAGATAATGTGAAAAAAGAAGCCCGTGTGATGTTACTATTGGCATTACATATTTCCCAGCTTATAAATTTCCTTTGTTTTATAAATTTACAATAATTTATAATCATCCTTAATCCCATTCTAATAAAACAAAGCAACTAAATATTTTTTATCCCATACCCTAAAGAGCGAAGAAAAATATATTTCCATTGTATTTTTAACAATAAATGTAACGTCTTTCTTATACAAAATAAGTGTATTACTAACTATAATTCAATACCACACTCAAGCAACTATCTAAAACTATTTTCATCTTACTTTTTGTAGTTGCTTTATTTCTTTTTCCGCAAAAATCATTTCAGTTACTGTGTGATATTAAATTCTAATGTTTTTTTGGTGGTTTATTTGTACTGCAGATTATTTAGAGCATAATATTAATAAAGTGAGGTTGATTTTATTTTTGGCAGTATTATTTCTCGAAAACTCGCCAAGAATAAATCTCTTCTTATGCTTCTATGCGTCGATTTGAATTTACATTTGAGATTCAAAATTTGTAGGGTAATGGATGCCCCAGGGCCCCTTAGTCCGAGTGTTATACATGTTTTAAATATTTAAAAAGGAATATCAATTGCTTTTTTTCTTTCCTTTTTTTTTTGTTGGAATGTTGTCTTTTTAAAACTTGGTTATTGAAACCCTGAAGAGTATCATTTAGGTTGGAATCATTGTGAAGAACTTTGCAACATAATTTGGTAATATGGTTGATTTTTGCTCATTTTGTCTGTAAAATAAAGAAATGATAATTTTATGACCCATTGTCATCATGGCTAAACAATTCTAAAAACTTAACGATATAAATCAATATATTTCGAATTTAAAGACTAGCATTTAATAATTAGGATATATTTATCAAACATTAGGTATCTACCTTAATTATATTAGATCTATTTAATATATATTGCCCAACTGGTTGAAACTTTTCCATTTCATTTAAGGCTTGTTTCACGGATGATTCCTCGGTATCAGTCATTCGAAAGGCCGTCATATTTACAAAATTATACTTGAAATCTTCCAAGTTGTAAGTCTCTAAATCCTAAAATCAGAATAAAAAGAAATAGTTTTCGATATTTTATATTTCAAAAGCTTTTATATTAAAAGAAATGCTAATCTTTGAAAATATGTAATGATATATGTTTATTACTTACAAAAGTCGTGAAATGATAATAATATTTATAATCATTCATTTGTACTTGAAGTACCTAAAAGAGAACAGTTTAAGCAATATTAGTGATTTAAAATTGAATCAGCATCATAATAAAATTTAAGAGTTGACTGCATAGTTTAAAGAAAACAGTCATAAAGCTGTGGGGGCGGAGTTATCGACCATGCCAACCGTCATCTATCAAAAGGTACCGCATGATAGAATCAAGTTAGCATACCTTATATACCAGTGAATTGATGTTTAATTTTTGTAGTGGTAGTTACGCCACATTACTCCCCCACCAGAATTCTATCAGGGATAGAATTCGATGTATAGATACCACTAGTTGCTGTACTTGTGACAGACCGGGAGAGCGGTCACCGGAATTTTGAGTGCTGAATGTGAGAGGTGTATTAACTTCACAGTAGTAGTCGCTCCTGTGATGCCATTAGCAGTCGAGTGTATGCAGGCAGACGTTGCGTTTAATCGAGACGTGTGAGTAGCAACAGCGTGAGGAGGTGGATAATGCAGTCACAAATAGCAAGTCAACTGTTCAATGTGGAGTATCCATTAGAGTAGGCGTTACCAGATCGAAGTGGGCGTTACTGCGCCCAATCAAATTACGTCCGGAGGTCACCAATGTGGGGGCGGAGTTATCGACCATGGCAACCGTCATCTATCAAAAGGTACCTCATGATAGAGTCAAGTTAGCATGCCTTATATACCAGTAAATTGATGTTTAATTTTCGTAGTGGTAGTTACGCCACAAAGCTCTATAAAAAGTGACTAATTTTTAAGTTTTACTTTAATTTTTTTTAATTAATGCGATAGAAAGTAAATTTTAAAAAAAAAAAATGCTTTGCAAAACGTGTTTAAAAAGAAAACATATAAGTTCATCGGCACATTTTCTTTACGCGTTGACATTTATTACACAAAATGCTTAAAATTAAATGCTAAGATTAAAAAAAAAAAAAAAAAAAAAAAAAAAAAAACATTTATTTTTGCTAACACATATTTTTTTTCTTTTCAAAACATAAAAGAAACTTACTTTTCAAAACTTAAATTTAAAAGATTAAAGCATAAAATTGATATTTTTTAAAGAATAATCTATAAATATTTGCAATAGTTTATATATGGCACAAAAAAAATTCTGAATAAAAAATAAAATTAATTACTTTCTCTTTGCTTCTATTAGATGTCTGTTTGAGTAGGAAATCTTGAAAATTTCATAATTTGTTTAAAAATGTTAATATTTTATATGAACGGATAAAAATAGAAATGAGGCGTATGAGAAATATTTTCGAGTATGGGGCAGAATAAGTGCTCCCTCGTATTTTGTTGTTCTTAAACTATTGGATTGCATACAAAAAAGTATAAGGGAGCGTGGGTTAAGACTGAGTTCTGGAGTGAGACCGGGTACACCGATTGCGTTGAAATCAGTTTTAATTTTTAGTGTTCAAACTCTGAGCTACACTTTTCAATGAGAATGACCAATCATGTTGGCATGTTATGTACTCATTTATGGTGCTCGTGTTGTTTGTTTCACTAAGTTAACCTTCGAATTTTTTTTTTGTTTGCTTTTAAACTTGCCTTATTTATTGGTCATTACAGTTAAAAAAATTATTATTATTCCAGCTTATTATAGGTGTACTAAAGATTCATACCCTAACAAAAAAATAACGATTTAGACTTATAATAGCTCTGTTCTGTTTTGTTTGAATAACCTCTGTTCTTAGGGTAAGACTGATAACTATGCGGCCTCGCTCCTCCTTCTTGACGTGTGTCTATGTAGGTCTCACGAAAACTGCAGTGAATCGAAGGAAAAAGATAACTACATCCAAGGCAGAACAAAGGATAAACAAAAGATGAACCCTGGACAAAATTTATTCAGAGCCCCTTCCTCAAAGCACAAAAGCATTACTTTCTTTTTTTGTAGAATTTTTAAAGACTATTTAAGCAAAATTGTAGTTTTTATAAGAATATAAAACAGTGCTCTGTAATTTTGTTATAAAAAATCTAATTAATAAACGCTATATTTTTTGTCAGGCTCTCAGCCATCCCGGACTCTAGGTCAATTGTTCTTCTCCTCCCTATAGCCTTGACTACGTCCAATGCAAACTACATCCATAATTTTCTTAATAAAATCGAAAAATCTTTATAAAATCGAAACTTTTGCTACTTTTTCACTGAATAGTATTTCGAAATTTTCAATAAATCCAACATATGTACTAGTTATTATCCCACTGGTGGGGTAAGACTAGGTGATTTGGCTTTTTCTAAGAAAAAAAAAATTGTTATTAAATGACATTTATGACTTTTAGAAATGATAGACAACTAAGCAATGAATAATTTTATTAAATCAGACAGTTTCTTGATCGAATATTTTAGATCCAACAGGCCTTTGAATCTTAGCTACCTGGTCTTTCACCTCTTTCCCCTATATTACATTTACCTTTAATGTTTTACTGATTTTATATATGCTTTTAATAATATGATAAATAAACGCTTAGTCATTTGTTTAGCGATTTATCACACATTCAAATTGGTTTAAAACTCCATCTTTGGAAAGATCTGATATGTGTTCTGGTTTTGACAACATTTTGTTCGACGTAAGGAGAATCCCCTGACTTTAAATTCAAAAATTCTGCAGGACTTCCCATCATTTATAGTATGCAGATTATGAATCTGTGGATCATGAAATGGTTTTGATGAGCATAATAAATGTAGGGTTAAGTTTTGAATGTCTCACGAATATATTTACGAAGTATTGAAAATGGTAGTAAAAAAGATGAGGAAATAAAAGTACATCAATGAAATTGCGAAATAGTTTTCTTTAAACTATAATTATGCACAAGGGTATTTATTCTCCTTGATTAAAAAAGTTTTTTGAAAAGAAACTAAACACATCGTTTATAGTTTATTTATTGATTTGTGAAAAAAATAAACAAAGAGTGGATAGAACTGTTTTGACAACGCGTGTAGAAGAATAACTAATGACTAAAACTTACTGCTTGCAGTAGATGAGGCAAGTTCTGTGGTCGAGTGTCTATTACCAAGCTAAATATTCCTCTTCTTCTAATATCCTTTAATGTATCTCTAAATGTATGTACACTAGCTTTCCGAAAAATCAATTGCAAATCCCTAGGTACAGGAGGGCGTATAAGTTCTTGTAAGCTTATCAGAGCTGTAATTAAGAAAAAGTAAATATTTATCAATTCTTTTAATTGAAAAAAAATTGCTGCAAATAATAATAAAGAATTTTATCAGAAACAAATAACATTTTAATGTTTTATTGGCATTTCTCTAAATGATAAGTTATACTGTTTTAAGAAGTTATCGTTAAGAAAATTATTTTATAACACTTCTTCAATAATACTTCATTAATAAAGCATAACAGATATTAATACATTTTATGAAGAGACACATTGTAGAAAATGGATACTCAAAACTCACGACGCTTATGTTCCGAGCTAACATTTCGTCAAAGTGGTGAAATAATTAGCGTCACTTCTTCGAGGAAACGTATTTCGTCAAAAGTAAGAAAATATTTTATTCTTATAGCTTCAATCGTCTAGTCTTTATTTTAGTTTGAGCATTTTAGTTAACTCTCTCCCTCAGTGCACTACGATGAGTTTCCAAGTTGAGGAAATATTATCGTCATATATTTGAGAGTTCGCGTTTTGTCCCAAATCACGTGATGTGAAAAAATAATTATAAAAATTAACAAAATACAACTCAAGTATTTCTGAATCGTCAAGAGTGATAGCGTTATTTTTGACAGTGCAGACACACTAAATTTTAATTAGCGTCACTTCTTCGAGGAAACATATTTCGTCAAAAGTAAGAAAATACTTCATTATTATAGCTTCGATCGTCTAGTCTTTGTTTTAGTTTGAGCATTTTAGTTAACTCTCTCCCTCAGTGCACTACGATGAGTTTCCAAGTTGAGGAAATATTATCGTCATATATTTGAGAGTTCGCGTTTTGTCCCAAATTACGTGATGTGAAAAAATAATTACAAAAATTAACAAAATACAACTCAAAGATTTCTGAATTGTCAAGAGCGATAGTGTTGTTTTTGACAGTGCAGACATACGAAATTTTAATTTTGCTTTGACGTCTAATTGACGTTGATGTTTTTTTTTAATTAAAAAATTTCGATGTCTCATAATTTTTTTGTTGCTGTATAATAATTAACTTATTTATATGAATTGTGCGTTCATTACATCAATCTGATTAATCATATTAAATGTAAAATAAAATAAGTATTAAAACCTTCCTATAATTGCAGTTACTGAAATTTAATAAATTTGTCTTATATAATAATTAACTTATTTATAATAGTTATGTGTTCATTACATCAAACTGATTAACTAGAGTAAACGTAAATTAAAATTAGTATTGAAAGATTCTTGTAGTTGCAGTTAGTGAAAATTCGATAAATTTAATAAATTTGTTGTATAATAATTAACTAATTTATATTAATTATGTTCTTATTACATCAAACTCCTTAGCTATAAAGTAAATGTAAATTAAAATAAGTATGGGAAGACTCTACTTGTCGATTTAAGTTCCGAGTACTCTGTAAATAGTTTCGGATAAAATTATGGTACCGTAAAAGCTATTTTTATTAGAACAAGCTACGTAACAAAAAAGCTGATATATAATAATTTTTACAGTAATAATTACCCTAAAATCTACAAATTACTCTAATTAAATAAAAGTTACTCTAAGATTTACGGTATAATATTTTGCGGTAAAAATGAATTTTGCGGTAAGAAAATGTATTTGATGGATGATGCACTTAACGTTCGGGTACTTCATATCGTAATTTGAGCCGCAATTTTTTACAATGTAAATTGTAGATAAATAAAAATTATTATTATTATTTTTTTGTATAAATATTTGAGTACAGAGTTTAAATTTTCTGTGTGGGACACTAAGTAAATATATAAAAAAATAAATAAATCTAAGTATTTCACAAATTTCAAAAAGGTTGTTAATATTTCATATTACAAATAAAGTCGAAAATCAAATATAACAGGATTTAAAGATGTATTATATACCGTTTCAAATTTATAGATTAAATTTAAGAATAAATAAAATTATTCCTAATTTTCTAACTGGTAATGTATTACTTACGAAAGAAATTACCAAATCTCTCTGAATAGCAATTATACAAATGAAGTTGTTCTTGTGTTTATCCCGTAAACGAATTTCATTAAGTGTTCCGCGCTTCAATACGATTCGTCGATTACATTACTTTAGACATTTGTTCAATGAGTTAATTAAGGGGTTTGCTGAGTTTTACTGTACTCTATGTTTGCAATTATAATTTGTGTCAAATTAGCATTTTCTGTGATACTCATTGCCTTATTTACTTTTTACTTACCTTTTACTGAAATGTAGATTAAAATGCTTATAGTGAAAAACTGCTTTTATTATATTTTCTTCAGCAAATAAGTATTTATAGGGCAATTAATTAATAAAATTGTAAGTAAATTTTGTAAACAGCATAAATTGTTATTTCTTAAATACTAGTACAAGGTAAATAAGGAGAAATACAATAAGAGTTAGAATAGAGAGAAAATTTATCATGGCGTATAAATTTTTTTTTGCTGAAACTCGATTTGAGTACATTTTTTTTTTAATTTCATATGGTAACTTTGTTATATTTAAAATTTTAAAACTTTGTCTTAGTTGCCATTTATTAAGTTTCTTTGACATATTCTTTTAATCTACTTATTTATATAAATTGCATAAACTTGACGGCTTTTACTCAAAATTGCACTGTAAAAAATGTATGTCCAAATTTCACGTAAAAATCAGAATAGAGTGTACAGAAGTGTACAGAAAATGGTTTCTGACGAAGCCATTTTCTGGCATATGCTTCGAGAAATCCTTTGCGTCAAAGTGAGGAATTAACTATCGGCTCTTCTTTGAGGAAATAAGAAATGAATTTCGTCAAAATTAAAAAAACATTTCGTCAATTTTGAAACTTTGTCTTAGTTGCCTTTCATTTAGTTTTCTCTGACGTAATCACTTAATCTACTTATTTATATAAACTGTAAAAACCTGACGGTTTTTACGCAAAATTGCTCTGTAAAAAATGGATGTTCAAATTTTAAGTAAAGTTCAGAGTAGAGTGTACAGAAAATAGTTTTTGTCGAAGCCATTTTCTGGCATATACTTCGAGAAATCCTTCATGTCAAGGTGTTGAATTAACTATTGGCTCTTATTTGAGGAAATAGTAAATGAATTTCGTCAAAATTCAGGAACATTTTATCCTTCTCTTTTTTAAAAAAAAAAAAATTTTTTTTGTCCCTAATGTATATTTTCTTTAATGTATACCTATATATCGGTGGGCTACATATAGGTGGATTACTGTCACCCATACAAAACTAAGAACAGATAGTACAGAGAGATAAGTTAAACACATGCTCGAAACGGGATTCGAACCCGAGATTTACCTAGTATCACCTGGTATAACTCTTTCACCCTAAGACTCCTTGACTCAAAACACCTTGGCAGTTTTATTTCTGAAAGTGTACAGACCGTCTTGTTTCGTTAACTTTTTTTAGATCGTCTGGTTTTCCTTCTAGTTTCGTCATTCTGGTTAACAGTCTCCCACAATGCACTGCGATGAGGTTCATTTTAGTCTTTTATTTGGGATTTCACAAATCTCTAAATTATCAAAATACAACTCAATGAAGTTTAAGTTTTATTTCCGGAAGTGTTAACACCTTGTTTGATTTTAATAAAGTAGTTTAAAGAAAAATAACTTTTTTCTATAATATATTAAAATACAGATTTATAAGATGGATTTAAATACTAAGTCTTTTGCAAGAACCTCCCTTAATATATGTTATAAGAATTTTTGTAGGAAAAATTGTAAAAAAATGTCGCAAATTGAATAAATTAGCACAAAGAAAAGCTAGAAGGAAAATATCAAAATAAGTTTCATTGCCGAAATGAACAAAAATGGATGGAGAATGCATTTAAAACACGCATCTCTGTTTCCACCAGTAATTAAACTTGTTTTCTGTTTTAAATCCTGTATATTTCGGTATTGGTCCATTAGATTAAGATTTAACATTTGTTTTTTTTCGCTTATATATAAATTTATGATCCTTAATGTGTATGCATTTTGTACTTATTTTAGTATGAGGATTATAAAAATGTTAATTAAGAGCGATTTTTATGCAATAATATAAGTATAAAAACAACCCACCAAGAAATGACTAACATTGACATAATGTAACAGATTCATGTTTATACAAAAACCTTAAATACGACCAAAATCAAATACTCTCTCCCGTCGAGTTTGTCACAGATCTTTCCATGGGACATTATTCTTCGGAGGCGGTTGATCAAAACAGAATGACAAACAGCACACTAAACTATTGCCGATATATTTCTCAAGTGGACAGTTGTTACACTTACACATATCCTCTTCGTATACAATGGCCACTTTTGTCCAATTCAAGTAATGAATGAGATCTCGGATGGCCAAACCAACTATCCTGGGGCTAGGATGAAGATTGATGGAGAATTCCTTCATCTCGGGTTCCATATCGACACGTGATTCTATGTGAGGAATGTCCAGGGCATCGCACAGGGACTGAACGTGACTTCCCAGAAGAGTATCTTGGGGTCCGAAGATTGCACTTACTCCAGAACTCACTTGGAGGCAGGCTAGACAGAAAAAAGCAATCTGTTACTGCATCATGAAAAATCTAAGTGTCCAAATAGACGTATAGATTTTTTTTTTACTCAGTATGTTTTGTTCTAGGTAAAAAATATTATGATTAAAATCTGACTAAAATCTACATTACATACTACATAATATACATTAAAATTAGTGTTTTTTTTAAAATTAAATATATTAAAATTAATGTACATTAAAATTAATATGTTTTTAATTTAATATACTCCATGTGTATTTATTAAGGCCTCCATAAATATCGTAAAGAGCTTTTTGGTGGCTGGATAAGCAAAGAAAAAAAAGCAAATGTATTATATTTTTTATGTTCCAGGTAAAAAATATTACCAAAGCGTATTTCCGAGTTTTCGGTGTTCTCATAGAGAGCCAGAAAAATGGTACATTTTACCATATTCTGGTAGTTTTGACCATACGTTTTTTCTCACGTTATATCTCACGTCAAAAGTATTTAAACCCTATAAACTAAAATAAAAAATTATAAATCGATTTAACTATAAATATTAAAATATATTTATAATTAAAAGCGCCAGTAATTGTAATCCTGATTTTACTTCAGAGTATATAAAACAAAATTAGAATCATTATGAATGTAACCATTTAAATAAATTATTTTAAAGAAATCCCTACTGTGTATATGATTTGGTCTTTATTCCCAGTTCTGGTTTGAAAAGTGAATTTCAAAACCGGTGAGAGTACAAGCTTGTCAGGGAAGTAAGGCAATGTCACCACATAACCACCATCATAGTGCTGACAACGGATTCTAACTAACAATTGGTTGATGCGAGAGTGTTTTCTTTTTATGAAATTTTAAATAAATGTATGGAATTAGGTTATTTCTTTTAATAACTTTCAGTTAATTGCGCGTATAAAGATTATTAATTTTAATTTTACTTTTATATTGAACAAATATTTAGTTAAATGGAGCGTGATGGCTAATAGAATAGAGCACTCAACTCCCAGTGTGGTGACCAAGTTTCAAACCAAAGCTATGCGTGAGCGCTTTTAAAATATTCTCCCGATTCGCACCATCCGCAGTGCGTGCTCTCTTAAAATATTTCGAGTGGTGTACAGTAATTCTCAATGATTTACCGATAAACAGGTCATGACGAGAGTACACTGGTTTCCAGGCTCTTCGTGAGAGATGTTCGTGGTTTCCCAATCCATCTAACACAAGTTCCGTTTAGTTCTTTTATCAAAAAGTGCTCCATGAATTTAAGTTTGTCCTAATACAGGCTCGATCTAGATGTTCTGTTGTCTTCTGAGTTAGTTTCAAAATTTCAAGGCTACTGAGTTAAACGTTATTTGACGTTGAGTTAAACGGTGTATACCCCGAAACGGATTGATTTTTATAACGCAGTTTATGAAACAAGAACTCTATCATGGAATTACACTAGAATGTTTATCGAATGTTCTAAGCTATCTCACACATGCATTAAACAAATGTATTATTCATTATTTTTAGCAGTAATTTGATTCTCGTTATTTGTACATTTATTTTTATTTTTAACGAAAAATAATTACCTTAATCACAAACTAAGCTATAAAGAGAAAAAAACATTCATTTTTCAAAATGGTAACTAGAAAATTATTGAACATTTTCGTTATTAAATGCTACAGTAGTACATCATCCTATATCCAATACACGCATAGCTAAATTTAATATCAATCGAACATACCAGTTCTAAATTAAGGGAGTTACTCTAATCAGAGTAAAATTCGAGCAACTACTTGTCAATTCATACAAATTCGTAAAGTAATCATATCGTCAT
Organism: Parasteatoda lunata; assembly: GCA_949128135.1. NCBI lineage: Eukaryota > Metazoa > Arthropoda > Arachnida > Araneae > Theridiidae > Parasteatoda > Parasteatoda lunata. The sequence continues at coordinate 50,562,106 of OX421974.1, read as the reverse complement.
CAGAACTGGAAAGTTTACTTTCTAAATTGTAAATCACTAGAAGAGAGCGATATGCATTCAAAATAAGGGTATCATTAATTTACTAAAGTGTATGTAAACTCATACGGTATATATTAAACTACACACAATTGTTAACGATGAGTAAATAATGCTGTTTTAATAAATTGTAGTAGCTTTGCAATAACTATGTAATAACTATTTGTCTAAGTTTGTGTAAAATTGCGAAATATGTTGTAACTTTTATGAATATTTAAGATATTTATGATAATGTTTAGCGACAATCATATCTTGTCACCCTTATGGTGACACTCTTAAAAGTTATATTGTCTTATTGTTATGTCATACGTTATAATAATGCACTGCTCTAATTTATGTAGTTTAGATTCATGCAACATGAACTTATTTAACATTGCATATTAAAATGGAAAATAAATATCAAACTCATATCTTTTAAACTACACAATTGTTAACGATGAGTAAATAATGCTGTTTTAATAAATTGTAGTAGCTTTGCAATAACTATGTAATAACTACTTGTCTAAGTTTGTGTAAAATTGCGAAATATGTTGTAACTTTTATGAATATTTAAGATATTTATGATAATGTTTAGCGACAATCATATCTTGTCACCCTTATGGTGACACTCTTAAAAGTTATATTGTCTTATTGTTATGTCATACGTTATAATAATGCACTGCTCTAATTTATGTAGTTTAGATTCATGCAACATGAACTTATTTAACATTGCATATTAAAATGGAAAATAAATATCAAACTCATATCTTTTTAATGCAAACTATTTCTATATAAAAATTATCGGTTGTTGACCTTAAACATTTTAAATTTTTTTTACAAGAATTAGATTTGTAACAGGCATGTAAAAGTTAGTTCATCCCTGTATTTGGTTATAAAATAAATCTTCAATAAAGTTTCTTCAGCAATATTTTTTTTTGGAGAAAGCCATCTGTAACTATTTTTTTTTTATTTTTTCATTTTAAAGTTTGTTTCCATGCTTACATTTTAAATCAATCCAAATTATTCATATTATTCCTCTTTTAAGAACTTAAAATCTAACAAATCATATATATATCATGAGCAAATTATTCTCCACACCATGTATTACAATCATCTTCACTACAATATTAGTAAGAGCCACATATTAACATTGTTTTCTACATCAATTGCTCAACGACATTATTTTATAGTTTTCTAATTTTTATAGTACATGTTTCTACATTTTTACCATCATAAATGTTTTTTCATCTAATTACGAAAATGAAACATTTTGATAGACATGATGTTTAAATGCACATCTTTAAGTGTAAAAGTGTGGTATGTTCGTTAAATATTAATAAATCACATTTGTCATCAGATAAATACTCCCTTATCACACAAAGTAGTCAGTTTAACATGCATTAAAATATAATTTACAAGTTCTTACTGCAACAAATTAAAGTAATGTTCGATCCAAAAACATAAAAATTTTAGGACTTAAAATATGTTTTTTTAAAATAAAACATAGATAATTGCAAAATATGATATTGTTTTATATTTTCTGAATTACATTTGGTTTTATTTGATTAACATTATATAACTAAAATGAAATATCATAAAAATGAACATATATGTGGGTTAAAAATACAATAATGTATTTTTACGAATAATCAATAAATTTGCCCGGTATTTCATTCATAATATTTAATTTAATTTAATATCCTAAAACAGCTACTTTTTACATTGTTCATGAACAAGTAAATTTAAAAAACTAAGCTTAGATTTTAACTACTACATTAATTAGTGAATAATGTTTAATGATCTATTTTATTTTCACAAGTTAAGAATTTTATCTAAAACAGTAAAGTATATCCAATTATAATAAATTAACATTAGATCATATTTATCAAGAAGCTTATTTCTGTAGTTACTGATCTATTGTTTGTAATATATAGCTAATTTAAGGTAGTACCACTACCTCTTATAGCTCACTGTCGAGTTGGAAAATATACTCTATAATATACTCTCATAAAAATTAATTAAAAAGAAAAAATATTTATTTTAAAAGCTCATTAATTTAGAATATGTGTGAAATATATTTATACTTATCCTCTCATTAGTTTAAAATATATTTAAACTAATTAACTGTAATCATCAGTAGGAAGATCACCAAAGTTGGTTCATGTTTTTTTTTTCCTGGAGAAACTTCCATGTACTTCTCTGGATGGCAATTAACTTCCAGTTTTTTGCTTTCAGTATTCCAAAGACTTCTTAAAGTGTATATATTCTCCGTCTTGAGGTATTTATTCCCTTAACTTTTGTCATTGTGTCTTTGCCAAAACAAGACTTTTTAATATGTTTAATCGCTTGTGGAACAGAAAAATGTGAAGAAAAAAAAATGTCATGAAGGTACGAAAGAGCTATTGTCTACGGATACATGTCCAAAATGAAGTAATTAACTTAATCTTTGCATTTTTCAAAACTTATTGTGGTTATTGTTACTAAAAAGCGGTTAATTAAAGTCCTCGTAGTCCTTTAAGAGATGAAAACTATAAAAAGTGTTGCCAATGTACGATATTGTTAAAAATAAGTGAGACTGTTTATAATCGTTCCTCAATGTGTTATATCGTTTATAATCATTTACAATCAATCATCAGTTTAAAATCATTCCCAAATGAGTTAAATTAATGATTCTAAACAGATGGATGGCTCAGTGTAGTTAAATTTGATAATTACGATAAATTCTTTAATATCTAGATATTTAAAACTTTGTTAAATTTCTACTGTATCCTCTTCTGCAACTATAATTTTTATTTACTCTTTCAAGTACAGTTTCAAGAGAATATTACATCATGAGGAACATTTTTATGACAAATTATGTTTCATCTACATTAGTAATTTAAAATTTGAATTGCTGAAAGAATGAGTCCAGACAAACTTCGTAAACCATGTAGTTTCAAATGCTAAATTTTTTTCGTAATATTAAAATAAAAATAAACCATCATTTTTTTTCATTTTATAACCGTCATTAAATAGCCGACTCAATTTGGGGTTTACAATTACTAATGTTTAACTCCATAGCATTGTAATTTTGAATCCTATTCAGAAGACGAGGGAACTTCTGGATCAAGTATTGGGAGAAATTTGCCTTCGTGGAGGACTTTTGAACGGAACTTACCCCTATTTGCGTTAAATGGAGAAAAAAACCACGAAAACCTCCCGTGGTATCCTAATGGCGAGGGGACTGTAACCCATGATTCGTCTACCACTGAGATATTTTTACATCAACAATGTGGTCGGTGCGAGCCGGCTGCGGAGCTCATATTAACAAGCCATCACTGGGATTTGAACTAGGTTCACTTCATTGGAAGGTGAAGTCTCTAACCTCTGAACCACCATGGCTCAAAAATTTTTAGATTTGCTTTCATTAAAAGAAGAAAAAAAATAGTGCGTGGAGTCCCTCCGCGTGGAAGTGAAACTTCGTAATGTGGAAAGGAAAATAGGAAGGGGTAGAAATTGATTTTTAGTGAAATCATATTGTTTCCTTAAGACAAACTTTATTAACATTACTTACAACCACCTATCTACATAACTTTATTTTAAAATGTGGCGCAGAGTTACATTACAATAATAATAATAAAAAAATAATAAAAAAAACAATTATCTTAGTTTTAAACTCTTGAATTAAAAGCGTAATAATAGCGGTACGGGAAAATATCATTAAATTAGGGATGCAAAAATATTTATAGAAAAACAATACTTTTATGACTTTTATTAATTTTATGCTAGTGAGAACCAAAACAATATGGAAATAAATGAGGGAAAACTGGATCCCACCGCGTGATTTTCCGGCCATTAAAAAAGTAGTGTTAAACGTTTAACGCAACCTTGTTGGAAGTCGCATTAGAAGTTTCACTTCAAAAATTGTATTCGAAACTTCATGTTAAATCTTGATTTGTTCTACAAATGAGTCAAAACAGAATTCACAGTGAAGGGTTTCCACGCATGAAAATTTCGTTTAAAAATACTCAAACTATCAGGGTTAGTAAATTAAAAGGTAATTAAATACACTTATTTTAGCATTTTTCTTAATCGGAAGAAATTATGTAAATAGAAAATCTTTTCTTGATTCATTTACTTATTTTCATAGTTTGTTACAATCCAAGCCAAAGAGTAAATTTGTTGTACAACCAAATGTGACTCAAAATGAACTCAAAGTGTTTAGAATATTGAATTTCTTTTCCCACAATCGACATCAAGAAATGAACTATCTCCCAAGAAGAGTTATACTGTAACTTAATATATAGGACAACGGTTCCATTATTTCCTCCACCATGATGCATACCTTTCTTTGAAGCATGAAAGCTGTCATCTTTTGGCACGTACTGGATATCATAGATGAGGGTGGTGTTTGGTAGAATGCTCCTGTCTCTGTTTATACTATACACAGCATATTTAAACGCAAGCTCTGTTGGGCTTTCTTTCTGATCTTCAGTGAATAATACACCTGAAATAAAAGGGAAAGTTTTATCATGGATATGAAACATTTTTGATTAATGTGTCACTTGCATTAGGAAGTAAGAATGATGGTAAAGTCAATGTAATATGGTCTACTCTTTAATCATAAATTAAAATAAATGTTTGGTTTTGAAGAGTTAGCGTTTGAGTGAACTTATAAAACTGATGTCTTTCTATTAAATAAAATTTTTAATGTAAGCCATATGGAACTCAAACTATAAAATAACTTTCAGTATTTTGAAATCTTACAGTTTCATAAGTTTTGTTAGATTCTCAAAAACAGTTTTAAGTAAAAAAAACTTTTACTTTTTATTACTTCTCAGAAAAATACTTCTAAATTTAGTCAAATTTGTGTGGCTTTGAAATATGATATGGTGGAAATTCGATCTAAACTTATATGGTACACTGTAAAAAATTCCGGATCAAATTACGGTATAAAATACGGTCACTTTGGATGCATCGTCCGTAAAGTCCATTTTTACCGTAAAATATTTTACCACAATTCTTAGAGTAATATTAATAATGAGAGTGAATCGTGAGTTTTACGGTAAGTACTGTAAAAAGTACGTTGTAGCAGATATTTTGTTTCGTTCAATGTTGCGGTAAAAATAGATTTTAAGGTAAAAAGTACCGACTCTCCTTGTGCCAGTACTTTTTACCGTAATCTCATCAATGCTTTATGCGATGAATATGCTGTAATGATAATAGGCTTAAACCAAATTAAGGTTGCAGTGAATTTGAAACAATATTACGGCTAAACGCGCATCAAAATGGTTATATATACTATAGAAGTTATGAAAAATTTAAGAGTACTTTTTATTTATATAATCAATAAATCTGCATTAGACTTGGATTCTACGAACTTTACGAGTTAAAAGAAAAATCTGTACTTAATTTATTTGGTTACTAATTTCTATTTTACGGTATTACATGAGGAAAAAAGTGTTTGTTGCTTTTTTAAATACAGCATAATTAAGTTTTGGAAAAAGCCGGAAATAGTTCTTCGAATACTAATAAAAATAAAACGTTCCAGGTATTTTACTTTTTTAAATAAAAATAATAAGTTTTTTTAGGATTATAAAATAAAAAGTATTTTTTCAGAGCGTTTAAAATTCATATTACTTTCTAAAAAAGTATTTTAGTTTAGGTGCATTTCGCAAAATTGATGAATCATTGCCCCAAAACATCGACGAAACCCATTTATCATCGTGAAAACTACATATTTGCGCAAATTACAATACCTGTATACGATAAAAATACTCTACGTAATAGTAAAGTTCTGTAATGTCTTTTGCAAAGTTCAGTAATATCTTTTGTTTAAAAATTAAAAGTGTTTCATATTCTTTAGTTACGCTAAGACATATATCTTAGAGTATTGTAAATAATAATCAGTATAAAAATAAAAAATTGTTATAAATATTATTAGTTAGAAAAATTTTAATTCTATTATAACAGAGTACATTTGGTAATATTGATTAAACATTGGTATAAACCGTTGCTGAAGCACTCAAAGAAAATAAAATATATGCTTTTATATAATTTTTTTTAATTATATGGATACTATATATTATTCCAGAGTTCAGTAAATAACCTTAAGTGTTATGAGAAGAAAATAACTCTGCATGGCTTATGTGGATTACACTACTTTCTCATTATACAAGGAGAATATAAGTGAAGAATTATCATGATACATAGAGAATGAATAGAGAATGGGTTGCATCGAAACTTATTATAGTAAGGTTTAGAGATAAAAGTAAAATTTATAATGTTAATAATGTGTCAATTAAACTTATTTTGACAATTTACTTTTTAGATTTAAACTTATCTTCTAGTATTGCAAAATAATAATCTTCATTCTAGAGTTTGGAAAATAACAATAAGTTAATAATTCCTGTTAATAATCAATCAATTAATTTGTGGACCTGTTAGTTTTATGAGAAAAAAATAACTTTACATAGATTAAAATTTTTTTAAATTAAAAATTATAATAAAAACAGTAATAAATAATTCTTGTAAATAAGAGTTATTATGAAAAAAAAAATGATTTTATTATTAATACATTTGGATAAGTTTTTCGATTTTGACAATAAACTGCCAATGATTTTAGACTAAAAAATATTATACGAATTTTACTTCTAAACCTAGATATATTGAAGAAAATTATAGCTTCTAATCACCTGTTATGATTTATTGACGTTAATTGTCATAATTTATTGATTATTAATGTTAATTCTTGTAATTTATTGATGTTTATTGTCTTGTTATAATTGATTCATGTTATTTGTCAAAAAGATGAATCATAAATCTATAAGAAATAAGTACATGGTTTTAAAATAATATTTTACTTTTAACGTCTATTCAAGTAATAATATATATCGTAAAATAAGTGCGGAATCTGAAAATCACCCGAAAATATTATCCCGGGGAAAAGCGAAATAATGGAAAAGACTTCACAATAGAAAATTCACGATGTTGTGACGAAGATTGGGAATTCCATAGAAATCGATGGAGACTGAAGTAATATAAATATTTTAGTTCTCAAAGAATGAATTCAAAAGCACTGAAAATGAGAAAATTCGTAAAACAGAACGGCTTACGTATAAGTAATTTTCCATTTCTCAATTTAGTTGTAAAGCTAAACACAGTAGAGATGAACAACAGTTATTTTTATTTCAAGTCTATTATTTTACATAAGGAAAAAGATATATACATTTCATTTTAAATAATCTTAACGCTTAAAAGTTTAATTTACTATCGAAAATGTCTTATTCAACACGGAGAAAACAATTCTGATAAAATTACCATGCTGTATGGTAAAGACAATTTTAATAAGAAAAACACCATTCATATGGTAATTTTTCCTTTCACCTAACAATGGTTTACCAGAAATTCTGGTATTCAATATTACGGTCCTAACTAATACATATTTAGTAAAAATCATTAAACTGAAAGGTAAATTTCTGCAATTAAATGGTTTTATGTCATTCTTAATCATAGTTTACCAAATTTTACCGCAATTACCAGATTTTATCACGCATTATAAAACAATATTTCAATGTTTATTTAACCAAAATCTTTAAAAAATCTTCTTGGCAAAAATTACTTAGTTTTTTGGTGTCTTTAAAGAACCAGATACACGATAAATGTCACCATATTCTGGTAACTTTGCCAATACCTTTTTTTTAGTGAATAAAATATATACGAACTTTTATTTTTCTTCGGAAGTGCAGCGCATACTTTTGCAAAATTCAGTTTTATCGTTAAATTTATTTTATAGCTTCCAAATAAGGATTTGAAACTGTGTTACTCTTTTTTTTAGTGCCACATTTTCAAAACTATCAAACCAAGTTTTAATTGGAGATTTCACTTTTTGATGTGCTGTAATTTGTGACCAAAGCAATTTCCTAAATGTAAAAATTTATTGTTAAAATGATAACTCTATTTTGAAAGTGTTTTGATACGTTAAAAGATATTTTATAGGTTTGGGATCATACAGTTTTAATTTGATTGGATAGAAATAGCTTTAACATGTCGATTAGATTAATAGATATTCTATTTCAAGCAACACACTTAACGCAGTTTCAATGGGAATCATGGTTTAAAAATAAACACAAAAGAACCTAATAATCAAATATTATACTTGAGATGATAAGTATGGACTTATTTCTTTAAGTGCTATGATGATTAGAGCTTATTTTTTCATTTAGATAATAGCAGTTGACTAATAACTATTTTTACGTTCATAGAGGTTCTTCTTTTATCTGAAAAACATGTACTGTTTTGTTCAGATAAAACATTTTTTTAATAAATTCAGACTTTTTTTTTTATAAATAACTGTAAGAAAATTAACGTAAAAAGATATTGTATTTTGTAATTTAATCTTCCCGGGATGTCTCGCAAAAAATGTATGAGAAATTTTTATATTCAAACTTTTTTTTTGGGTTTTAGATATAACGTTGTTATTTATAATGTTTAAAAAAAGACAAAATGTTGAAAGTAATTCAAATTTTACTTTACCCGTTTTAAATCTTATATTATGAAAAATTTTATGTACGAAACGATAGTCACTTTTATTTTAAAACTAAGTAAAGCATTTCTTACTTAAAAAATATAATATATTGTTAGTTTTTTTAATTAGTTATTCAACTTTTGAGGAAATAAATTAAGCCTTATAGTTCATTTTTATTTATATATTTATTCCTTTATTAATCAATTTATTGTTTGATACAAGTTTATTTCACAGGAGTTGTATAAATTCCAGCATTACACAACTTCCTCGAGTTATATTTAATTTCTTAAATAAATAAATTTAATAGATAAATTCTAAAGAACTCAACTGAATTGCAAAAACAAATTATCATACAAATAAATAAAAAATTCTAGAGTCTCCTATGTAAACATGATTTTTTTCAATTATAATAAGCTTAAATAATCATTTTTAAAATAAAATTTAAAGTTTCAGTTTTAACGATAAATTAAAATTAAAAGATTAAAACAAAACAATTGCATTTTAAAGATATGTTTCAAAATAAGTACTTTTATTTTAAGTAGTTTATATTCCCAAATGCATTAATTACTAATTAAAATATCTGAATTAAATAAGCATTCATAAATATCTGAATTAAATAAGCATTGTCTAAACGGGATTTTAATATAGTGTAAAGTAAGAGAATAAGCAACCGAAATTTGTCACTCTTTTTTTGTCTGTTTTCAATTATAAAAACAGTCATTTTTTTTACCATTGAGAATTAAAACCATTTTGACTTTCAATTAAGTTTTTTTCTGCCTCAAATCGTCTATTATATTTATTTTCTTTCTTTCCTTATCTTCAAGGCGCTTTTCAAACATTATGCTTTATTTCTCTAAGCAATTCTTAAAAAAAATAATAAAAGGAAAAATGGCGAAATTTTTTTAAAAACAAAATAAGGATTAAACATTTTTTCCCTTCTACTTAGAAGATGTTTATAGAACAGTATTCTTGTATATCTTTAAAAAGTTAGACAAAATAGATGTTTAAAATATATCAAGTTCATGATAGGTTCGATGTATTTGATAGTGTAAAAATTTTAGCTTTCTATTGTTTCTAATATTTAGTTAAAAATATTTATAATTATATAATTTTCAAGCTTGAAATAATCACTGGAACTAAACGTTAAGTAACATGCATTTAATAACGTATTAATTTATAAATATAAAGATTAAAAAACAAATGTTTTTATTTAATAGAAAAGTTTCATAGCATTTTAAATAGTTTTTTTTTCAACATATAAATGTGTAAGTCAATTGTGTAATCTTATAATACGGCTCAAGCCCATAGAACTACTTAAAAATTACATAAAACATGAATTTTCTAAATTTTACAACTCAAAAATGGTCATTTTATTCACTAGACTTGAAACTATTGGATTTACTATTTGGTTCATAATAGAGACAAATCATTAAAGCTCATAGGACGTTTGCGCAATTAAAAAATCATTAAAGAGTAAAGAATTCCAAAAAAATATTTGTAGATGAAGGGTTTATGTATATTTTTTTTTTCAATAATGACGATTGGATTATCTTCTGTTGAATTTTGAGAATTACAGCAATATGACAAACAATTACGTGAATATTCGTTTTCCCCCGAGAATTACTATACAATGAAGATGAACCATATTTTGGAGAAAAATTTCCTTTTCCCGAATAAAAACATTTTTTTAGCTTTTATGGGCATAAGCCGTCATCCTCGCCTTCTTCAGATGTGTTGAAAATCTTTTAACCACTTTACTGCTTTGCATTGAAATCAAATGTGTTCATTTTGCTTTTTAGGTAAATATGTTACATGTAAAATTGTTTCATGCTTCGAAAATTGCAGTAAGTATTAAAATAATAGTGCTTAAGTTTTCAAGTTATTTCTTGTAACCCAACATATAACGTAAATAAAAAATAATTAATAATGTTGAAAAACAAACTTACTTAAATACTTTTGTGCTGTTTTATTTTTAAAAATATAAACAAATTTTTCCTACTGACAGAGTCCTAAAACTATTTGACAAATCTCAATTAATCTAAAGAACTGCAAGATGACAGTTGAAATTAATCTCTGTGCTTCTTAGTTACAAAGTATGGTACAGTATTGGAAATCAATTAAATAGCTGATTAGAAAAGCTGTAAAACAATATTTGCCTGTGTATGTCAGAGAATGATTTTTGGTGTATAGTTGCCTTGTATATGGTGTATAGTTTGGTGTTGCCTCTGACTGAGCCATATTGTTGTTGCAATCGGTTGAATAGGTATTCGATATTGTTGCTGTAAACTTTACCCAATAGCCAATCTTAGCAAAATGCAGTAAATTGCATATTTTTGCATTCTACCATTTTCCTGTAAATGATCTTTCAAATTGCGGGTCATTTTTAGAACACTCAAAGCAAATATTTAATTAATAACTTTTCTTCCTTTTTTTAATACTGCTAAAATGCTTAACCTCCATAGCCTCTAAGCGTTAAAAATACTTAACATTTTTCATCATTAGTCTATGGAAATGGGGAATTAATTCATTATATATATATACATAAACAAACACCCTTCTCTCTTTCTTCTATCCCTTTTGTTTATGTATATATATATATATATATATATATATACATAAACAAAAGGGATAGAAGAAAGAGAGATTAACGAAGAAAATTAATTAAAATATTATAATAACTTTTGTTTATTGCTTAGTAGATTAAATCAAGTACATTGAAATCATTAAATAAATTAAAAATATTAAGAAATAAGGAAGAAAAGATATAAAAAACTTTTAAAGAAGATTAAAAAAATATATAAATTTTTTTTTAAATATTTACAATTTAAAAAAAAAATTAAAACTTAAAGAAAATAAACTGGAAAACTATTGCAATGATATGATGTGCTTTGGCTATATTAATACAATATCAGAAAACACATTTTTTTGGATATAATCATGTTAACTGATTACGAGATTATATCTTTTTCTTATTTTATTTTATTTTCCAATTTTTTCAATAATTTTAAAAATTTTGTGAATATTTCTAAAAATATTTTTTAATAATTTTTTTTTCTTTTCGTTTAAAAAAAGGTAACACTTTATTATATTGTTGCAAAATTTTCATTGAAATGAGATGTACTTTTAAAAAATCATGTAAAAAATTCAAATAATCGATGTGTTTTTTTAAGTTCAAAGAGAGAAGCTTTGAAATATTCCAAAATCATTTTTTCTTAAGAACTTCACTTTAAAATGCGCAGAACCCAAGACGTGAGAAGAGCGGGAAATGATTGATCTGTTCACTTTTCAAAATTACTTTTACACTAGGATGAATTTAATACATAAACTTTTTATGAAGTTTAAATCTCAAAGAAATACCGAACGAGGTGTTTGGATATTTTATTTCTAATCATAAATTTTTATTTAAAAATTTGTAATTTGCAAATGCATACAGAAATAATTTATCAAAGTTATGCCAATTTACACACGAAAACAGGTTTTCTGTTGCAATAGAACGAATACTTTAACTGGCTTAATTCGAGAGTATAGATTTCATATCTAAAATTAGTTTTACTTTTAAATCTTCATCTTTTAATAAAATATTTAGTATATTTTTTGTCGAAATGTGCAAGCTCATAAACGTAGTATATAACAGACAGTCGCGTAAATATTAGGACAAACTTCTAGGGGATTTCATCTAGTAATGAGGATTAAAATTGCATAGGAACCCATGCCTGTAAATGTAGTCATACACGGTTAAGGGAGCTTACCTATTTATACCTGTTATGAAGCACATTAGAAATAATTCATAATAGAGAAGTGTCCCTAGCGGAGTGTGATGACATTTTAGGGTATGGGTTCCTCCGCAATTTTAATCCTGATGATGTTCTTTTTTTTCACATAGCATTATAAATTTGAGTTTAATCTAGCAGAAAAACTATTTGAAAAAAAAAAAAAAAACACAAACAAGGTTTTAAATTATTAGAAAATAGATAATGCAGGTCTGAAACAATGTTAATTATAATAATGTTCATTTTAATCATGCTAGTTTACGCGCAATGAGTTTTGTATTAAGCTTGCATAAACGACTCTTTTATATCAGATTGGATCTAAAATCATTACACAATATCATTAAAAATTTTTGTAAAAAACGTTTAAGCGTTTTAAAACGTTTAAAAAACTTTTTAGGACCTTAACATATAAAGGATAAAAAAGTTCAGAAACATAATTTCCAATAAAAACTATAAAATTATAATTATTATTATTTTGCAAAGGTTTATGCGTGCTTTTAATAGTTAAATAAAATAGTATTGTGTGGCATAGTAGCATTTCTGCATTGTAGGAAAAATGATTAACAAGTCAACCTTAATGGGCCGATCAAAAGAAACCGCAAATTCATCTTTGGCTTTCTATCTGATCTAACTTCCCTAGAAATTTTTCTTAGAATCTACGTGACCTCCTGTTATTTATACATATATAACGCTTGTACATTTCGCCAAAAAAATAAACTAAAAATGTCTTTAAAGAAACCGCAGCTTGGAGAGAGAGACCGATTCGATATTTAAAATCAGCGATATGAAGTATCCAAGATCCGTTAAAAAAGATCTGTTGTACTGATAGAATTTTCATTGTGGTAAAATAATTTTAATTATGGTAAGACAACCGGCAGCTCTCTGTCCAACAAAATAACTGTAAAGTTCATGGTAAGGAATATTTTTTATTTTTACGACAGAACAGCTTACAACCAGCATAGTTGAAAAACAGTGAATACGAAATTATACTGTTTTAACGATTTACAACGAGCAGGTTTTCAAAATCTTAAAAAGAAGTTTAATTGGATATTGGAGTAAATTTACAATCTTTACGTTTCTGTCATCAGTGCGTGGTTGAGAGTAACGTATTCTAACATCCCAGAGTCATAATGGGGAAAGCAGAATTATCTTCTTTGGGAAGGGATTCAAGGAAATATTGTAGTGTCAATGCTGGGACTCGAACCCCTATTCGATCGGATATGAGAATGACAGATTTGTCCTCTCGGCTATTATACGTACCCATCTACAAGAGACTAAGTAGCTTCATTAGGTACGTCCAGTTGGTGCCATAAAATTCTAGTTGTTTAAACGTATTAGCTGAAAGCAGTTAATAAACGGTTTTTCTCATAGTTAACAGTTTAAATATCACCTTGTTTATGGTTCTTTTACTGTTCTGTTCAAATATGGAAAATAAAAATTAAAAAATTTGTTATTGAGCTATTCTTTTTGAGAAATTTCTAACAGTGTGCAAAAGGAAACTAAAAATTAATGTTTCCTTGTATTATTGATTTTTATGTAATTTTCTTCTATAATAAATATTAAAAAAAATCGCATTTAATTTAAAAAATAAAATAGAATTTCGAAAGTAATAGAATGAATTGTTTTTACCTTATAACTACTGTACGGATATTTTGCTTGATGTTTCTAAATAAGAATACGGTTGTGATTGACTCACTATTCTAATTGGAAAAGCAAATCACATGACATTTACCTAACTAAAGCAGAGAGATTCGCACATTTTAAACTGCTTCATGAATATTCAAATGAAATAAAAGAATTATTTATTACTTTCGATTTCTTTTATAAATGAAAACCAAGTAGTACCAGTTAAAATTATAAGCTTCATAACCAAATATATATATATTTTCGCTATAAAATAACTTAGATTTTAATAAATGTCAAAAAAAGACAGTTCCAGTCAACGTATGACTATTACAATAATTTAAGATCTAATAAAGTCAAGTATTTAAAATTGCCAAGTGGTATTCGTAACAAAGTTTTTGCAGTGTTGCCTAAAATCTTTTTGGCGATATAAAGACATTTTTGTAACGCTTTTAAAAATAATCAAAAGATAAATAAAGGCTTAACGGGCAACTTTTCATTTAGGAGTTATTAATATAATAGATAGTAAATTCTCTAGGGTAAGCTTGTACAGTAAGAGAAATTATCGAACCAAAGTTGAATTCACTTTGCACCAGATTGAGTTTTTTTTCTTCTTTTTTTTTTTCTTTTCTTTTTTTGTATATATAAAAATTGATAATCGAGCTAATTGATTAAAATTAATGCTATATACCATTACGAAAATAATATTTAAAAGGTTGCAATTTAGGCTGCAATTAGAAAAATTAATTTTGCTATTGCAAAATTAGGTTGCAATATATCTTATTCTTACTTCGATCAGCAAAAATAACAATAGACATATCTATGTTGTAGGCGCCTGTGTCAAACTTTGCGATTAATTAGAAATTTCAAAAAGAATTATGGCAACCTATCACAACTATTTGATTTTACCACTTGTCGAGAACGACTTAGTTCTCGACTAAGTCCATTATTGATACTTCACGTTGAAGAATGAATGACTAAATTCTGAAGTCTTATTCAACATTTTACATTATGACTAGTTATGAGATTTAAGTAAAGAATTGTTGCTCATTAGAAGTTGCATATTTGTATATGCATTAAGTTCTTATTAGAAGATAGTCATAGTGGAATAAATAAAGATAAGAATATTTAAGAACTTATGAAAAAAATATATATTTTAGTTCGCTACAACGAAAAACAAAATATTAAAAAAAGAGTAGAATAATCTTAAGGAAATTCAAGTAAATAATATTGAAAAAGTCAGTCCCGCAAGAAATCTTTTATTCGGCATATGAAAATACTTTTTATTGCACTTTTTATTAACTTATATAACATTGTATACTATTTTTTAATAAGATCAATTAACAGTAAAATGTTCCACAAATACCGTAAAGCTTTCAGAAAGATTTTTTATATTACCGTCATGGCGTTGATAATTAAAAAAGTATTCTTTATTGGAAAAAATAAAAATATTAAAGTTGCAAGAAAAGGGAATCTGGGAATAATCAATAAATTAATACTTAACGACACTACGAAATCATGCACGAAGCTGAGAGGTATTTTACCGACACAATTAATAAAGCTGAAATAATTCCGTTTATTTATTTATTATTTGTTGCTCTTCACGGTGAATTTACGTAATTAAATTAAGCAAAACACGTTTTTTTGTAGTTTATCCAATCAGAATAAAGATTAACTATATTCAGCATCACTTGGTATCACGCTATTGCTCGCGGCCAACGTGCTAGTCCAAATTTACCACTATCAAGTAATTTTCCCAGATATGTATACTTTTTGATGTCTCGTGCAATATCTCCACGTCTGTCTCCACACTATCTTTATCAAAAGTTCTCAGTAATAGTTGAAAAAAATAAGTATATATATATATACTTATTTTTTTCAATTAATTCGCATTGCTAACATTAATTAAACATCATCAGCCTCAACAATAATATGACGATTTTTAAATTTCATCTAAATGAAGTTGTAACACTTTTCTATTAATTTTTCCATTAATATTTTTTTAAAAATATAATTTTTTTAAATGTTTATTACCTTTGATTTTAAATTATTTAATTTAAAAAAACACATTTTAAAGAAAATTACGATAGAGAAATTAAACACGTGATTTTTGATAACTTTGGGAAAACTAATTTATTCTGCCTGTGCTACCATGATAATGTTTATAAGAATTTATCTGATTAGAAATCATTAAATATGAAATAAAGTTTTCATCAAATAGAGCTATGAGTTAGTAAACCTTGATAATGTTATCGTTAAAATATTTATTAAACAGAACCATCTCTAGAAATGTCCAAGAGACTGGCTGAACTACATCCTTAGATAGAATAAATCAATCGATGATCGTAGTTTTGTGGCTGTGAATGCTAATTAGCTACTTTCACTATTCCTCTTAGACGATAAGCATTTTCATCCCAATAAAAACGTGTATTGCTATCTATCTGATTGACTATTGACAGATTGCCTGTGGAAAAATAAATGAAATGAAGCCAGCTTAGATATTTTCAAAGTTTAATTTAAAACACTGACTAATGCTCGATCAATTGGCTCTCTCAAATGATCGTATTGAACATTCCGAGTAAATTTTAGGATCAAGGTCAAAAATTGTCCCTTGCTGCCGCTGTCTAAAATTCAGGACGACAGACCATAGGGTTCTGAAGATATTAAAGAGAGAGAGACTTTTTTCATTTTATTATTATAGAATTAAAATGTTTATGATTTCAGTTTTGGCGTATAAACAAAATATCGTAAAGAAAAAGGACAAAATGAAAAGATGATGGTTTATGTGTGATAAAATTAACCTGAGATATAATGGTTATAATGCAGTTATTGAATTAATTAAAAGGTCCGAATTTTCTAAGGAATTACTTTTTAACGTTGAATGAACTTACAAGGGTGTTAAGTTAAAAGAATCTGGGCAATTTTATATAGCTTATTACACTCACAAAAATATGTAATGTATTTTCAAATTCTACTGCAACGTAAATGTTCAAAACATTCTTTCATGTTCAGTAATAAATGCATAAAGATACAACTAATCCAATTATAACCTTAAAATGATAAATTGATCAAATAATATTATTTAGCCTTCAGTCATATATATATATATATATATATATATATATATATATATATATATATATATATATATATATATATATATATATATATATATATATATATATATATATATATATATATATATATATATATATATATATATATATATATACATTCCCCATTTCCTCAAACAGTTACTAATCCAAATATATCCCTAAAAAGACAAATCTTAATTAATATTCAAAATATTTTGGGGAAATATTTTTTTAATAATATTTAAATTCATAGAAGACCTGAAACTTAAACTGATTACATTTTAAGAATGTGGAAGACCTCCAAGAAAAATGAATTGAGAAGAGAAAATTCTTTTAGATGCATTACGTGGATTTCTAGTTTAGAATACAAGGAGAAGGGAAAGAAGATGTTGAGAAAATGGATGGACTACATTTTTATGGGAATAAATCTACTTTAAATTCTGAACTATTTCTCTAAGAATACAAAATCTGACAGTCCATTTTGCTTTCTTCACATTTTGACTTTCTAAAAGAGTTAAGGTCGAAATTGAATTTTTTAAGCAAAAGAAAAAAAAATTGAATTTATTTCTCTATGGTTTCGTAAACAGATCCTGAGGAAATTTTTTTTTGAGTTTTTGGACTCAATTGATTATTTTGGTTGGTCAAGAAGATTATGAAATATATTTATTAGAAAAATAAATATAATTATTATAATATGCAATTACAAAGTAAATGGGAAGTTTAGGAAGAAGTTAAAAAATTGCTAATTGATTAGTTTTTTTGTTGTTGTTCGTAAGTTCTTTTAATAATGGAAATTTAATAATTAGAGAATACACTATGATATATTAAAATTCAGTGAATGAAATGTAAAAGTGAGCCTTTGAATACACTGTAAATAGATCCGGATTAAATTGCTGTGTTAAGTATTGGCCCTTTAGGAGCTTTATGATTAAAATTTATTTTATCGTAAAATATTATACCATTATTTTACAGTAAAAGTAATTTTATTGTAATAGAAACTTTATAGAAATATTTATTTAGCTAGTGTGATTCAGTGATTTTGTGGTTATTGTTAATGTAAAGATTAAGTGTAATTTTTGGTAAAGATGTGTTACTTTGTAATTCGGGTGCAGATTTTTTGCTTCGTATCATGTTACTGTAAAAATAGATTTTATGATAAAAAGTACCGTTATCTTGAGTGCCAGGACTTTTTACCATAATTTGATACGGAATTTTTTTACATTGATACATTAATATAGTGATATAGTATTTAGATATAATAATTGGATGCAACTATATCAACTCAGCAAACTATCCTTAACTCATCTAAAATATTTGTATTCATACGGCATTTTATGTTACGAAACGAAAAATAAAAATATTCTTTCCCCAAATAAACATACTTTTTTTTGTTGACGAATTGAGCTTTTGAGCTTCAAAATATCAGGGGAAATCGCAACCTGAATGTTTGATCCCTTTAGCTTGGGGAAGACAACGGACGATAGTTTAGTCTTGTTAATGTGAATTCCACTTTTTTTACGTTAAATAGTACCAAAATATAATATATTTTAAATTTCCATCGCTAAACTACTATTTGTCCAATTAAGATTAAATTTTATATATCGATATTTCGAAGTACACAAATGGCTGAGGAAACATTAGTAAAACTTACATAAGTTATAATTGAAATGTTTTGACTGTTATTTGAAGCAAATAATAAAATATAATAATCAATTATAGAAGTTTACTTCTTTCTTAAATTTATCTTCGGAAAAATAGTACTTTTAAATTTTCATTTTAAAATTCCATTTTTCAGTCAATTATTTTGTCAATTTTGTTATCTTGCAAGAGTCTTGCGAATAACTTCTAAAATGACCCTCTAATCTAGAAATACAGCAACATACAGCGCATAGTGAAATTCATGTTTTCTCTGTCTGGGAGTACTGCAGCGGTTGAAGGGGCTTTTCAGCAATGAACTTACAAAAAAAAAAAAAAAAACATTACGTACTGGTCTTAAACAAGAAGCGTTAAACGCAATTATAAACATCTACCTAAATGGAAAACCCCTTTCAGATTTCTGTGCAGAAACCTCTGTAAATCATTGGCTTGATTGTGGAACTGGCAAACGTCATATTTGATTCATTTAAATAACGTAGTACCCTTTGATTAATTGACATTCTAGATAACTTGTCCTTTGTCATTTAAATTATTTCATAAGAGAAATATTAGGTTACTATTAGTAACCTAGTATTTCTTTTATTACTGTATAATGTAATCCTAGTAACAACTAATTCATTGTGCAATTTATATAAATGTTTGTTATAAATAAGAGAAAATTATATTTTTATTTATTTAGAAGCTACGGGTTAGTTTCAAAGGAGGACGGGTACATTGTCGTGCAAGCCGTCCTCGGGGACGGGTAAAATTTCTGAGTTTTTTCGAGCCCTGCGGACAATATTTTTTATATTGTGGCTCTCCCTAATATTTCGAAGTTCAAGGTTGTAAAATTCGTTGATAAGAGGGAAAAAAACATATTTATTCAAAGAAAGTAGATTTGTAGTTGGTACTTACGCCAGATATTTTTTAAAAATTTGTCAGCATAAATATTTTAGTATATTTACTGTTACTTCTTTAATTCTAATATTGAATATTAGAACGTGGAAATCCAATCATTAAACAAAAAATTGTTAAGTAGTTGGAGTTTTTTTTTACGCTATGCCTTTTTAATACATCATTTATCCATGTTTGCCTTAAATAGGGAACATAAATGCAGCAAAAGGTACTTTTTCATGCTGTTTTATAAATAGTGTTACTGTAAATTTTTGATTTCGTATAAAGTGTAACTGTGAGACATGATTGTAAAATCTTTAAAATGTCGAACCTGATTTACACTGTAATTTTCGAAAGTTATATATTTAAATATACTTGTTTGATATACTCTAATAGTTACAAACAAATACCTTAATATATCAACATAATAGTGTTTTTATTAATTTAGTGCACTTTAGGATCCAAATAGAGTCTCGGTGCTGCCATCTAGTGTGGCAGAAACTAGACGTCCAAATTAACATGGCCAACGGTATCTCACTATACCTGAAAGAGTGGATACTACTTCTGGAGAACGCACTAGGTCTGCTCATCGGGAAGACTGATTGTACAGCTCATAGGAAATAATATTATTAAAACTAGGCTAAAATGAATGATGAAAAAAAACTATATTATTTTGATTTTGTCTTTTGGAGGGTAAGAAAAATATAAAACAGGGAAAATTTTAATTAGGATATTTTGTATTAAAAAACAAGAAAATCGCTAAACACAGCTATCAGAAAGAACTGAAACAGTTTAAACTAAACTCAACACTCTGAATTTACTCTAAAATAGTATACCTTAATACGCTTTCCGTCACAAGGTTATTATAATTTATCCACGTCTTGAAACACAATAATTTTTCTTTTCTTGTTTTTCCAAAATACGTATTTTATTGATTGACGTCATAATTTTTCGGTGGATCACGATTTCGATTTCCAATGCGTCTATAATTAAATTTTTCCAAGTACATTATTAAAATATTACTTAAATAAATCTGAAATGATAAGTAATTTTTTTTTTTGAAGTAAAAAGAGTTCTTCTTTTGAAAAAATTGGGAAACTTAGCTGAGTATTTTGATTAAAAAAAAAAAAAAAAAAAAAAAAAAAAAAACTCTGTTTAAAACTAATCGAAAAAATTTAAAGCAAATCTTAATACTTTTATTTTTCTGAAAGAGCATTTTTAAAGGCCCATTTTATCAAAAATTTATTGTAATATTTTCATGGCTTAGTACCTGTCTTAATAGAAATGTTTTCCAATGAAAAAAAAGTAGTCATTATTTTATATTAATATGCTATTTCGCAAAAGTTGGAAATACAATAGGTAGCTATATTCTTTCAAAGTACTTTCACAAATTTGAATAAAGTTTTTTTTTTTAATGCAATCAAATCTCGAATCACCGCTTGAAGTTTTATTGATTGTCACTTATCATTTTGCAGTGGATCGCGATTTATACTGTTGAAATATACTGTTTATACTGTTAAACTTTACTTTAATAAAATTGTTTGCAAAAATTATTTTTCAATGAAGTATAAATTCGATGTTTGAAGCAACTTTTACTGTGAATTAATGAAAATAAAACATTTTCAACATTGCGGAAACTTTTTTGAGTTTTTTGATTTACAAAATAGGTAAAAAAAGCTATCGTAAGCTAATCATAACAAAATAATAAGTTTTAAACAAATTTAATGCTTTAAATTTTCTCTGAAAGAGTATTATTTAATTCCCATTACTTTATCACAAAATGTATATAATTTCTTCACACTTTAGTAAAATATAAGTAAAAATGTGTTTCCATGAACTTATAACAAAAGATTAAGTTTCAATAGGCTATAAATATACATAGTTTGAAACAACCTTAATTTTGAATTAATGAAAATAAAATTATTTTCAACTATGCTGAAACTTATTTAAGTTTTAGATTAACAAAATAAATAAAACAAATCGTTTAACATAAATTTAACAAATCAACATATTTAAAAAAAATTTTAATGCTTTAATTTTTCTCTGAAATAGTATTATTTAATGCACATTTTATCACAAAATTAATAATATTTTTCATTACACAAAACCTAACGATTATTTTTACACACAAAGAAACGACCATTTAAAAAAAGCTATTGCTTTAATTTAGTATGCTATTCCATAAAAAAAAAGTAGTCAACCATTTCCTGCGAAATACCTTGACAACTTCGATCATAGTTCTCTTATCACTAGCAAGCAAGTTTGAAATCACCATCCAAAATTCTTTCTTGTTATCCTAGACCACAAATTCCAATGATTGGGGGTTATAATTCTACCGCGGATCACGATTATCGTTCTCCGAAATGCCCTTCATTAAACTTTACGTTCTGCTCTTAGATTTTATAGTCCAAAACTGGACATATATTTAGCTTCAAAACGGTCTAATATATTTGCCTCGGAACACGCAAATTTGATGGAATCAATAATTTTTGATGACTACGATTTTCAGTCAGGAAAATGAAGTGTTAAAATAAGTGCTGAAAGATATATTTAGTAATTTGGTTTATGTTTGGGAATTTGAGGTTATATTTAATGCTTCCTTTTCATGATTTGGAAATTAAGTAAATAGAATCAAATATAACTTACTTCACAATTGTAAGTTGCTGTTGATACTTTTTCATTCTTTATTAATTTAATGCAATTAATTTAATGCAATTAATAAATAAAAAGCTTTTTTTTAATTTAGAAAAATAATCTAATTGATCTGGAAGTTAAAAAAAATGGAAATGGAAATGGTTTGGTCTTGTTATAGGTATATCTGAAAAATTTAAAGTAAAACAAGTTTCTGATTGGAAACCTGAGGGCAATAGAAAAAGAGGAAGACATAAAAATACTTGGCGTAAGAATATTGTAAAAGATTTAAAAACAATATGAGAGACTTGGAGAGTGACAGAATATCTGGCGCCAAATAGAATAAGATGGAAAGCTATGATAAAAGCCATGTGCTCCAATTTGGATTATAAAGGAATGTGTATGTATGTATACAAAAACAATAAAATATGGCACAAATTTAACTCATAGCTTTTTCAAGTGAAGCAAAAAGGAAGTGATTTTTTTACTCTTTAAAATGGTAACTATATAGCATATCACTTAAAAAAAACACGAAGTTTTTTTTCTTCTTGTGGTGAGAGAACTGTATTGCAAGCTATGTTTTATTTTGTTTTAAATCTAAGGAAACATTACTTTTATAAAAAATTTATAGTTAAAAGAAACGTCATACTCTTGTGTAATGAAGTTTTTGAAAATCTTAACAATTTTTCTTCCCCTTTTAATTTCAGCAGCATCTAAATTAGAATAAAATTTTGAATTATATATAGAATATTATTCCTTTATAATTTTATTTACAAGTTTACGAAACATATTTTTAAATAATAAGTTTAACCTAATGTCCAAAATCTTAATTGGAAATTCAATATCATATTTAACTTAAATTTTTCTTGTATATCTCCCGTTTCAATATAATAATAGTCTTTTAATTTCTTTTAAATGACAACAACTATAATATTTTCTTCTTAAATGGTATTCTGATCCATGGCACAAAGATATGTGAATCGGGTTAGTAGAATCTACATTAAATCACTTTGTCTATACAGATATAGATGATAAAAAAATCTTATCTAATGAAAATCAAAATTTTTTGAAGTGAACAGCAAGGTGGTTAATAACTAATGACACGCAAAGGTTTAAGCTATGCTAATCAACATAACCTGGCATTATTCCTAAGCAACATGAAACATACTATTTTTCAAAACGTGCTAAAGACTAAATTACTGGCATTTTCTGTGAAAATCGGTCTTGTACTAAGTTGGATTTTGGATTCCAAGTCCAAGTTGGATACCATGTTTAGTAAGGCAACGTCTCCATTCACCACGCAAAATTGTCACGGATTTGGTTTTTTGAAAGAACTAGAATGTTATGGAATGTCTGGATTTTCCTCAGGCCACAATCCCCAAGCAAGACTACAATTTTCATATAAATTTGTGTAGTATGAATTTGATTTTTTGTTGAATTTCTTTGAATCCAGTTATAGAACAAAATGCTTTACAATAAAACCTCTTTTTGTGCGGTCCTTTTTTATGCGATTTTGTTTTTGTGCGATTGGTTTTCTGCGATTTCATTTTTGTGCGATTATTACCCTAAAGTCGACACAGATCGACTTATAGGCCATCCAGCAGCAATACAATTCCTTACAGGACATGGCTTCTTCCCCTCATTCCTACACAGGATGCAGCGAATAAACACAGACACATGCCCATGCGATGACACAGGCACCCCAAGTCACTACCTACATGACTGCCCACTAACTGAAACGTACCACGTCAAAAAACCAAATGAACAAGGCAGAACGATATTTGCAGACAGTTTCAAAAACAAACATATTATGCAAAAACTAATAAATATACTAGAAATAACCAGGAACATCACAGACAATATGTCATAAACCTAATAATAACTTTGTAAAAATACTGACAGCAAAAATCTCTATGACTAACATTGATACATAGTCCCAAAACATAACACAAACAAAACACGCATATCCCACAATCAACCACGGACTGACTCACAATGGCAGCCAACGTGGTTGATCATCACACACGCCTCACCACTGACCCTACTCCTAGATACTGGGGGCAAGCAGTGTGCCAGGAGCTTTTCAGCTACCCGTGATGGCTATAAATGTTTAAAAAAAAAAAAAAAAAAAAAAAAAAAAGTGGGGTGGATGAGTCAGTCAACTTAATTACTAACGTTTATAATTCACATTCCACCAAAGCACTGCCTCAACTACCACTACTACTAAAAATAGGTAAAACACAACATGAACAAAACATACATACCCAACAATCAACCACGGACTGGCTCACAATAGCAGCCAACGTGGTTGATCACCACACACGCCTCACCACTGACCCTGCTCCAAGTCCCTGAAGGGCAGGCAGTGAGTCCGGAGCTTTTCAGCTACCCGTGATGGCCATATATGTTAAATGTATATATATATATATATATATATATATATATATATATATATATAAAATAAAAAAAATAAAAAATAAATAAATAAATTATATATATATATGTGTATGTATATATATATATGTGTGTGTGTGTATATATATAATAATATATAAAAAAAAGAATTAAAAAAAAATTGTCGCTACTAGGCCGGGATAGCCTGGTCGGTGGGGCGCTGGGCCCATGTCCAAGTGTTCGTGAGCTCGGTCCCCGCCGGCTGAAGACTCCCCGTGTAGTAAATGGTGACTGATGCACGTTAAATCTGTCGAGTCTCAAAGTCCTCCATGTTCCCATAACAAGGCAATACCTCTGGGGGTACCGATCCAGCAGTTTCCTTGTCTTCTGGATTGGTTCAAAATTACAAGGCTACGGCGTTGAACATTAGTAGTCGTAAACCCAAAAATTGGGTCGGCTGTTCAACGGCGGTCATAAAATAAAATAAAATAAAATAAAATGCGGTATATGAATCTTAGCGGCGTTAGCACCAGTTTATGTTTACTATCAATGTACATATGCATGTTGTGGACGAACTCTGATTACATGGCCTCCTTGACAACGATGTATCTAGACTTCGCGATGCTCTGTTCTTTTATTTTAAACAATCTCCTGACAAAGCAGAGTCAGTTACGTACATATTGTCGCTCGACGCGAGAACACTATACGCTTCTTATTCAGAGTTTTGCACACGATTCACGTGATTAAGGATTCATTTTATAGTGAGATTAAAGATAAATAAATTAGTTACTTTTGTTTCTATTTATATGTAGTTTTAATGATTTTTATTTTATTTTTAGACATAAGTACTCCCTTAAAATGAATAATTATAGCCAAAAGAAAGTAAAAAGGCAGACAATTCCACTACTTAATGTATGATTTGAAAACTTCTCCAGGTATATGTACAATGAAGAATTAAATATTTTTACAATTTCTTTAGGTCTAATTTAATTATTTCATTCAATTGAAAGCATTCTCTCATCTATTTCATAAATCATTGATGTATTTTCTAAGTCCGACTTTTTTTATGCGGTCCCTATCAACCGCATAAAAAAAGTTTTAGGTAGTATATCGAACAAACTTGTTTATTACATGTAATAATTTATAAAATTTTCGAACTTTTTTTTGTGCGATTTCTTTTATGCGGTCCATATCCACCGCAAAAAAAAGGTTTTACTGTATTTCATTTGGGCACCATGTATTAAATTGAAAAGAAATTACATAATTATTTCCAATACAATTTTGTGTTTAGGGTAATATCTTAAAACAAAACTCTGTTAGAAAATTCTTTGAATTAATAATTTAAAATTTGTTAGAATTTTTATTGCGCATAGAGCATTTTTATCGAAACAAAAAGACTTCATTTTCATCAGAACGTCTTAGTGACAAATGCAATGTTTCTTTCTTAGTAAGAGAAAACTCCTAGTTTTTCTAATCTTATTTTTTTTACTTCAAATATCAGGACTAAAATACTTGAAGTTTAGTTTTAATTTTTTTCCGAATAATGGAAGTTCACATCCAAAAAATAAACTATTAAGACATATACCGTGCCGCTGAATAAGAAGAAAATTAAGTCTGCTTTGGGACCAAGTATAAGGATATACCTTAAAACTCTATTTCTGTTGTTTTTATCCCAACGTAACTAATTTATTCCAGCTTGACATGTTTTTATTATACTCTAAATTGAAAAATAATAATAAAAAAAAGGTTCCGTCTAAGTAAAGTCTTGAGAAATTTTTTCCCCCGAAACTCGTATTTTTAGAGAATGAAATTAAACGTCTCTCTTGCGCTCTGTTATTCGACTATTTATTTATTTAAACGGGATGGGAGAATTTAATTAGTTTCTCTTTCTTGATACGCTTAAAATGATTTAATGCAAAAAATACGAATTAAGTTTGGTTTAGATAAGAATTTTATTCTATTACGAACTCGTAACCTACTAATTGCTTTTAATCTTACAATAAATTAAAGAAAAAAAGTGTTATTTAATGAATTTTATAAGGCACAAAAATAGAATAGTAAAATCGTCCAGTAAGTAGGTCTATTGTTTAAACATTATTTCTCTTAAAACTTAATATAAATTCATTATTTGATCATGAAAAGTAGATAATGTATTGTGAGTGTCTTTAGAAACGTCTTGCAACAGAATTTTTTTTAAATTGTTCTAAATTCTTTGATCTCTATAAGAGAATATGGATAAGTCGATCCTTAAATTGCTTTTAACATTATTTTATTTTATAACCGTCGTTGAACAGCCGACCCAACTTAATGGGTTTACGGCTACTAATGTTCAACTCCGTAGCCTTGTAATTTTGAACCCAATCCAGAAGACAAGGGAACTCCTGGATCGAGTATTGGGAGAAATTTGCCTTCGTGGAGGACTTTTTTGATGGAGCTAACCCGCATTTGCGTTACATGGAGAGGAAGACCACGAGAACCTCCCACGGTTAGCCTGACGGCAAGGGGACTCTAACCCATGATCCGTCTACCACTGAGAATATTTCACGTCAGCACTGTGGTCAGTGCAAGCCGGTTGCGGAATTCGTATCGACTGGGATTCGAACCCGGTTCGCCTCATTGGAAGGCGAACGCTCTATCCCCTGAGCCATCGCGGCTCTTTTTAACATTATTAGTGCTAAAATACTTTTTACAGTGTTTCTCCTGTAAAGTTGTTATTAATTATTTGACATTTATCAGAAAGTTTAAATGCGAATACGCCGGTTCTTTAAATGATTTCTACAATAAGAGTAAGTTTCCATTAATTCTTGGACATCAGAGAATCTAAATGTGGATACTTCGATTATTAACAGTATCAGCACTAAAATACTTTTTACAGTGTTTCTATAGTATCAGTAAGTTGTCATTGATTTATTGATATCTATATGAGATTCCCAATAAAAATACGCCAATTTTTTTTTTTTTTTTTACAGTATCTTTACAGAAATTCTTTTTACAACATTTTTACAGTATAAGTGAGTTATTACTAATGCTTTGACATCTATCAGAGAATCCCAGTATGGATACGTCGATCCTAAAAATAATTTTCATAATATCAGTACTAAAATTCTTTTTTCAGTATCAGTAATTTATTATTAATTCTTTGACATCTATCAGAAAATCTCTATATGGATATGTAAATTTCTAAAATACTTTCTACTGTTTATTTTATTTTTTTAATCAGTATAATAAGGTTGAATTAAGGTTTTTAGTGTAATCTTAAGCACTGTTTTGCTTAATAGCATGAGTAAAAATTAAAAAACAGGCTGAAAATAAGAATAAACAACTAGAATATTCAGTTAACAAACTGAGAAACATACGATTCTAACACATCATTTACACAAATATAATGCATTAGCTGATTTAAAACTAACTTTCAAATAAGAAATAAATTACCTAAAATCTTTAAAATCTTTCAAGAAGTGGAATTTACTTTATTGTATTTTTGAATGCAACATTTACATGATTTTTAGTCATAGAAATCTTGAGTTTACATTTTTATTAATACACGTAATTGTTATTCTAAAATTACGGTAAAATAACCGGCAAAGGTCTGTTCATCCAATCCACTGTAAAATTGGCGATAAGGATCTTTTTTTTCCCCTTGATACCGTTTTCAACTAGTAAGGTTTTAAAACCGTAAAGTTTTAAAACCGTAAAGAAGAAATATAACTGGAAGTTGTAGCTCGGACTTTTGTTAGGTAATGGGCACTGGAGTTAGATTGTATTGAGTTAGTATTGTGCTATCAACGCTGGAACTCAAGTCCCCGTTCTATGGGTCATGAGATTGACAAATTAACCAGCATGACTGTAATATGTACCCGCTGCAAGGAATTAAGTGGCTTCATTGGGGCGGTCTAGATGATGCGATAAAAATCTTTTTGTTTAACTATATTAGGTAAAATCAGTTAATAAACGAGTTTTTTTTACAATTAACAATTTGAACATCATCTCATTTATGGTTATTTCACTGTTTTGTTTGAATATAGTAAAACAACAATTAAATAAATTGTTACCTAACCATTTTTTCAAGATATTTCTAATAGCGTGTAAATAATATACGAACAACAATTAACAAATCCATGACATTTAATAAAACTTTTTAAGTAATCATTTTTAAAATTAAAAGTATTGAATTACAAAAATAGCATCCTATAAAAAACGACATATGCTTTATTCAAAATTTAAATGGTTTATAATTAAAAATTATTAAATTATGTATTCTTAATTAAAATTAATAATTAAAAATATCAAAATATTTTCTTTCTACTATTCAGTAATTTCATTTTAAAATTCAGTATTTTCATTTTACCATTTTTAATGAAAGTTTTATCAGGGATTGCAAAGTTATTTTATTATGTTTAAGAGGTATATACGCAAAATATTTTTTTAATAGAAACTTTTTTTTAAATTTAGCACCTGACCACAGATTACTGTACATTGTACCCTTTAATGCATTTTAGTACAAGAAACAGTTTAAAAAGTTTTATAGCACTTGTGCATGCTATGAAACTCTATAATCCGTATGTTTATGTGTTATAAAACTAGCTTTCATATGATTAATTATCTAAACCAATCAAAAAATGATTTTTACGCCAAAAAAAGTAAGAGTTCGTAATAAAAACAAATTTATAAGCAAATATATATTGTTACTCATGTTTTCTATATTTTTTAAAAACAATTCATTCAAAACTCATTTGTTTTCGAAATTGATTTTCAAGATTTAAGCATTTATTTGAAGTAGCTTTACCTACTCAGCAAAACATTAATTTTGATTACAACAAAGAAAACTACAATTTTCTCCTGGATTCCTTTTGATTGGCTTAAAGGAAATCAATGCTTTTTCTTCCGTGATAAATGATTTAGTTTGTGGTTTTGATTTTACGCTTTAAACTTTCTATTTCTTTGCACTTAATGATTTTGCCTTCCAACTATTATGATTGATTATAGGTGTTTGAAGTACATCATGCCTTAATGAAGTTTATTGCTGAAAGTTGCGTTTATTCAGAATGGCAACTTCATTCACTGAAACTGTTTTTTTTTTCTTTAGCATACTTTCGATGTAGAAAAAATAGTTTTGAACAATATTCTGAATTTTTTATAATTTGTCATTCATGTTTGCTAGATCTTATATTAAGCTATAGTTACATAAAGAAATGTTTTGAAATTATTAAATAAAAATAATATTAAGATTTTATTTATTTTTGCTTTTAAATTTTTGCAAAATTATTTAGTTATGGCACTCTGAACATTACTCACAAATGCGCATTGATTTTTATATAATAGTTTTATTCCAAAATCGTTGCGATAATTTCTTTGCTTTGAGTCAAGACAATCGATTCCAGTCTCTTAGAAATCGGTCGGTTGCTAAATAATCCACAAATTTACCCTCTCTGGCACTTAATCATCTGAATAAATTTAATGTTCACAGTTTTTCTTTTTTAGGTTGACGAAAAATGTGGAAGTCAATAGAGTTGATAATAGAAACAAACACTGTAAAAAATCCAGTTTCAAATTACAGTATAAAATATTTTGGCTGTCCATCATCCGTAATATCTATTTTACCTCAAAATATTATGCCATAATTTTTACAGTAATATTTATTTAATTCGAGTCATTCAGTGATTTTGCTGTTCTTGGTGTAAAACGTACAGTACATCTGATGTTTTCTTCCGTAACATGTTCCGGTAAAAAAGGATTTTACCGTAAAAAGTACTGAACTGTAATTTGATCCGGAATTTTTTACAATGAATGATAATAGAGTGCACGAAACTATTTTCCCGGCTGACCTAAAAACTAATTTCTTCCTTTTTATTTTGGCAGTTTTTAAGGATAAGCGTAATCGAATCAGGCAAAAAGGCTGAATGGACTTGCCTCGTGCTTTGTCTTGCAGTGGAATTTCTTCTGTCACTTGTCAGAAACATGTAGTGTTTGCTCAACACAACAGACATGTAAAGCAGAATTTAACCCGAAATAAAGCCCTCGGCTACTTGGAAACGACGCGTCAATTCCCCTCCTTCTTTGCATGCCTCCAAATTGACCGTTCCTTTACCGCGAGAATACATTTTCCTCTGCGCCCTTCTCTAAAGCGTACAGAAATAACTATCGCATAGACCAGTGCACTTTATTATGCACTTCTCCCACCCACCATCAGGGGTGAAAGCGAGACGGAAAATAGGAAAGGCTGGTAGTGAAACCTTTTCAGTTATAGCTAGTTTGGGGGAGGAGTTTTCTTATTCTTTTTTTAAATTATTCAACAATATCTACTTTATCTTCGAAAAGAAGCAGTTTTATATATATGCTGAAATTTTAAAAGAAATCTTGATAGTTACAGATATTTTATTTTTTACGAAAAAATTGCTGGAATGAAATGTCTTACGTACCAGGTTTTTCTCTTTTCCGTCTTGCTATATAAGGGCTTTCACCCGTGCCCACCATTAGAGTGCGGCATTAATATGTTATGTTGCCCGATTAGGCCAAAAATGAACAAAGTGAGGGTTGAGTATTTTGACTGCCCTTTATAAAATTTTAAGCTTATTCACTAAAATAGGACAATTCTTTTTCTATTTGTTAGGATAGAAAGAAAAATACCGATTTTTTAATTGGGTAAAAACTTGTATGAGTGCAAAAAGTGTGTGTTAAAATTAGTTGAGAGAAAAATTATTCATTTTCTTGGTTATGTAAACGCAAAGTGGTATAAAACTAAGTCTATTGACAAAAATGTGTTAAAAGAAGATGAATGCTCCATGTGTGAAAAAAATGTCGGTAAAAATTGAAACTGTTACTAAAAATTGAAACAAAGCAATATTCAAATAGAATAGAAATAGGAAGAAAGAATAGGTCAATAATAAAGGAAATAGGAAGAAAGAAAGAATAGAATGGGAAGAAAAATAAAGTTTTTTTTCTTCCTTTTTATTTGTTTTATCCCTACTTCCTAACGTAAAATAAAGATTTTATAATAATTCTGAAAAAAATAAATAAATAAATAAATAAATAAATAAATAAATACACAAAAAAATAATTTTCAGCAATTTTACAGAAAAATTCCTTAACGATTATTTAGTCCTAATTTAAAATGGAGTAAGACTTTTACTGAGTAAGTTGAATTTCAATTTTTTCCCCAATTTATTAAGAAATACTGGAGATTCAATAATTAGGCAATTTAAAATGGAAAATAAATATGTACTTATTATTAAAAATAATGAAACAAGGGGAAATAAGGATTGTTAAAAATACTTCTTTGAATACCATTTGCAGCTATAAATGGCATTCTAACTAATTAAGTTTTATGCACATTGTATCTTGTTATGATTATACATTATTTGCAATTTAGAGCCACCAATCAACACTGTAAAAATTCCGGATCAAATTACTGAAAAAAGTACTGGCACCTTGAGAGCAGCATCAGTAAAATCTATTTTACCGTAAAATTTTGTTATACATTGAAATATTATTCAATAATTTTGAGAGTTATATTCATTTAATTACATTTATTAAGCGATATTACTGTAAAAATTACGGTATGTCAGATTTTTTGATCTGTAAAATTTTACACTAAAAATGGATTTTACAGTTTTTTAACTGTAAAATCCATTTTTAGTATGGAATGATTAGATTATTTAAGAACTACAAAGTGAGTATGAATATAATAAATTTAAAAATAAACATCTAAAAATTGGCAAGATTTAATTTAATATATAGAATAAAGATATAGTACCTCATTAATTGGTAGTCACTAGTCTTTGTAACTAGTTACTAGTGTTTGTCACTAGTTACTAGTGTTTGTCACTAGTTTTGTAAGATAAAAAATAGTCAAATTGTCAAAGAAAATTATCGTTAGTTCTTGTTACATGTTAATTTTTAAAGATTTTTAACGTCATTAACCAAAATGTTGTTAGCACTTTCTCGAAATTGTGACTATGACTTGAAATAATAGGGTCTACTCGGAGAAAAAATCATTTTAAAATTAAAGTATTGTATATTTATACAGTTGTGGCAAAAAAATGAACATAATTATAGTTGAATTAACCAAACGTTATATTAACCAATCATTTGTTAATATTTCC
The DNA here is from genome assembly GCA_949128135.1 of Parasteatoda lunata. Classification (NCBI taxonomy): domain Eukaryota; kingdom Metazoa; phylum Arthropoda; class Arachnida; order Araneae; family Theridiidae; genus Parasteatoda; species Parasteatoda lunata. The sequence continues at coordinate 50,529,441 of OX421974.1, read as the reverse complement.
GTTTATATGAAAACGGTTTACCAAAAGTTCTGGTTTTCAAAACAATAGTTCTAATGCATATTTTGATATATTCTGATAAAATTACTAAATTTTACCACATTTACCAGATTTTATCACATATTATACAACAATATTTTATTATTATTATTACTAAATCATTGCCAAAACACCTCGGTAAAGATTACCGAGCTTTTGGGAGCTCCCATTAAGCAAGAAACGCTATAAATTTTGTCATTATTCTGGTAGTTTTGATCAAACTTTTTTTTCTCAGTGTGCGAAAAGAATTTTAATCTTAAAATAATCAAAGAGCTTTTTTAAATGTATTTTAGTTAAGCTTATGCATTTTTTTTTATGTTGTTCATTAATTTAAGTGGATAATAAATGCTTGCACCATAAATTAATAAATGGTGCAAGCAGTAAACTGTGTTTAGCTTTAATAATTTTATATCACCTTAGTCATCTTGTACTGTTCTAATTTTATTAATCAAAGCCGTAACTTTTATTTTTTAAAAGGTATTATAATAATTCAGAAAATATCGTAATAATTAAAACTCTTAAATGTCTATAAAACATATTATTTTGACATTGCTTATAAAACATATTATTTTGACATTGCGTATAAAACATATTATTTTGACATTGCATATAAAACATATTATTTTGACATTGCATGTAAAACGTATTATTTATTTTATCTTATACTGAGTTAAGACCGTGCGAATGATATTTTTCTTTATCTCAAAAATGCTGTATCAACATTTTATTTAAAGTATTTCTACAATAAAAGAAAATCTATGCCATTGAATGTTTTGTTATTCTACACAAACGGAATCACCACTGTTATATATAATTTGATATTTTCCATTAATGAAATGTTATTTTCACGCCTTCGAAATACTTTAAGGTTCAACATAATTGATCACATTGTTACGATACGTGAGTTTAAGATTAGAATAGCTTCCCTATTTATTTAGATCTTTTATAAAAGCATTATTTCTTGTTTTTTTGTAGAAGGTTAAAGTAACTTCTCTTTTTTTCGATTTAGAAAATATATAACTTCTGTACGTGATGTAAGGAATAAATTTTATTTTCTCACGTACTTATTTAAGGGAGAAAATGTCAGTAATTTTATGGATAACCTAAACTCGAAACCTCACTTTTTGCACTAAATGGTGAAATATTTTTTTCATTTAAATTTTTTACGAACTATCCAATTGAAAATTGATTTAAAATTTATTGCACCAACTCAATTCCGTAAAAAAAGGAAAATATTTTACAAATTATTCATAGGTACTGAATTTTTACATTTAAATTTTGATACTAAAATAAAAATTAAAAAAAAAACTTTTAAAGAAAAGATTTTAAATCATTAGTGCCCACATATTTTGTACTTACATTACCAATAAGCATTCTCAAATGCAGTCTTTATAATTGGCTAAAATACTCGACTGAACAAAGAAATATTGACATTATTTATTTAAGATATAATTATTTATGTTATAAACTTTATTATTATAGATTGTAAAGAATACATATTATTTTACCATGCTAAGATTTAGCAATTTAGTAAACTTAAGTGAAAATTACAACCTCTGAACGTTATTTATGCAAATTATTGATGCAGAATGTCATAATTTTCTTTTTATTTTAGGTAAGTTATCAAACATTTTTTTTTCCAATTGAGAAAATGAATAATATTTTTACCTGATCAAACTAGACAAGAAAATGTTTTAAAAAGTAAATATATGATTTATAAAACGTTTACTTAAATATCGTTCCTAAATCATTTACTAACCTTGTATATCTTACGTTATATAAATCATTTATAAACTTAAAATCAATTACAATCACCAGATTTGGGAAATTTCCAGTAACAAAAGCGGTGCTTTTTACCCTTGATATGAGCAATTAAAATAGTAGTTTAATAGTACTGAGATGAGATGCAGATGCTCAATTTAAAAACTTGTGGTAGTATGTACTTTAGATAACAATGGTGATATAATTTGTCTGTCATAAAACAAAAATAAGTGAAACAAGGAAATAACAAGCTAAGAAAGTATCAATTGGGTATCTTAGAAACACTTAACTAACTTATTGACCACTGAGAAGTGTATTTGCCTAGGACCTATACCTTAATAAGATAAGGAGAAATAGCAGTTGTTATTATATCCACCAAACAACCAAAAAAGAGGCCACTAGTAAATAAGGTGGCAGAGGACTCCAAACAAAATTAAAAAAAAACAAATACCTGTTGTGGATATAAGGCTGTTAAAATTTTTGGAAATTTTCGGAAGAGACCAGCTGCGAATAGTTGAAGAGAAGGGAGATGAGTGTATCCACAATATTAACATATAATGAACTAGTCTTTATTAAAAAAAATATTACTGCTAATTTAAGAAATAAGATACAATTTTAAAACGCGTAGTAAAAAGTTTAGCAAACAAAAAAATAAAGATTTCAGAAAAAGTGGAATTAAATGCTTGTCTATTTCAACAATCTTTGATTTCCTTGACCAAAAACAGCTATAAACTGTGCTCCTCTTTCAACAGTCAAACATATTTTGTTTTTTGGTTTGAAATTGGATTAATTGGATTGGTTTGGATTAAATAAAACATTTCTTTCATTGATGATATTAAAAAAAATTTTGATGCATTGATGCATTAAATTTTTTTTTATCATTGATGATAATTTAATTATCATTGAAGGGAGTTCAATGCTTTCAGAGCTTTACATAATTGATCGAAATAGATTTATTTTCAATTTTAATTTTCTAGTGAAAAGAGAGGTTGCGCAATTTTTCAGATCTGCTTCATGCATTTTAACAACGTTCCAACAATCATATATCCAACAATCAACAATCAAACTATTAAAACCTGTATTTTTCTAGTTTGTTTCAGTTAAACTTTCCTAATGACCCTTAATGCAAACTGTAATCAGATAGTTTCATGATTAATACTTTCATAACCAGATAAATATGTCGTTCTATGAGTTTTCAAACTTTATCAATTGAAGTCCTTATCAATCCATATTAACATCCTTCAACATTATCAATCCTTATTAACATTATCAATCCTTATTATCAATTAAAGAATCAGTTGCTGGCCAAGAGACACTTTGTATAATTTTAATAGTCTGCTTAATTCCAAACTGTCTCAGCTTATTTATTACATTATTTCTAAAATTAGACAACATGTTTTTAGCCTGTTATATGAACCATAGTATATTTCCATAGTTATATAATTTTTCCATTTTATGTTTCTATGGTCGGATAGTCATCTCCCTCAACCTGCTTTTAATCGTAACGTCTTATTACTTTTCAAGAATTACTATTTCAATATTAATTTAGTTTTGGTAGAAAGAAGAATTACAAACTTTTTAGTCTGTTTAATTCTGATTTAAGTCTGACTTTATACCTACTTTTCCAATGTCTGCTTCATCTTACCATGCCATCTGAGACTTACAACTTTTGTAGTTATCACATTTACCAAGTTTATTTTTCCTACACCAGTTTGATATTTATAACATTTCCCCAGTCATATGTTAGTCAATATCTGATCCGGAAATTCTACTTTCAGTTGAATGATTAGTCGAAGACGCATTGCATTTTTTATTTTTATTTCTTATAATTCATTAAATTCTGACCCAGCACGTCTGAGTAATTGCATTGCATTGCAACTCCATAAATTGTTTAATTTTTGTGATACAGCGTCGTTTCATTTCGTATTATTTTAAAATTATATATTTTTATAGTAAGGTCTTTATGTTGTTGTTTCAGTTACAGGATCTTTTTTTTAATTATTGCAATATTACATTGTCTGTTAAATATTAATGTACCATCGTTTGTAACTTACTTCATCAATATTTATACCATTTCTGAAAATATTCATAGTCTGAAAATATTTATGTTTTTAATTTTCGAAACATACAGTCAGTTGAGTTATTGGTCGAATGATACGTAGTAGATTTTTCTTATAATATATTTATTTCCGGCTTACCATATTGTATTTAAAGTACTATATTATAACTATTGCGGAATTGTATTTCCACTGATTATTTCATTTCAATGCTCTTTTTTACAAAGTTTCTCGATTGTTTATGGTTATATGATAGAGCCATGTAGTTTTCGGCAATTAGTTTTTACACATTTTTTACAATAATAACACAATTTAAATAGAACAAGACTGAATTTCTATTACTGTTTTCATTTTAGTGTATGACATCCTTACTGATAGTTAATTCATTTTAAATGGTGTACATTTTTCTGTATCTGTTTCTTTTAGCCTACCTACACTTCAATCATTGATAAAATTCACATATTTCTTTATAATTCTGAATTACTACACTGTAAGAAATTTCAGATCAAATCGCGGTAAAAAGTACTGGCACTCAGTGTACCGGTACCTTATACTGTAAAATACATTTTTACCGGTATATGATACGGAACAAAAAAGATTCAGTTATACTGTAATTTTTCAGTAATAGTTACTGCAAAATCACTGAATTACTCTAATTATGAAATGTTACTATAAAAATTACGATATATTAATTTAAGTTAAAATTGATTTTAAGGTAAATTGGATGATTTTACGGTAAATTGGATGATTTTACGGTTAATTGGATGATGCTCCGGCAATTTATAATGTAATTTGATCTGATAATTTTTACAGTGTATCGTTATTATATCATTGTATCATAACATATCTTCAAAGTATGATATTTATATTGGTTTTTCCGTCTAGAATCTTTATACCTCTGATCAACTAACGCTATTTTTAAGAATGAGTTTCCAAGCAAACGCTACTTTTTCTGTTACAATATTTACACATTACGGAAAATTAGATACTATTTAATTCTATTAATATTTCTTTGATAATCCAGGTATCATTATTTCTATAAGTTATTCTATTACAATTCATCAAATGAAATATCAACCACAATTTAGTCTATTTCATATTCTAGTGTCACGTGACTAGTATGATTGGAAACATTGTGTGAATAAATCATTTGCAATGCACATCCAACTGAACTATCATGTCCTTTACTTTGACTTTAAAATATCTTAACTCACATTTTAAGTTATCAAGATAAGAAATAATAATATATGTTAAAAAAAGGGTATTGATTCCGTAAGGAGAAGTTTTTTCATAAGTGAAGAAACTACTCAATATAAATTTTTACATCTTGTTTTATTAATATTCTTCTTATCTTCAGAATTTCATAAAGGCTCTTTTCAAGTAAAAAAAAATCTTTTCAAAAATATTTCGGAGCAAAAATATTATCATCTCAAACAAATTCAAATTGTAAATGAAAAATAAAATGAGAGAAGAAATGTACTCGTTATGGTATTGGATTTACGAAAGAAGAATAAAAAATAAAATAAAAAACTTTTCACTGCAAAAACTCTTTCGAAACATTTTTAAATCACCTTTTTCATTAAATCTTGAACTTATGTTGCAATAAAAATAGTTTTTCTATTCATTTTTACTTAAAAAATTTAATTATATTTGAAGCTCGTAAATCTAATTTAAAGAAAAACAAGATAACCACTTCATATTGTTAGAGTTTGTACGTTAAGTTTGAAACATATACCTTTATACATGAGAATTTTGGAAGAAAAATTAAAAATGGTAAGAAACATTTTTTCGTCTTTTGTGAAATTGTACAGTATGCATGAAAGAGTTAAATTAGTCATTATTTGCTAATTATATTTGATTATTATTTTTTTTAAATTTAACCATTTACTTTAAAAAAAAGAACTGATCTGGATTTTAATTATATAGCATATTTCAAATTTATTGAATTCAATGAATTATTAATCAAATCATTTTTAAAGAATTGTTTAGTATTCTATACTAATAGGTTTGGGGTCATAATATTTTCAATATAATAAACATAATACTAATATTACTAAAATTTTAATATTATTACATATAAATGTGTTTTTACCTTTTCTGATTTCTAGTGAATTCTTTTATTTTTTTATCAATTAAAAGTTGTGGATAGTAAGGCTTACATAGCATTTTTAAAATGAATTTATTTTTTCTTTAAAATATAAGTGAAATACGTTTTTAAAATTCAACATTATAAATACGGGACACATATTAAAAATATATCTAACATTTTATATAAACACAAAATATTTTTAAACAATAATACCTTTGAATGAGATCAAATGCTTTCCTAATGAAGACCATTACTAATTATACAAATAGACAAATAAAAGTGAGCAAAACAGTTTTTTAAAACAGTTATGTCATGTAAATTACTATAAAATTATTTTTAAAAAAACATTTTAACCAAGAAACAGTTTAAAAACAGACATTACATTTTTTGTGGTGTTTTTAATTTACATTTTAACATCTTAAATCAAATTTTAGGTATAACATAATTAAAAAATGTAATCTTTGCTTGAAAACTCTGTTGTTTTAAATTGCCTTACAATGCTTTTTTTAAATGTCTCTCATATATATTACATGCGTAAGATATATGAGAGCAAGAAATAAAATTTAAAATCTCGCTTACCAATCTTCAATGTTGAAGGTAAGCACACCACGTGGTCGCTACTGTACCACAAATAAACTATCATAAGTACGACCTCCACGTCAAAATACATTCCGTATTGTTTTTTAAATCCTCATTTCAGCTTAAAAAGTTAGGACTAAAGAACAACTAACAAAAATATGTTCATTTTACCAAGCCTAATGGGCTTGATTCTCCTATCTCCTTTCCCGTAATCGAGCATCCTCTCTCTTACTCTGCCTCTGAGTGTCTGAGGGAGTAGCAAGATGAAAGTAGGGATTTTCTCCGCTCGAGAAGGGTAGGTTTAGGGATTTATTTATCCTGGAAAAGTTTTGTTCCCGAGATTACCGCGAACAATGCAATAACGATTTTTTCCTATATATATAATGGTAATATGTCTTTGAATATTATTTCTTTTTACATGTTACTTTTTCTAAATAGTTTATTTGTTTGGGGATATATGGGAATAAAAGAATTAACATAAAAATTAAAACAAAACATTTAGTTATTTAATCCTATGTGACTTTTTCAAGTGTATTTTGACATTTTTTTAATAAGTAGTCAACGGCAAATAAAAAAAAATAAATAAAAGTTACACCTTATTTAATTATTTGTGCCTCTCTAACACCGGTTCTGATGTTCTACCATGATTACCTTTTCCACTCATTTGAAGCTAATTAGGCTTAAGACTAAAATTTGTGCTCTTTATTTTGATTTTCCTAAACACACAAGTTGGCACAGTATTTAATTATTTATACCTGTTCCAACATCTGTTCTGTATTTTTTGATTACGCTTCCAACTTATTTTATATTAATTAGTCTTCAGACTAGAAGTGGTGCTTTATCTTTGTGCTTGCCGCCTTTTTGCGTTATCTTTTAACCGCTGATGAATGGTTGAAAACCTTTTAATTTTGTGACTTTTAAGTTTGAAATCAACCCAGAAGACATGGAAAGTCCTTAACTGTGAAAACTTCAGGATTCAGATTGCAGTTTAAAGTACCTTTGAGTGCAGCATGCGCAAAATCTATTTAAAAGTAAAATCAATTTTAACGTAAAATCTCTTTTTACCGTAAAATATTTCACTATAATTTTTACAGTAATAATATCCTTTAAATCATTGAACTACTTCTAATCAAATAATTTATGAAGATCAATCAGATTTTTTTCCTAAACGTGTTCCGGTAAAAATGGAGGTTACGGTAAAAAGTGCCGACACCCTGAGCACTGGTATTTCTTACTGTAAAATTCATTACCTACATGCCAGCAAAAGTACAGAGAAAACTCCCTTACAAAGTCTCTTAACAGTTGTTTTCTCTTTTTAATTAAAAAAAATATATAGTAAGAATATATCAAGAGAGTTTGCAATAATGAAATATTAAAGATATAATTTACAAATTAAACAATTTCAAAAACATTAATATTTCAATATTTAGTTTCATTCTAAATAATAGCATTTAATTATTGTATGATACTCTGTGGTACTAATGGTACATTAATGGTAATTATTGTACGATACTTACTTCTCAAATGGGAATTATTGTTTGATATTAACCATTCAGCGATTAAAAATTCGAAATGGTTCGAAAATTTGTCTAATTTACTGTCACTAAAGCAGGATAAATAAAGATAAATTAGTGTTACTAGGAGGCTCCGCCCCCTTCTCGCTGGCGCTCGCCAACACCTGGAACTGCTTTCGCAGTTCATTTCGGATTGCTTCGCAATCCAATGCTCGCTTTGCTTGCTCATTGGATACGTTCTTAACGTCTAGCTTTTGTTTAGTTTTTGAATACTGAAGTTCCGAAAACTTTTCACTGTAGAAAATTCTAAACCTGTACATTTCAATATTAATTTGAAATTGCAAACAGTTCACATATTTTTCTTAATCACACTATTCTAAATCTCAGTTGTTGAGAAAAGTAACTGTTGTAAGTTTTGTTTTAAAGTCTTTCCCACCAGATTGTTAAAGCCATGTGTTGTAAAACAATATGAAATAGTAGTCTGAATAGTAGAGAGAGAGAGAGAATTTCTTCGAAAACACAATTGTTAATTTGGGCATTTGTTGATACAACACTTATAGAATTGAAGGATTTGTTACGTCAAGCGCTCAGGTATCTTAATTTTGATCTAGTTGCGCTTCTATGTCATTTTGATTCATGTTTCTGAGATAACTTTCAAAAAATTCTATGGCTGGCAACAACATTTTTATTTTTTAAGTTGTTTATTTTTATTTCTTTTAGAATTCGTTCTTTTTTTAGCGAAATGTTTTTTAACCCAACAGAATTCTTTGCCGACTGTTTTCTCTATAAATTAAAAAAATAAAGTAAATATTTAAGTGTTGTGAAAAAAACCTTATTTAGTTGTACAAAGTACTTCAGCCAAAATTTGGGAGCCACGTAAGAGAATTATATGTATTAGATCAAAAACACATCATTAAAAGGTAGAATGCTTTGGTGTTTTCAAAACGTAAACAGAACAAAGCAAACGTTTCCACGGGCGGGAAAGAAATACAGCCAAAATTTGTGAGCCACGTAAGAGAATTATATATATTAGATGTTATGATGCTATTTTATTGCGATAAATTCTGGGGAGACACTGCATATGTCTTATAGTGTTCAAAATATGCTATACATTAAACCAATATGTGATTATTTAAAATGTAATGTAATGTTTTTGATAATAGAACAATCCTTGGTTTTTATAAATCATTATCCATTTTTAACCAACCTAATTGTTGCTTTTTTGAAGGAATAAAGGTACAAATGAATACACAGAGGCCTAACCCAATATGCTGCATTCATAAAAATTAAGTAAAGTTATTATTTTAATGGCAATAAACGTTTATTGTTTTCATGGGGTCGGGTTCTAGGTTCATCGGCATTTTTGAACACCGTTTAACTTTTAGTCCTATTATTGTTATGCTTAATTCTATTGTTTCTGTGTTTAGTTAAATTATTTCTATCTTTAGTTCTATTATTGTTATGTTTAATTCTATTATTGAAAATAGTATATCACAAGTCTAAATCATCTTAGCAAATAAGAGAAGTTATGCACTGCATATTAGTTTATCTTAAGACTAAAAATTGGGACAACTACTTCACACCAAAAACTTAACACCTGGGAAGACTCTTGTGATATAATATTAAAAAAACAGCAAACTCACAAAATCTCGCGAACGATAGTAAACAATATGTGTTTGCATAAAGGATATACTTCAAAAATGTTTTTTTTTCGGAGTTGAAATAAATTTATGAATAATCTTGGTGTAACCATCCTCCATAAGTAGTGTTTAGATTTAACTACACCGGTTAAAGAGTATTTAAATCTGAACATGAACACTTAAGTTGGTCTTAAAATGAAATACAGGGTTTTTTTCCAACATTTACGGAGTTGCTTCACCCCAAATTCAGAGAAATAAAACATCATAGTTCTGAACTGAGCATAATTCATTATTCAGTATCAAGAGTGTAAATACCCTCCTGATACTGAATCTGTCCTTTGAAGAAGAAAAAAATGCGATTCAAATAAGTTTTAAATTACCTCTAAATAATCGCATTTAATTAAACATTTTATATCATTCTAGTTTCTCTTCATTGTTTAAACATTTTATAACATTTACATAACTCTGCAAAATTTTTTTGCCCCTAGAAAATGAATTGTCTAAAAATTGGAAGAAAAAGAAATACCAAATGCTGAGGAATAAAAAAAAAATTTCTCCAGATTTCATCATCTGAAAACCACGAAGTAGCAAAATATTGCCTATTATTTCTTAAGATCTTAAACTTTTCTTGTAAAACGATGAACTTGCTAAAAAATAAAGACTTCTGGTCAATTCCATTAGCCATACTTAAAATGACTATTCTTTTATAATGAAAAGATCTTATTTTTATCATTTTTAGATCGGAGAGAAATTCCAAGATATGTTTCGTTTTTTAATCTTTTATAATGAAAAGATCTTATTTTTATCATTTTTAGATCGGAGAGAAATTCCAAGATATGTTTCGTTTTTTAATCTTTTATAATGAAAAGATCTTATTTTTATCATTTTTAGATCGGAGAGAAATTCCAAGATATGTTTCGTTTTTTAATCTTTTATAATGAAAAGATCATATTTTTATCATTTTTAGATCGGAGAGAAATTCCAAGACATGTTTCGTTTTTTAATCTTTTAATTTTTTTTTTAAGTATAAAGGAATATTCCCTGTTGAAACTGAATCTGCCTATGGTAGACAAAATACGATTCAAAAAAGTTTTTAATTGCTTTCAAATAAACGTTTTAGCTGCATCCTTTTATTCTAGATAATTTTCACATGGTATATATATAAGTGAAAAGAAACTCATCGTTATTTGAATAAAAAATACTATGATTTTTTTTTTGTTATAAATTGCAAAGGAAAGAACATAAAAGATTCCACATTGTTAAAATTTTTTTTCAAAAAAATCTTTTTGCCTAGAAAATGAATTATCTAAAGATAGAAAAAAAAATTACCACGCGCTTACCAGATAAAAAGAATAAAAAAAATTTCTTTCCGCGAAATATCATCTAAAAACCACGAAGCTGCAAAATATTGTCTATTATTTCTTAAGATCTTAAGCTAACTTTTCTTTTAGAAAGTTGAACGTGCTAAAAACTAAAGACTTCAGGTCAATTCCATTAGCCACGCTTAAAATGACTGCTCTTTTGTAAGGATAAGATCTTTTTTTCATCATTTTCAGATTCCAGCTTGGAGAGCAAATCAAAGATCTGTTTCTTTCTTAATCTTTTTTTGACTTTTTTATCACTTTCGATAAGAAGTTTGTATTAAAGTTAAGCTTTTTTTATATCTTAATATACCCTTTTTCCTTTTTTTTCCTAGTTTCCCGTTTTCTGGACAAATTCAATACAGAGTATACCCCTGAGAATGATGTATTTTTTTTTCCCTATCTTTCTGCTCCCTCATGAAATATTTTTTAAATAAAATTTTTTGTAGATTCACTTGTAGTTTATTTAGTTTTTATCTATCTTTTCATGTTAAAATATTTTTTTTCCTTCCTAAAAAGAAACTTTTTAGTTCAATCTTGATAAAAGAATTCAAGAAACTCTCTTGAGTTTCCTAATGACTGCAGAAAAAAAATTCAAACAAAAAAGAATTTTGTGATTCATTGTCAGCATTAGGTGGAAATCTTCCAGACATTGATACTTAATGATGTGTCTCATTAAACTGTTTTCTTTCCCCATGAAACAAAAAATTAATGCATAATTATTTTTTGCCTGTTCTCCATTCTTTTTTAAACCGCACAACAATGAACATTCGAAGTTAGCCTAAGCTCAAATTAATGAAACCTAAAATAAATGATAATATTTGTCGAACTGCTAAAATGTTACTTTTACAAAATTGATCTAAATTAGAATTATAAATAGATCTGAAGTTAACTTTATCAGAATTTTATATATTCAAGCATTTTGGCATTACCATTTAATCAGAACTAAATAGCTATCTATTATTAATTTGTCCGCCTTTTAAAACTGAAATAAAGACAATTTCGAACGATTTAAAACTTTTAAAAATACTCATATTATTTTCTCTTCTGATAAATTATTCATCGGTTTGTAATTCGTTTTTAGGGTTAAGTAGAATTATTTCAGATATTCATAAATCTGATAATTGAGTAGATAGTTAAATTGAATTGATAATTACATTGAAGAAAATTTTTTTTTGTTTCCCGTTGCTTAAGATTTTTTTTAACAGAACTTTCATGTGTTTGATTCCAAACCTCAAATTGGTTTTTCTCTTTACTCTGCGGTTTTTTAAATGACAATTTTTTCTGTTTTTTGTCGAAATGTACAACTTTAAAAATGTTATAGGTAATAGGGGGCCACATAAATTATGCAATGAACTTCTAGGTGAGTTAGAGCACTACATCAGAATTTAATGCCCGAAAATTTAGTCATACGCCGATGGGGATTTTTCCCTTATGAAGAACTGTTTGCTCGTGTGCTTCCAAACAGGTCATAATATGGAAAACATCATCTAGTCACGTATGAGGAGACTTCCAGCGAATGTTTCAGTACACTTATAATCCCGATGATGTGCCTTAAACCACCTAGAACTTCGTTGCATTACTTACAAGACACCCTATTACATATAACATTTTAAATTTTATACATTTCTATAAAAAAATTAAAATCAAATTGGCATTTAAAAAGAAATCTGTAGTTTTAGGAGCAAAACTAATTTCAGATTTAAATTTTAACACCTGAATTCAGTAAGATCAAGTATTTGAATTAATGTAACAAACATTTCTTTTTCAATGTTATTAATAATGTTTCTCACAATGAAGTTTGTTTCTTAAACAAAAAGTAACTAAATCTATAGCTTACGTAACTAAATTATTTTATTACATTTTATGATCTTTTAAGCATTTACAAACTTCAATTAAGGAAACTTTGAATCCCATGATATTGTTTTAAAAAATAATTAAAAATTGTTTTAGATTAGTATTACCAGTACTTACTTTAAAGTTCGGTAGCACAGGCAAAAAAATAAAGAATAAAAATAAATAATTAAACAAATAAAAAAAACTGGAATTCTGGAATTTAATTTGACCGAAAAAATGCTTTTTATGCAATACTCATGAATCATGACAAAATTATCAAATTTTATCACATATATAAAACCAAATTTTTTTTTTTTTTTTTTTTACCAAATTCCTTATTGGAGTGCTTCTGTAAAATGTAACAATTTTTGGTGTTCTCACAGATCCCGAAAAACGATAAATTTTATTATTCTGTTTGTTCTGTTAGTTTTGTTCACACAGTTTTTCACAATGCAAAGTATGTTTATTTCTATTTAATTTGCAATGTACTATTTACACACTTAATGCAACCATATTACTTTATAATAATTCCTAAAAGCATATTTTTTATGTAGTCTGCTTTATTTTCTTAGTATGTTAAATAAGATTACATTCTGTCATATGCTGATTATTTATGTAATTTCATCATAATCATTCGGCATTAAATATTTTCATTTGATAATTGTGGGTAAAAAATAAATAAGGATAATACTACATTTTCTTCTACTATTTTCCAAGTTTGATTCATATTGTTTTCTTTCATTAAATAAGTTATGAATCAATGAAAAATTGAGTATATTTATGCATGCATTCTTTTTTATTGATTCATTTCTAGTGTCAAGTAATTTATATGAGAAAAAAATATTGTGACTGATTTGCATGCGTAATTAAGATGGTATATTTCAAAAATGCATTTTTAATTTCAGATTAATAAATGAATACCTTAATAAAGTTTGATTTAGATTGTTTTCTTTGATTAAATAATTTATGAATTGTGAGAGATTATAAATAGACTGCCATTGCAGCTCTTTTCTCACCAGCATCACCATGCAGTATGCAGTTTCGACGTTGATCAAAATTAAGAACAAAATATTGGATTAAAAATTTTCCTAAAATGTTTTATTCAATAAACATAGATTAGTTTTTACGGATTTAGTTATATAAGGTAAAAATTTAAATCTAATAGTTTTATTGTTTGTATTTTTTTATCCTGATTTAAATTCAGGCTACTATAAAGTTTCATTTAATGTTTTTCATTTTTCAGTTAATATATTTAACAATAGTGTTAATAAACAATTTTTGACTATACTTTGCAATTTAACACTAGTTTATTTTAATTGAATGAGCTGAATGAGTTCAGTTTTGAACAAAATTCATTATAGCAGTAAAAAAACTATTTAGCCATTGTAGTGTGGTTAAAAAGTTAAAATCGTTTTGTAAAATGTAGTATTAAAGTAAAGTAATGCGTAATAAAGTAGTATTTCTACGTACAAAAGTATCATAAAAAATCGCAAGAATTTCTTATGATAAAATCAAATAAAAAAGAAATCTTTATTTATAAATAGCAATAGAGAATGATACTTAGAAAAGATGAAAGAAAAGTTACATATCAATACCATTATAAAGAGAATAAAAGGATAAAGGAATATTTTGCACGCAAAAGATAATTCTGTAATTTTTTGTTAATTTGATGATGGGGATAATGAAAATAATCTGGATCTTATTTGTTAATCGAAAACCGTTACCCTGCAATTTCCTGGCCAATCAGAATACGCCGACAGCAATTATAATACAAGTTTTATGCTATCTAGAAAATTATTTTCTGAATATTTTTTTAAAAAAAAATGATTCAACTACTCAGTAAAAGCCATAAAAATAGCAAAATAAAAATTTCCATATGATAAAGCATTTTCTTTCTAATTTCGTAAAATATTACAGTTATTTTTACATTCTTTTGTTTTACTATTAGAATTACACATGGTTTCTAAGGTATGTTTCGTTAATTAAGTCATAATTTTATTTTATTTTACAATGCAGAAAAAAAAGAATCATAATTCTATTTTTAAGTGTCTTGAGAAGACACTTAAAAATATAATTATAGATTTAATCTTCTTGCATCTCTGTTTCTGCTGCAGCGACTAAAACTTATGATCAGCAATTAAGTTTTAATTTTTCTGTTAACCAAAACTTGTATTGCTTCATGGATGTGTACATAAGAAAAAGAAAAGAATGTGAGAATAAAATAAATTATACCTTTGCTTCAAAAGTGTAGAAAAATTATTGTGAATGAAAATTCCTTTCAGAATCCGCCGCCATTTTTTTTTTTTTTTTGAGTTATTTTACATCTTTGGTTACCGCATCTTCTTACTTTTTTGCAGGATAACTTAACTAGTGGTCGATCGAATAATTTGAATCAACATGTACGTTATTCAAAAAGAATTGAAAGAAATTTAAACTTTGAGGTACATATTACAAGACTAAATAAGATTCGAAAAGTAATTTTATACTTTTTAATGGCGCAAAAAAAGATCGGCTTACATTATTATTAGAGTTCAAACTTGAAGAGGCTCATATCTGTCTTGAATTCAGATTTTATATTTTTAAAAATTCCACTAAAGAATTTAGGATTTATATTTAGCAATAAATAATATATTTTTTGAAAGTTTCGACAAGTGCAATCATGTAAAAACAAAGGACTTGAAGACGAGATACAATTATTTTAAAAAGATAAATAATCAATATTTAAAGCAAAAAAATTAAAAAAAAGTCGCGATAAAAAATTTTTGGAATTCCTATAACTTTTCGAAATTTGAATTTCATAAAAAACGAATTAATTTCATAAATAATTTATTTTTTCCGCTAACTATTGGTTATATTGGTTCATAGATACACACATAAGATGAGGAAAAGGAAATGAGAATTAAATAAATTCTGCCACTACCTTAAAAGTTTAGAAAAATTATTGTGAAAGAAAATTTCATTCAGAATGCGTCGCCTTTTTTCTTGGGTTACCTTACATATTTTGTTAGCGCATTGTCCTTACTTTTTGCAGGATTCCATGACTTCAACAAGTGGTCGATCGAATATCTTGAATCAAACTGCAAGTTATTCTAAAGGAATACTAGGAAACGCTAACGAGGTTTGAATTAATAA
The DNA here is from genome assembly GCA_949128135.1 of Parasteatoda lunata. Classification (NCBI taxonomy): domain Eukaryota; kingdom Metazoa; phylum Arthropoda; class Arachnida; order Araneae; family Theridiidae; genus Parasteatoda; species Parasteatoda lunata. The sequence continues at coordinate 50,513,436 of OX421974.1, read as the reverse complement.
AAAGGAGAGAAACTCTCTCACCCCATGCTCTCAAAAAGATATAAATTATTCAAGAGATTTCTCGCCGAAATACCAAGTCTAATTTATCCAAGAAGATCTTTTTTCGCACATCTAAGCAAAAGATAATTTTTCGAGCTTCTCTGCATACTGAAAGAAGTTTCGAGGAATTCTAAGAAATAACGTGTACTTAATGTTGTTATTGGGAGGTTTTCTTACCGCTACCTAGAGAATATTTTTGTTTTTTAAGAAGAAATCACGTTATTTACATTTTGCTATGCGCTATATCTTTCGAATTTCTTATAGATGTAAAATAATTTTTAAAATTATTATTATTATTATTTGAAATCATACTTTGGGCTGTTAGAGATTTCAAGAAAAAAAAATGGTTGAATAACAGTTTATCTAATTGTTATTTTACCATATTCAAACGACCAGAATTTTATCGCATCAACTAGATCAACTTAATGAAGCCACTTAATTACATCTGAGTACATATATTTTGCAGAGAAGTCTAATTTGTCAATCTTATGACCAACAGAACGGGGATTTGAGTCCCAGCGTTGATCCCAGAATATTTCCTCCATTCCATCAACTCATAAATAATTTTTTGCCTATTGCATTCCCCAATTCATGACCCTGGATTATAAGTATGTGATACTGCGATACGACCAGAATTTTATCGCATCAGCAAGATCAACTTAATGAAGCCACTTAATTACATCTGAGTACATATATTTTGCAGAGAAGTCTAATTTGTCAATCTTATGACCAACAGAACGGGGATTTGAGTCCCAGCGTTGATCCCAGAATATTTCCTCCATTCCGTCAACTCATAAATAATTTTTTGCCTATTGCATTCCCCAATTCATGACCCTGGATTATAAGTATGTGATACTGCGATACTTCTTGCATAGATGGCAGCACCATAAAACTGATTAACACCGACAAATTTCCAAACTTTTATCGGTGAAACAACCAGATACACTAATAAGCCACATTTCACGGTTAATTTAATAAAACACAGCTCAATCGCAATTTAACCTCCAATTTCCCTTTGCCTAACAAAAAACATTCAATTTGCCTGAAAATCTTTATCTCATTTGAAATGAAGTCTAACAATCTAAAGTATTTAAAAATGATTTTTCCCGAAATTGCTTTTGTCTTGTATAAAATCAAATAGGTATTAAAATAAAAAATTCTTTCAGTACGTATGGACAAGATTTATAAATTTTAATTGATCGCAAATTTAAAAATAAATTTAAGGAGTTTAATGTATTTTTAACCCAATGAAAGCTAATATTGATATTCCTTTATTAATTTCAATATATTTTTTTAGACATTTTCAAAATTTTTATACGAAAAAAAACTAATATAAATAATGATGTTTGTTAAATTTTTCAACTTTTTTTTTTTTAAAAAAAAGGGCATGTAATTGCATAGTTTTGTTTTAAATCAGCAAGTTCAGAATAATTTAGAATATTATCATTGTTAGACTTTAATGTAGAAAAATATCCTTTTAATTAAATAGAAGATAAATTTTCTCCATGCCATTTGGGTTGAATAAAAAAAGGAAAGAAAAATCTTCTCTCCCTGAGCAGTTGTCGATTGACCGTATTTGGAAGAGGACGAAAAATGAGATTAGGTAAGAACAGGTACAAAGGCTTTCTTGACACTAGTAATTAAAGACGGTTTACTTTCTTAGTACTCCCATTCTATTCTTTCTCTTTCACCTTTTCATTTTCCTTGTTTAAGACAAAACTTTTGGTAATTGAGTTAAGCCTCGGTTCTTATCAGCTCTATGAATTAAAGAGCTCATTCAATAAGAGAATGGCTTTCGCACTCGATTAGTTTGATTTATAATCAGCCAAATAATGGTAAAGAAAATTTCACTTAAACAAAAAAATATAGCGTACTAAAAATGTAAATGTCGAATGAATTACATATACATATTTAGAGAATATACGGATCACTTGTGATTGCGCCTCATTCCTAATTGTTATTTTTTTTAAAATAAAGAACGATTTGAATTACTATTTCAATTGGAACAAATTTCAATTATATAACTGTGCATCGCTTACATTTTTTGCAATTACATATCTTTTGTTGAGTGCAGTTTTTAACTTATATTTTTTTCAAATCAAATTCGCAGTTAAAATCTCAATTCTAAAATTGTAATAAAATTCTGAGCAGCAGTCTATCAATCCCGTTAACCCTAAAGTTTACGGTATAGAACATTTCTTGCATTTAACTTTTGAAACTGTTTACAACTAGTAAGGTTAAAAAACCATGAATACAAAACTATATGTTTTTTTTTAAACCATTTACGAGTAGCATGGTTTGAAAATCGTAAAAATAAATTTAACTGCACTCTGTAGATATTTTAACAGATTTATGGAGCTGTCATCTATGTGCGAATGAGAGAATCGTATTTTAATAGACCAGGATCACGAATTCGGAAGTGAGGGAGGCCTGAAACTCTTTATGTGTTGAAAGAAACGGGGGAAATATTGTGGTGTCATCACTGAGACTCGAACCTCCGTTCTGGTTTTTATGAGATTAACAGATTAACCCTCTCAGTTATAATATATACCCATCCACAAGGAACTAAGTGGCTTCTATAGATTAATATTTTTAGTTCGAGAAAATTGTGACTGTTTTACCGTATTAGGTGAAATCAGTTTACAGATAGTTTTTCTCATAATTTGAATACCATTGCTTTTATGGCTGTAAAATTTTTTTATTTGAATATGACAAAATAACAATTAAATCAATTGTTATTTAATGGTTTTTTTCCTGACGTTTTTAACGGTGTAGTATGTAGCTGCAACGAAATTTATAACAAATAAAAAAATATGTATTTGTGTGTTATAAGGTGATATTAGGGTTGTTATCTATTTCTGAGGAAGACCTATTACCACAGTACCTATATTACGCCCTCATGCTTGTATAATATACTATATGGTGCATACTAAATGCATAATATACTTATTACCACAATACTTGTAACAGCAATACCGGTAGTATTTAATTCTACAATTCATGAAGTATCACGGTCGTTATAGTTTGGCGATTTCTAACGCCTTTCGAAATGAGTACCGATATTAGTTCATTTACCAGAAATGATTATAAAAGTAATAGTTTATTAATTATTTTTTTAACTAAGAACTTTTTTTTAACGTTTAAATAATAATTTTGAGCATTACAATGAACTAATAATAGGTAATATATACGTATTGACGTATAAAAAATTGTATTAAAAAGCTAAATTAATGAAAGAAAGGTATTTATTCTTAGATGAAACCCATTAAAAAATATCATATTTTTATTGATGCCAACGGGATTTAATTTAGTTTTACAATAGGTAAAAAATGAAATAACAAAAAAAGTTTTGTTGCTAAAAAGTTGAATTATTACCGAAAAGATACCTATTCATCTGGCAAAATCATAAAACAACTTATTACTATATCAATGATAATTAATTCATTTTAGCAATATGTGTAACTGCTATAATGTAAATTTGTGTTTTTAAAAGGTACTAAATATGCTAATATTGGTACCAAGATATCCAAAATAGGTAATGTGAAAATGGGCTTTTACAACACACTGAAAGAGATAAGTACTCAAAAAAATTATAGATAATGATAGCTTGTGATTATTATGAAATGACCTTGAGCACTAGCATGATGATAAATCATACTTGATATAATTAATCTTCATTTTTATAGAATGGATTTTTCCAAATATGTTTTGCTTAATCTAATAACAAAAAGCCACCAGAAAGAACATTAAATAATGGAAATTTGAAATTGTTTTAATTCAATTAATTGTGTCGATATATGTCTTTCAGTTTTGTGAATGATAACTTAGTTCTACCGAATTATTTTTTTTTTACCCCGTAAGGATATAGGAAGAAAGAGATTAAGTTTTTAAGATTTATTAAGTATTATTATCTGCGCATGAGTAGCAAGTGCAGTGCACAAAAAATAGAGAAAACACTCTACCTGAAAATGTTTTGGTCTAATGATCTGATTTTCATTGTATAAAACTTAATTGTTCTTCGTCGTGTATGCTGATTATTTGATGGTTTATTTTACAATACTTAAAAATATAAAATCAGACATAAGAACATACTTTTTCAGAAAAAATATACCCTCTTTTTTAAGATTTCTAACTCCTAAGAGGGTAGCTTCAAGCTGGGAAATATGGTCCTAATAGTTTGGTCCAGAAAGCGCTAGACAAGTATGAGTCTTCAACTTGACTTTTATATTTTACATACTTCGCCGTATCTCAAGAATTTTTATGTGAATTTAAAAAAATTCGCACACAATTATATAACTCGATTTCCCGAAAATGATTTCATGCAAAAAGTAATTTTTTAAAAATCATTTGTTATTTTTTATTATTCTATTACTCTATAATCGAAAAAATTGTAAAGGATACAAATTTTTACATCATTTTAAAGAATGTATGCATACATTTAAAGATAATTATGTTAATAATATAATAATGTAATAATAGTATTATAATAAAATAATAATAATAATATAATAATAATAATAATAATAATAAAATAATAATAATATAATAATAATAACATAATAATTCTACAAATTAATTTAATATGAAGTTTTAGATAATTATGCAATGTTGAAGCCTAAAATAACAGTTTAACATATGCCCTTAACATTGAAAAACACATGAAAATTTTTTATTGATAAAACATATCGAAGGATTTATACAGAAACACAGTGGTTTTTATGAGGTGTACAATGAGCAAGCTTCAGACCTCCAAACCACACCACGCGATTAAGATCACAATAATACACATTTAATCGATTTAAATACTTATATTATTAATACACACTAATACACTCTACTTAAATGGAGTCAATTTTTATTAAATCTATCAGTAATATATTTATCAAGAATCTAAAGTAGTAAATTCTTTTGAGCGACAAGTTTCAAATTGTTTTTAGTTAACTTATTATTTCATTTGTGAAAGTCACCAATTCAATTCACTGTGATTGATCTGATGTATTTATATACGAAAAAGAAATCAAAATCTACCTTCATTTTGACACAAGAGGTTTGTTTACAGTGCTTGGCGTCACCTCGTATATATTTTTTCTTTTCTAAAATGACAGCTGAAATTTGATTTCTTTAACCAACGTATTTTCACGAAGAATTTTTTCGAAATATTGTGGTCAATTCGTGCTGATTTTATTCTTCTTAATGTTTTCTCAAAATACGAAAATAAACTTGCAGTGGAGAAAAGTTATTGAAAACGTTAAGGGCACCTGTTTCATTACAGTCGATAAATTATGGTTGTAACTATGAATGTTGAAAATCAAATGCGTTTTTTGACAATTTAGTTCTTTTTTTTTCAAACTTTTTTTTTATTTCTGAAAATATTTGCATATATAGTTCAAAAAATTAAAGCAGAACTCCCAATAATTGAAATCTACTAGAGCATGGCTTTGACTACAAACTTTGGAAAAACCAATACGGAATTTCTAAAACAAAAGTTTAAAAATTTTGAATACTTCAGAGATGTGCTGAGTAATGACATTGAAACACTGCATCACAAAATACACGAAAGCCTCGCATGAAAACGACGCAAGCATCATTCATCTTATCGCTCATGCCTTTGGCACTGCTGTAAAAACATGCTCTTGAACACGATCCTCAAACCAAGAACTGTGTAAAAAGGTTTGTATCAAATTACGGTACAAATTACCGATACTCAGGTTATCGGTACTTTTTACCGGGACATGTTACAGAACAAAAAAAAATTATATAGCACAATTTTTACAGTAATAATTACCATAAAATCACTGAACCACTCTACATAAATAAATATTATAGCAAAATCCCCGAATCGCTCTCAGTAAATAAAGATTACCGCAAAATCACTGAGTCAATATAATACTAAAAGTAAACAAATAATTATTAAATCAAAAAGGACAAATCTTCTTTGAAAAAAATGCTCTAAAAAGCAGCAGAAATTTCATAAAAAGAGAGAATAAAAATAGAAATAAAGGAAACGTAGGGAATAAAATAAATTAAAAATATGACCACTGAAGCCGACGTCATCAGGGGGTACCGGTCCCAGTGGCCATAAAACAAAACCTTTTCTATTGAGAGAGATGGCAAAAGCCTAAAAATCTCCCTCAGTACCCCGAAGGTTTTGTATAGGAGTCCAGGAGAACGAAAATGATTTACCATATTTTTTAAATGAGTCTAAGACTGTCTATTTTAGAATTTATCTTATAAATTTTACGTTTAACTGTGTAAAGGGAAGATCTATTGGCACCATTTAAGAATGAAACATTTGATATCACATTTTCATTGTTTTAAATATCGTTTAGATCATAAAAGATAAATTGTTCTTTGCAATTTAGTGTCTAGTATTTTTTTTTATAGTCTTTTTATTTGAGCATTGATAACCGTTGTAATTACGCAATGTCAGAAAAGATTGAACAGAAAATTCATTTAATATAAATTTTTGTGGTATGTGCCTCTTCATTTCTCAAATTATAACAATTTTTAAACTTATAAATTCAATATTAAACTAAAATTATATTAATATTAAACTAAATTATTAATAAGTTAATATTAAACTAAAATTCAATATTAAACCGATATGAAGAAAACTGTTGAATTACTCAGAAATATGAGAATTAAAAGCGTTTCTTTCAGACAAGAGGGTGGATTTAAGTAAAACTAACATTCATCAGTGTTGAATTTTATTAATATTTACGTATTTATTAGCAAACACATAGAAAAACATATGTCATGATAAATTTTGGTTTCAGATACCTAACATGTTAAATTTTAAAAATTTACAATAATTGTTAAATTTTGAAATTTAATAATTGATCGATACTATTTTAAATTGAGTTTAGCTTCTTTTATTTATTTTCTATATTTTTGCAAACAAAGTAAATTAGCATACCTTGTTTAAATTAATAAATTCAGTTTTTTTGTAAGTACATTAGATGTTATACTTTAATACGAAAAAATTTAAATTTTAAGTTTTTGAGCAAACGAAGTAAACTTTATTCGGTACTGTAATTTAGTACATCAAAAGATTTTTTAAGAACTAAAGTACTGCAATACTTTGAGCATTTTCGTAAATATACATGTGTTGATGTATACAATTCACGCTTCATTGCCATTACTAGCGTATAATTTTGATAAAATGTATAAACATTGCAACAAAATGAAATATCACAGATGTCTTATCTTCTTCCTTCTTTTTTTAAATATATAATGACCGTTTAGTAACAGTCTGCTAAATAAATCTCAATTTGTATATATATTTGTTTGTATTATGTATTTGTTTGTATGTATATTAGTATGTATTATTGATTGTATTATCGGCAATTATATTATGAGCAAACGAAGTAAACTTAATTCGGTACTGTAATTTAGTACATCAAAAGATTTTTTAAGAACTAAAGTACTGCAATACTTTGAGCATTTTCATAAATATACATGTGTTGATGTATACAATTCACGCTTCATTGCCATTACTAGCGTGTAATTTTGATAAAATGTATAAACATTGCAACAAAATGAACTATCACAGATGTCTTATCTTCTTCCTTCTTTTTCTAAATATATAATGACCGTTTAGTAACAGTCTGCTAAATAAATCTCAATTGGTATATATATTTGTATGTATTATGTATTTGTATGTATGTATATTAGTATGTATTATTGATTGTATTATCGGTGTAATTATATTTGTATGTATTATTCTATACATTAAAATGTATTGCACTCAAAAATATCATAAAATTTATAGAATGAGTTTTAAAATAAATTATTTTTTCAGAATTATTTCGAATAACTATTAGGTATTTTCCTTTTACAGTAATTTTAAATTCATTTCAATATTTTAAAGTTTGATATATATAACATAAAAATTACCGAAAATTGCAGTTTTTTTTTCTGTTACAATTCTTAAACAAAATGGAGTCTTCAGAAATGTAAAAAATGGTTATAGATAAAAATAGAATAAAATATGGTGTAAAAAATCATGATCGAATAGGTTGGTATTAAAAATGACATTTTTCTGTAACCACAGCCCTGTTATAATGTTTAAAATCGATCTTCTTATATAAATTATAAAAAAATATTTTAACATAAGTTTTACGAAACTCTTAAATAAAAGCATATCTTTCCTGTAATATACTTATGAACAAAAACAAAGCAAGAAATATTTAAGATACAGATATCTTATTTAGTTGTTATATTCGAAGAGTATCATGAAATTCTAAATAATATTTAAGATTTTTTTTTACTTATAGCTGCAATAAAGTTTCATTATTTGAGAAAAAAGAAAGATCTACTGAAACAGTTTATTTACAAGAACAGTATTTTTATCGAACGTCATAATTTCTAGTTCTTCATCGTCATAATTACTAGTATTAGAATCTTGATTTCTGGCACACTGTATTAAATATATATACGCAATAAGCAGAACGCAGATTAAGACATAAAAATTTTAAAAAAAGTGAAATCGGATTGTTTTTGTTAACAATCGAAAATATAGTAAAGAAAAACTTGTATAAGTGTTCTGAATTATTTCCACAATGTTTAACATCTTTGAAACTTTAGATAGTTTACAAAAATATAGTATATTTAATGGAGAAAGAAAAAGCACTGTGTGAAACATACATAAATGGAAATTTCCTAAATGTTAAATAAATGAAACTATATATAACGCTGGTTTTCTCGCATAACCTTCTCAATAAGGCACTACAAGTGAAATACGTATATGTGAAATAAAATAACGTGAAATAAGAGAAATAATACGTGAAATAAGTGAAATAATACGTGAAATAAGTGAAATAATACGTGAAATAAGTGAAATAATACGAGAAATAAGTAAAATAATATGTGAAATAAGTGAAATAATACGAGAAATAAGTGAAATACGTATTTGCACCAGTTTCTTCAGGCTACTTGATACAACAAACGTAGAGGACAGTAAATGCTACAATTTTAGACAATAGCGAAGAATGTAAATTTATGGTGTTTTTTTTTTCTTTACGTTAGAACATAAACTAAATGTATTATTTAATGAAGGTTTAAATATTAATGCAAATTTATTAATGACTAAAAAAATTTTTTTATTCATTTTCCAATAAAAAGTTACATTCAAATTTGTAATGTATAGAAAATTGAAGCAATGTAAACTAGAGTTTTTTTAAGGTTCAATTAACTTTAAAAAGGGTTGAAAAAACTATAAAACAAATCATCAGTACAGAAATAATATATCAATCAAATTACTTTAAAATTTCCTGCATAAAAAACCATATGCAAACTGAAAAGTATCAAATGTACTTAAAAAGTAAAATATTGTGTATTATGTAATGATTGAATTTTTATACAGAGAAATAAAAATATTTCTAACTTTATGAAGAATAAATAAACCAGAGTTAAACTGAGTATTTTTGTCAAAAACTTACGCTTATGGACCATCATATCTATTCTAAATAGACCACCAAAAAAGCTCTTAAAGCAATTCGTCAGAAAATTTAATGAATTTTATAAAACAAATGATCAAAAACTTTATTATTTTATTTGATAAATTGATCAGAGTTAAACTGATTATTTTTGCCAAATATAAACGCATATTGACCATCTTTCATGATCTAGATACAACATTGAAGAGCTTTTTAAGCAACTCAACAGAAAATTAAAAAAAAAATTACGAAACAATTTCTAAATGTTTTATGACATTATTTGAGAAACTAGAGTAATTGATTATTTTTTGTCAAGAAAATACACTAGACACAACCCTAAAAGTTCGTTATTGAATTCTACAGAAAAATTAACAAATTTACTATGGTTTATTACATAATTTGATAAATAAACTAGAGTTAAATTGATAATTTTTGACAAAAATATACACTAGACACAGAACCAAAAAAAAGTTCTTTTAGAAATTTGACAGAAAATGTAACGAATTTTACAACGTTCTTTTACTTTATTTGATAAATAAACCAGAGTAAATCGGTTATTTTTGTTAAAAAAACACACAGCTGAACCATTTTATCTAGTCGAGAGAGAGAGAACCAAAAAGCTCTTTAAGCAATTCGTCATTAAACGCAATGAACTTAGCAATGTCTGCATGTAAACGATTTATTATTTAATTTGATAAACCACAGTTAAACTAATTCTTCTTCGCTAAAATCATACCCTAAATAAGTCATCTTGTCTTATCTAAGAAAAACACAAAAAAGCACTTTAGGAATTTTATCAGCCACAATATTAACAGCAAATTTATTTAATCGATATCTGTCAGGCATGAATAAAATAAAGTAAGTAACATTTCGTTGTGTTTGTTTAGTGACTGATGAATTAAGTATAAGCAATTATTTAAATGAATTAAATGACTCATTTACAAATTCATATCCCCTCCTTTTGCAAATTAACCCAAACATAAGTATCAAGAGATAAGAATGCCAATAAATCATCTCCCTCTTGGCTGAACATTGAAGAGACTTCATCGCATTCCCAACTGACCAAATTAACAAATTTCATTTCAAAACCTCCCAAGATGAAACGCATTAACTAAAAGACAATTTAATTAGCAAATGTGTCAATTTATCATTTTAGAATACGAATTAACTTTCTAATTTATGATTCTGCAATAGATACTGTTTTCTATTTTTGTTTAATTCTTTCTTCTAAAATTCGCCTTTCCTTTTTATTTAGATCTAATATTCTCGAACTCCTACATATTTTTTTGCTTCACAGCTAATAGTTATTGAAAATAATTCTTTAATGCGCTATTAATTGTACTATATATGATTTAATCAGATCATCATTCATAAAGCATTCAAAGGCATTCTATTTTATTATTTAGTCTTTTTTGTGCTTTACTTTATAACCTTTTTTCTAATTTGTATTGTCTATACACCGAAGAGCCATTACATTATGAACACACTCCATCTATAACAATGGGCTATTATCCGGTAGCGGGGGTAGTGTGGTGTGGGCAATGTTTTCATGGGGCACGTTATGACCCATAATCCTTATAGAACAATCCCTGACGTCTGTAAGCTACTTGAACATAGTTGCAGACCAGGTTCACCCATTCATGGCAACAGTTTTTCCTGCGGGGGATGGTGTTTACCAACAGAATAATGCACCATGTCATAAGGGTCGAATCGTCATGGATTGGTTCGAAGAACATTCCAGTGACTTCCAATTCATGTTTTGGTCCCCAAATTCACCTGACCTTAATCCAATAGAGCATTTGTGGTCCTACTTGGAAAACCAAATTCGTACCGCCACGCTACTCCCTCGCAATGTGAGGGAATTGCAGGACCAGTTGATGAGCGCTTGGTACCAGATACCTCAGACTACCTATCAGCACCTTGTGGAGTCAATGCCATGACGGGTGCTAGCAGCTTTGAGGGCTAAAGGTGGTCCTACATGTTATTAGCAGGGTGGTCATAATGTAATGGCTCTTCGGTGTAAGAGATATTTTTGTAAAAAAATGTTTTTTTTTAAAAATATTAGTGTTAGTTAATTACTGTAGATATATTATACTAACAAAAAAAGATTTTTTTTCACTCTTTATTTTAGTATTTTTATAATTGATGCCGATGATGATCACAAACGAAATCCCAATTGAAATGGAAAAAATTACTCAATAAACCCAAAAATTACCAAAAGAAAAATTTCCCAATATAAAATCTAAGTGAATGTTTTTATAAGTACATCGCTGACAAATATTTAAAAATATAAGACTGGGGAACAATTTCGTCGTTACATTAATGTTACATTAATGCAATAATTATAATAATACAATAATTGATACACTGTTTGATGGTGCCGGTATTTTTTACCGAAATTTGATCCGAAATTTCTTTGCTGTGTAAAAACAGTATGCTTCAGTGTATTGTGGCATCTCTAGCATCATTGCGATGACTGTTGTTGTTGATCACTGTAATGGACTTTAGAGAACGGAAGTTTTCTCACTTGTTAATAATTAATGAACAGATTCAGTATACAAATAGAAAAATACCTTTTAGGAAGTAGAATTATTGATAGAATACATTAGACAAAAAATTTATGAATCGTTGATATAAAAAATTATTAATTTGATATATATTTAACTTGTTACTTGATATCTTAAGAAAAATATTTTTTTTATTTAAAATTAACAAGCATTTTTTAAGCGTCTATTAAATTAAATTTTTTTTTTTTCCAAAAAAAAAAATTGTTTCTTAAACCTAAATCAGTCTTTTTTTTACTAACAGTACATTTGAATTAATGGAACAATTTTTTACTAGTAGAATGATTAAAATTATACATTAGAATAAATAGTTGGTGATGAAATAATTATTAATTTTTCATGTAGCTAACTCGCTACTTAATATATTAAGAAAAATTACTTTTTACTTAAGACTAACCAACAATTATCAAGTGTCTATTAAAGTTATATTTGTTTAAAAAAACGAACAGTGAGGCAGTTTTTTTTAAATAATGGTAGATTTTTGTTAGTATAACAATGTTTTATTAGTAGAATAATTTATGTTGTGCATTAGAAAAAATAATTAGCGAATCAATGATAAAATAATTATTAATATGAAATATATTTAACTCGCTACTTGATATCTTAAGAAAAGTAACTTTCTACTAAAAACTATTCAGCAATTATCGAGAGCCTATTGCATTGTGGGATATCGGAAAAGTTATATTTTTAACTAACAGTACATTTTTCCCAGTAGAAAATGTTTTATTTGTAGAATAATTTAATTCATACATTAGAAAAGCTAATTAGTATACCAATATATAAAATAATTTTTAATTTGATGTATATCTAACTCGCTATTTGATATCTTAAGTAAAGTAATTTTTTGCTTAATAGCTAACAAGAAATTTTTAAAAGTCTATTGAATTAAATTTGTTTTCAAAAAAACTATTTCCGAAAAGCAAAACAGTATTTTTTTAAACTAACAGTACATTTTTTTTTCTCATTGATTGTCTTGATGCATTTAAGAATAGTGTGAAACTTCTTAGAAAGAAAAAAAAACAATAAAATTCTTCCTTCTATAGAAAGAAAGGAGGAAACAAATTTATATATACTGCTGCGAAACTGCTTCAAACTGCATCCGGTCTTTTCATAGCGAAAAGTATTTTATTTTTTTGTTTACACCCAGTCTTTTTCCAGTTCAATAAATTACGATTCGAGGACTCGTCCATACATTTTTTATCCTCTCTCAAAGTTCTCATAGTTTCTTTCTCCAGAACAACAAACAGAGAATAAAAAGGGAGGATAAAACTAGGAAAAAAGGGAAAGAATAGCATTTTAGGAAGTCATACGGTTGATAGGAGACGTTGGCAAAATATTGAACCATCAAAAATCAGGATTCAGGAACTTGCTTTCATTTTAAAGAACTTAATGATGACATAATAAAAGTACTATTCCAAACAGTGCTCTTTGGTATTTGATCTTCAAAAATAACGCTCATTTTGTTTTCGGGGTATTTTTGTATAATTTCATTCCATTGTAATTTATTACTTTTTTCAATACATTATTCCGAAAAACTAACGAATAGTTGTACATCATTAATCTTTTTTTTTTAACTTATGTTTCAATGCGTTTTTTTTCGATTGCGTATTTGTGGATTGCAAATTATATTTAAATTAAAAAACTATGATATAAATTGCTTTATTAATTTTCCTTGAAAGTACTTAGTTAAAGCAATGATGAGTAAATTTTAAAGCTTAAATTATCAGCCTAGCAGTTTCAAAACAAATCTTTACAAAAAGGCAAAAAAACAATAGAAAAATGAAATGGAAATCTAAAATAATAAAAATGAAACATTAAAAAAAATTTAAATTTTCTGGCGTAAAATTTTATTAGCAATTTTTAATCAACTAATTCTAGTAAAATTTAGGGTTTTTAGTTTAAAGACAAAGACATTGAAGCACTTATGAGATAATTGTTTATCTCGTAATTTAAAATGAATTTTCTCAATTTCTGTATTAAATAGTATTTTTTTTCCATTTTCTTCACAGAACAAACAAATTGGTAAAATTATCGTATGGCATGATAACAGTATAAGAAAAACCCTAATTCTGTTACTAAACCAAAATATACGGTATTTAATTCATTCATTTGGTAAAGAATAACCTGAAGTTCTAGTTATCAAAATGATAGTTTTTATTACCAAACATTAAAAAAGTAAAAATGGAAAAAATAAAGACCTAAAAAGTAAATTTAACCGAATAAATTGTTTTAATACCATGTTCTGGAGTATCACGCTAAAAATTACCAAATTTTACAACTTTCATTATTTTTTACCAAATACTATAAAAACATCGTTAATTTTTCTGAAATAAAACCGAAGCTCTTCGGTAAAAATTACCGAGCCATTTGGTGTTCACATAAATCCAGAATCCCGATAAGTTTCACCTTAAGCTGTTAATTAAAATATATTTTTTTTCTCAGTGTAGAATAACATTGTAACATTGTTTTCTTGATGTTAATTGTAGATGCTTATAAAATCTTATAGAAAATTTATTTTGAAACCAATACAACAAATTAAAGCTAATAAATGTTTCTCAGGTATACTTTGAGATTTTTAATCATCGAATTTAAAAATATTCCTTAACAGACCGAAAGTTTAACAATGGTTTATGAATAAAATATCTTGTAAACATTTGAAGCTAAAAGCATCCTTTAAGCACCAAGAAATAAACTAAATTGGGTACTAAAGAAAGCACGTGAAATTTGAATACCAAAAGAAACAATAAAAAGATCATAATTCCAGCATCTTGCGTGCTAAAGATATTCAAGTTGCATTTTTTAAGTCGAGCAAGAATATTTAAAGGCATCCGCATCTTATTGCTTTCGTTACTAAATTTCTTTGTGATCACATTTATCACTAGATGACTAATGTTATCTGGATTTTGGATATTTAAATTTTTCCTGACATTTTTCAACCATTTATATAATAAGTCTTACGTATAGCTCTTCGGTTAAGTTTTTAGTTTGGTAAAGTTCGGTTCAAAATTTTGTTGTTCCCTCTGAGACAGTGATATGTGGTAATATATGCAATTCCTTCAAATGTGCTAAACTTTATCACATTCGGGTAGTTTTGACAATATTTTTTTCACTGCTTAAAATAAGTTTTGTAGCTATGTGTGAAGGGTACTTTCAGGTGAAAATAACGTTATCAACTTATATATTTTAGTAACTTTTTATTTCGTATCGAGTTGAAGCGAAAAATACGCAAAAGGCTTTTAGTTTGAACATACTTCAAGAAACTTATCGTATTAAATACGAATACTGCTAAATAATGTCAAACATTAATGAATATTTTTTAACTCCTTTAGGGAAATAGCACGTAAGAATCCGAAAATCAACATTCAGCTAAGAAAGAAATATAAAAAATGCTTTAGAATTTCTACATACGGAGTCAGGACTAAAACCATCCAAGCTTGTTTAATTATCATAAAAAACAGGTACATGATGGTACAGGTACATGTATGCTAATGCAGGCAATAATACTGCTAAATAATGCCCTATCTTAATGCATATTTTTTAGCTCCTTAGGCACATGATATCCAAAAATCAACATTCAGCCAGGCAAGAAGTATCAAAAATGCTTTTGAAACCTAAAGAAAAGCTATATACGGAGTTAGGACTAAATTCCAATTTTTTTTAATTGACGGAAAAAAACAGGTTACATCCTTGCATCAATCTTCTTTTAGTGTTTTTTTTTCAACAAAACTGATTTTACTGGTTTTATTGTTATACTTTCATATTAATTTTCTACCTCTAATGTGCACTTTTTTTTTAAACTTTATTTTTGAAAAGGGTTTACCGTTTTCAATTTAGTTTTAAAAATGTATATTAAAAGTAGATATTACTAAAAACCATATATTATAATTCTTTACAAACTTTATTATTTAAAAATAAATGGAATTTCAGTTTTCCTTCCTATTGAAATATAGTCATGAAACATAATTGAATGCAAATCAAAATTTTGCTTTTATCTTATTTCGAATTGACTTCAATGAGAATAAATGCAGTGAATCTTATAATCCTATCTTGAAAGGAACTTGTTTGATAATCCAAAGATTATTAATGAAATTTATTAAGCAAGTGTTGAAAATAAGGAAGATTTGCAAATGAAATTATGCATTATGATATAGTTCTCATTAGTGTTCTACGTGTACTGGTAGCTGCATTTCCCTAATAAGGTGAAGAGAAATAAGCTGAATTTGTAACTCAGTGAGGAGAAACACCGAAAGCAACTCATAAGTTAATTAAATTTGAAATTTATTTGCTGGAAGATTATGTAACGCATTTAATGGTTCTAGAAGCTTACACATTCCTTGAAAATTGGCAATATAAAAATTGACAAAATATTGATAAGATGCGTTACTTGGCATTTTCTAACGAAAAAAGCACTTTTTTTAATGAATCAATAAATACTAAAATGTCTTAAACATATTTTGTGTAAAAAAATGTTAAAATTGTTCTTGGAATAATTTTAGTTTTAGTTTTTTTCAGTAATAGTACTATTTATTAGATTAAATCTATCCTTACAAAATTAAAAGTGTTTTTGAGGTGTTAAGGTTGATTATTTGAAGTTAACTTCAAAAACAACCTACAAACTTCAAACCCCCTAGGTTTAAAATCAAGGTATATTAAGTTGTTTTATTCACCTGAGGTTGTTTTGAGGTAGATTGAAATCTACCTTAAAGCAACTAGCTTAGAAAGTGTTTTTAGGTGTATATGATATTTTTATCAACACTTTAAGCAAATAAATATATTAGAGATTTGGATAATTTCAACCAATTTCAACTGAAAGCATTGCTGAGCTATACATGAGGTTGAATTTTTTCAAGTGTAAATGGAGATGAAAAACTTCATTGGTGCGGTTATTTTTGGTGCAAAACATAACTTCATTTTGTACATCAGGTGTATTTCTTTACACCTCTCAATCTCAAAACAACCTCAAAAATACCTTATTTTTTGTAAGGGTAGTTATTAGATAATACAAGACCTAAACTAGTCATTAGACAATAAGTTGAGGTGAGTGCTATTTCAAATTATTACAAGGAAAGTGAATTACTTTCATAGTTTCTGGTCATAGCGTGATAATTTCTTAAATATATTCATTTAAAGCTTAAAAATTTTAATTTAAATATTTTTCAATTTTTTTTTCTGTAAATATATTTAAAATTTTGATCGTTATATCCATAACAACTATCAATTCATTTGTTTTATAATTGGAACTAGATTAATAGAGGCAAAATTATACTTTTTCCTTAACTAGCATTTATATATGCTAGTATAAAATATATGATCTGATGCGAGCTATATGAGAGCAAGAATTAATCCCTGAAGTGTGGAAACCCAGCATGACCTGTGTGATACATAAGAAAGGAGATGTACTGGATTGCTCAAACTACAGAGGAATTAGCTTGCTCTGTACAAGTTATAAAGTATTTTCTAACATCCTTTTCAAAAGACTCTCCCCACTTGTCGAGAATATAATTGGAGATTATCAGACATGATTCAGGAAGGGGCGATCCACCTCAGAGCAAATTTTTAACATCCGGCAAATTTTGGAGAAGACAATAGAATTCAGTATTGACACGCACCATCTGTTTATTTATTTTAAAACAGCCTACGATAGTGTAAGTCGAAAAACTCTAATATCAGCCTTAAGAGAATTTAATATACCGGAGAAACTAGTGAAGCTGATTAGCTTGACACTAAGTGAAAACAAAATCATGGTCAAGATACAGAATAGTCTTGCCCATCCAATAGAATTTAAAAATGGTGTACGACAGGGAGATGCCTTGGCATGTCTCCTCTTTAATCTAATATTAGAAAAAATTTTAAGGGACTCAAACATTAACACCCGAGGAAATATCCTAAACAAATCAGTTCAAATATTGGCTTTTGCTGATGATTTAGATATTATCGCTAGAACGCAGACAGCACTAACACAATCCTTTTTATGTCTGGAGAAGGAAGCAATTAAGATGGGATTAAGAATCAATGAAAATGAAACTAAATATATGCTCTGCACAAAAGCTGGCTATGAAGAAACACAGTTTGATATTGGAGCATACATATTCGAAGCCTTTGATAGCTTTAACTATTTGGGGTCTAAGATTTGGGGTCGTTCATATATTGTTTTTTTTTTTTTTTTTTCTTATTGTAATTTAAACTTTTTTAACCGATATTGACACTTTCTTATTAAATGTAAATTTTCACAAATTACACTGAAGAACAGTTATTTTTTCGTTTCGTTTTTATCAGATTTTAGATACCTTCGTACTTGTGATTTTTGATCTACAATCAGTTTCTCTCTTCAAGCAACAAGATTTTTTAAAATGAATTAAATTCAGTTAATAAATTTTAAATTTTTAGCATACATTTTGTGAAAATGTCGAAACTTAAAAACGTTATATAAAGCAGAGGGTCATGCATATGTTGTGACAAAATCCTAAGAGATTTAGAGCTGATCATCAGAATTAAAATTTTACAGCAACACCTGTCGGAAAACGTCGTTATACAACACTAGGGGCGCTAATCGAATTTGAACTATTTTTTCGTGTAATTCTGAACAAATCATAATTGGGTAACTCCTCAGCGGTGTATTTTTTGGGGTAGCATTGGTTCCTATGCACTTTTAATTCTGATGATGTGCTCTAACTATTCTAGAAGTTTGTCACGGCATTTTTGAGTACCCTCAGTTTTATATAACTTTTTTAAGTTTGTAAATTTTACAGAAAATGACAATATTGTGTCATTTAAAAGTAGTTTTGACAGCAAAAGTAATTTCAGATTTAAAATCCTCCTCCAGAATTAGGAAAGATCAAATATTTTATTAAGATCAAGTTTGTATAAATTCTACTAAAATTTTTTTCACCAGTATAATTTACGCAAAACCCTACGTCAGCATTAGTGAGTTTTCAAAATATCTTAAAAATTAAAATACAGTTTTTGATATCATCTACCTTAAATCTCTGTCTTATAAATTTGTTTTTTGCTTAATGACATCCAAATAAATAATTTGAACTTTATGTTTTCGCAATCATAAAATAAAGTTTTTCATTAAGCCTTTATTTTAAATTTTTAATACTTATTTTTCTCAAAATAAACTAATATTGCATAAAATCGTACCAAAAAACCATCTTTATAACATTTTCTCTTAAAAATAAAAGTAATAAAACTAATAAAGATTATTGAAATGCTATCATGCGTTAACGTAAGAATTTATTAAGAAAAACAAGGTTCTATAACGATTTGATAGCTAATAAGCTCATTACTTTTAAAGCACTTTCAAGATTCATTTTTCATCAGGAAAATAATAGATAACAAATGAGAAATATCGAAGTTTCTGTCATAGCAATATGGATTTTTATGAACCAGTATTTGCTAAAAATCACTTTATTAATAATGAAATCAAGATCGTATAATAATGTAGAAATTGCTCTACCATGAAAAAAGAGCAACAATTTATCCATTTTATTATTTATTTTGTTCTTAATTAAAAAGAAAATGCTTTCTTTTTAATAGATTGCCAGAATATGACTATCTGCTTTAAAATAAGAATTTTCTTTCGTATATTTTTCTAAAATATTCAACATTTGTTATCGTAATTGTTTTTCTAAAAATGAATCTATAAACACTATGCAAATTGCACAATTATTTTGAGATTAATTATTCATAGTTTAATATCAAATCAAGAGAATGTGGGCGATTCCACAGTGGGGCAATCTGAAATTATAATTTGAATTAAATGTATTTTCTGAATATGAAAAAAAAAATTTTTAGTTATTCACATTTGGTAATAAATAATTTAAGGGAATTTAATTAGTTCTATTAATTAATTTAAGGTTTAATATAAATGGATAAATACTTATATATAGAGTATTTTTTGGCAAATATATTAGTTAATTTTGGGTTACTAGACAAAGCCGTTTAAAGTACCCCTACATATTTTAATAAACTTACCGAGGTTAAGACAAATATAATTTACTGCATGCAATTACTTTCAATGCTCTTAGTATTAGTTGATTGGCGAAAAACAAAGATTTGAATGTTAATATGATTTACTAAAATAAAACAACATATTTTTATCACACATATATTCTATTCAACATTGAATAATTGAAAACAAATATCTCAGAAATAATCAATCCTTAAGTAAACTGTGTTTTTCAGTACAAACAAAATAATTTTAAATTTTGGTTGGAATTATGGTTTTTAAGAACACTTCGTTGTTAGATGCCTTTCTTTATTCTTACGCAATTATATAAACATGTATTATATTTTAAACTCAAATATGTTTAGTTCTCCTGAATTAAATATACCGAATTGTTTTATAAATAAAAAATAAGATTTTAATGCTAATATATTTTAATAAAATAATACAACATATTCCTATCACACATATATTCTTTACAATATTAAATAATTAAAAAAACTTCTCAAAAATAATCTATTCTCAAGTAAATTGTGCTTTTCAGAACTACGAAAAAATTCTTTTGAATTTTTGATGGAAATATCGTTTAAAAAGCACTTCGCTGCTAGATGCCTTTTAAAAAAAAACACTTACGCAATTACATAAACATTAAGCTTTCTGTCACCTGTTTGCAAACTTTGTAAGCATAATTGCTTAAAAGTGAGCGTCAAAAATTATCGGCATACCGCAGCTTTGTTTCTTTTGCATCGATGAAAATACACTAAGTTGATCTCAGCTGTATTTAACTCAAATATGTTTAGTTTTTTCTGAATTAAATATTATCAAATTATTTTATAAGTAAGAAATAATGATTTGAATGCTAATATGTTTTACTAAAATAATATTACGTATTCCTGTCACGCATATATTCTATACAACATTAAAAAAGTAAAACACATCTAAGAAACAATCAATCGTCAAGTAAACTGAATTTTTCAGAACTACAAAAAAAATATAATTTTAAATTTTGAATAAGATATTCGTTTTAATAAACAACTGATTGCTCGATCCCTTTTTTGATACTTACGCAATTATATAAACATTAAGCTCTCTGCCGCCTGAGCATAAATTTTGCAAGCTTAATATCCAATTTCTTTAATTGGTAATTTTACTAGGTTTTTTTCTCCATGACGTAATAAATAATATTTATTGATAATATGAGCACAATATTTGTTGAATAGTTTATATGCCATTTAGTTTTGTTTTTTTAACCAAAAATATGGGATTTCTTTTTACCCTAAATGCCGTTATCAAACAGAACGGTAATTTTATCAGTTTTTTTTGCGTGTTTTATCTATAAGGATCCAAATTCATGAGCTTATTCTCCATCATTCAGTAAAATATTGCAAATATTTATTCCTGAAAATCGTTTGAACAGTCCATATGCAAAATATTGTATATCTTTTTATTCTGTAAAATATTGTGAATATTCATTCTATAAAACATTGTAAATATTCACTCCGTTAAATACTGTAAATATTATTATGTAACATCTTTGTAAATATTCACTCTGTTAAATACTGTAAATATTATTATGTAACATCATTGTAAATATTCACTCTGTTAAATACTGTAAATATTATTATGTAACATCATTGTAAATATTCACTCTGTTAAATACTGTAAATATTGTTATGTAACATCATTGTAAATATTCACTCTGTTAAATACTGTAAATATTATTATGTAACATCATTTTAACTATTCATTCTGTAAATTATTGTAAACGTTTTACAGAAGTAAAAGTTTTTTTATGCGCACACGTTAATTACACAAGTTTTTTTTTCCAAAAGTAATCCTTTTTGAATAAGCATGTATAAAATTAACTATGAATATTTAGTAAATAAAGTTTTGTGATTACACTCGATGTTGTTCAGAAATATTTAAATTATACGATAAATATAAAAAATAATATTCACCAAATTTACTTTTATTTTGCGTAAATGTACAAAAACAAATTTTTGTTAAAACTTTTATTTTTTATAAAGATTTTAGGCCAATTTTTACTATTATAAAATGAGTTGTTTTAGTGAGTATTTTGAGTTTCATGTATTTCCTTGGTTAATATTACATTTCTTTTACATAAATGATGTATTTTTGCACTATAATGTACATTTTTACTCATTGTTTTGCTATTTAAGTTTTAAAAAAAAAGGATTGAATCAATGTATCATTCTCATCGCAACTTTAAACATTACGTAGCCTATTTTGCATTTAAATGTAAAACAGAAATATCTAGCATCATTCAATCTTTTACAAGAATCTTTAAAGTAAGATAAGACTATCTATTACCTTATTTCACGATTATAAAACTAATAAAATCGTGTTCAAATAAAATATCTAATCGATAATTTTATGGGTATGTATCAGCTATAAAACAAACCCTTTCTATGATTTTTTTTCTTTCTTTTTAACGATTGTGTTTTTTTTACAAAGGAGAGCAAACGGACTAGTATAGAATTCTAAAGTACCTTATGGTTGAAGCATTTTCGATTTTTGTGTGATCTATTTGAAATTTTCCTACTAATGTATTCTTCCCACGCACAAAATCATTTCTTTTACTGATTTCATATTCAAGGGTTCTTTCTATTGTTCTCTCTACTGTTCTTTCTATTCTAAGGCAGCTTTCTGTTTTTTCAACGACAAAAACCATTTTTTTCCGAAGAAGAGTTAACAGGTAAGCTTACACATAGTTTTTTTTCTCCAAGACAGCGTTTTACATTTTTCTAATAAAAATATTCAACAGGACGTCTGTCCCTGAATGTCTGGAATATTTTTATTAAAAATAAAAAAACAGAAATGCAAATGGTGAGCCGTTGAAATAAAATAAAATGAATTCATGAAACAAAGCATTAGTGAGTTGTTGTTCTCTGTTAACCATTTTACTGGAAGAAATTAGGTCATGATCAGCGATTTTTTTTATTTTTTATAATCGATATATTCTTATAAAGAACTCCTTTTCTTGCCTTTCCTATTAATATAAGAGAAAGTTACTGGTGTATAGTTGCATAACACAAAGTTAATAAATATTTGCTGGATTTTAGTTTACTACACTGAGAACTTTTTCTTTTTATTATTCTCTCTACCGTTCTTTCCATTTTAAGGCTTCTTTCTATTTTTTCAACAACGAAAACCCTTCTTTTTGAAAAGATGAGTTAGCAGGTAAGTTTGTTTTTGACACATGTTTTTTTTACTCCAAGATAGCATTTTGCATTTTTTTAAAAAGAATATGAAACAAGTCGTCATTCCCAGAAATCTGGAATATTTTTTGTTAAAAAATACAAGCGCAAATGCTAACTCTTCTAAATAAAACAAAAGGAATTCATGAAACAAAGCATTAGCGAATTGTTGTCCGCCGTTAACGATTTCGCGAGAAGAAAGTAGGTCATAATCAGCGACTCTTTTATAATCGATATATTCATATAAAGAACTCCTTTTCTCGTCTTTCTTATTACTGTAAGAGAAAGTTACTGCTGTATATTTATGTTACACAAAGTATATGGTATATATGGCACCAAATTATATGGTATTTAGACCACTAATAGGGTATTTTTTTTCTATTCATATGGTAACGGTTTACAGAAAATTCTGATTTTCAAGATAATAGTTTTTATTATCACACATTTAATAAAAAAATACAAAAATGCAAATCTAAGAGCTAAAATTATTTTTATGTCATACTCTAAGGTATCAATACGAAACTACAAAATTTTACCAAATAAATTTTCCAAATATTATCGCATATTGTAAACCATATTTTGCTGTTAATTTTACCAAAAATCTTTATCAAAGAACTTCGGTAAAAATTTCCAAGCTATATGGTGTTTCTATAAAGTCAGAAACACTACCGTATTTTGGTAGTTTAAACCATATTTTTTTCTCTAAGCAACATTAAACAACAAACTCTCTTTTTCATTAAGCAAATGCATCACTACACTCAAACGTGAAAGATCTGAAAGATATGAACTTAAAACCACTGTTATTTTAGAAATATGAGTTGCGTTTTATAAATTAGCAATGAGACATTATTTTTCTTAATCTTTTAAGGTATTCAATTATTTACTCGCCAGAGGAGGCTAGTTTCATATAGAAACAAATATGAGGAGAAATAAGTTAATAATATAGATAGAATTAAACTGAAATTTAAGTTTATGTGAAACTAGTTATTTTACTAATTAAATTAGAAAAAAAAAACAGTTTAATTGCTAACTTTCACACCAACGTATGTGCTAATTTCTCAGCGAAAAAATTTAAGTTCAAAATAGTAATATTATATATTCAATGGTAAATAGAATTATCAACAATAATAAATGATAGTAATATTCTTAAAAGTCTAATATTATGTCAATTAAAAAATGAGGTGGTCTTCAAACTAACAGACAAAAAAAAAGAAAAAAAATTAAAATATTAATAATATAACATCAAAGTTAACATCAACGTAACGTATAACATCGAGGTAATGTCCATAAACGTATTAATAATCAGTTGTTAAAATATACAAAATAAAATATAAAAAAAGTACAAAATTTAAATGAAAAATGTTATTGCAGTTTTTCTTTCTATTATCTTAAAGAAAGACGTGAAATTAATGACTAAGATAATTTATTTGTCATTTCTTAAAATTTATTTCTTGGAAACTAGTAAAAGTCTTAAACCAATATCTTGTTTCAGTATAGTTTTAATAAAGAAAAGCGTTTTACAGTTTGAAAATGTATTCAAATAATAAAAATATTTTATTTCAAGTTTTTGTTTTCTAATTAGAGAGTTTGAATAAAAAGAAAATACAGAACAAGTATTTCTATTTTCGACACTACACTTATATATAACAAATGAGATATGGAACTGTCGGTAACTACTGGTATACTTTTTTTCTTCAGAAAATGGCTTGAAGTCATGCATTTAATGATAAAAAGAACATAGTTATATTTAAAAAAAAATAGTGACAAATTTGGGAGCTGTATTAAAAGTCTGAAGTTGCTTTAGTTAACATTTTCATCAAACGACGCTTAAAGATTTTTACTTATTTTATTTTAAGTATTAAGAATTGTATAATTGCAAAAATACACAATAAAGATTTTTTTTAAGCCGATGAACAAAATGTTTCAATATTTATTGTGGTTTTTAACTAAATCTCATTTAAAATTTTACATTTGCAATCAGGCTAAAAGTTTTCATCGGAAACATTACAAAAATGTTAATGAAATTTAAACAAAAGTGTTATTTTCCAATATCAAATTAAATAAACAGTTTTTGGCGTAAATAAACATTATAATATAGTTTCCGTTGATGAAAAACGCTTCTTATATATAATAAATACTTTCTAAATTTGTGGGAAAGTGCATAAAAATGATAAGATAGTTAATAAATTAAAATAATAAGATAATTAATCAATAAAAATGATAAATAAAAATAATAAGTCATAAGTATTCTTGTGTTCGCAATACATGGTACCCAATTTTAAGAAAAATTTCTAAAAGCATAAAAACAGTTTTAGATATAATATCCCAGAAAGTTTGCCAAAAAGCAAGAAAAATTTTAGTTTTCAGGCTTTTGAATTAACGGAAACCAAAGAAATACTTTTGATTCAAAGATACTAAGAATTTGAAAGAAAAATCTAAAGTTATTTATTCATTTTTGAAAAGCAATAATGAAAAATGAATTACTCTCTAGTAATTACCATCTTTGGTGAATTATAATGTGAAAAAATCCTATTTCTGTTAAAAATGCCTTAAGTCATTACGCATCAAAGTACATGTACAAACATGTTTGAATTATTCATATCCCTGATAAAAGCTAAATGAAAGATTTGCCTAAATTTCTTAATTAGTTGAAATTTTTGGTTCATATGTTTCGTAAAATCTCAAATGTAATCAGCATAAATTATTATAGAAATTACATTATTGATGCAAAGCAATTCTAATGCAGTAATGATAAATAATATTGTGTTTGGCATTAGGTTTCACCTGTGCTTTAACAACACTGAGAGTTTCTGCTTGTCTTATGTTTTGACTTTTTTCACGGTATTTCATATTTTCTGTTCCGCAAAAGTTTGCGGTAAAAAATAACTTCACTAAAGGGTACCAGTACTTTTTTTGTAATTTGACGCGTACTTTTTTATTGTAATTTGACGCGGAATAATTTTACGTACAGTAAAAATGCATCACCACTGCAAAATTTTTTTCTAAACGTCTTCTATCTACTATAAATCTTATATGATGATGTTCGAAATGAAATAAACAAAATCTCATTTGTAACGACTTTCCGTCTACTTACAATGGGAACAATAAATATCTATGAAAATGGATGGTATTTTACTAAAGAGAAAAATGCTAATATATTTTTCCAAGACATAACTTTAAAAACAATGTTATATTGTAACCTTAAAAAATTCAATTACAGAAATGTAGGTCAGATTTATGAAAGATTTTTATTCAGAAATATTTTACTCTTGATTAGAAAATATTAAATGTGTGCACAGTGCATTGAAATATGCGCACAGTGCATCAATTTAACTAACATAAGAGCCATTTAATAACATTAGCAATAAATTATAAAGGAGGCGCAGTATTTTCGTTACATGCAATATGTAGAACATAGCATTTCATAATATTATAGAAAAAATAGAATTTTAAAGGAACAGTACAATATACAGTTTTTAGTAACATAACAATATACAATATACAGTATTTTGACCAACTAACATGATTTCAAAATTGTAAGAAAGCTAAACTGGCCATTTAAGAAAAGCGGGCACTCTTCATCTAACATTATTTAACAATTTTCTTTCTCGAAATTTCTAATAGTGCAGCTAAAACTTGTTTCCAATTAAAAAAAATTGAGCTTAAAACAGACAAAAAAATCTTTTTAAACAAATTAAAAAGTTGCGTACAAAATTTGAATCTGAAAACTAATTTTGAAAATGATATTTATTACTTTCACAGTTGTTTTTTATTGCATATAAGTAATATTTATATTGTCTTAACGGATTTTAACAAAAATTTATATTAATTCGCGTGTTTTATAATGTTGTAAAGTAGATTCAATGTGAAAAATTCCGGATCAAATTACGGTTTAAAGTACCGTAAAATACATTTTAACTGTAAACTATTATACCGTAGTTTTTACAGTAACATATATTTAATTAGAGTGATTCAGTGATTACCTGGTGCGTAAAATACTGTAAAGTACTGTAAAGATTGCGGTATATCAAATATTTTGTTGAGTTACATATTCTGGTAAAAATGGATTCTAAGTTAAAAAGTACTTTTTACTGTAATTATTTTTCGGAATTTTTTACATTTGTATTATAACTCAAAGAAATATATAAAATATTTTTTTACCTGAAAGCACCAGGTATTCTTTACACAAATAAGGCATTCTGCAGAATTCTAACATTAGGTTGCTAATGTTAGTCATTTTTTTTTATTATGTTTATGGTAGCATAAATAATAAAATCAAATTCCCTTTAACTTTTAACTTTATGTAACTTTATATTCTGTTTTGTTTTGTTAACTAACGTGCTGGTTTACTGACTAATTCTTTCATTCTCGTTTTCTTCAGAAAATTAATGATGCCAAAAGGAATTTTTCTAGAGGATGAAATGCCAGATGAACATCGATCGTTTATCTTGAGAACAAATGAAGTTATAACAAAAAAAGTCTGAATAATGCAAAAGGGCTTTACTCTTAAGTTTCTCGCTGTTTCCAAACGTTGTTACTTTCAAGAAACATTTTATACATTTTTTTTTTTAAATTTTAAATTCAAAAACCTCTTTCTCGTCCTGAAAAATTGAAATTTCTGAGAGTGAATAAGCCCGGATGTTTTAATAAAGCATAGAATAACAATCCAAAAATTTAATTTTACTTAAAAACGCACAAATACTAATCAAGTTCAAAAAACTTTAGACGGTATATAGGAAAACTGAAATTTAATTTTATAAGCATTTTAAATGGGTATTTTTGGTAGGCATCTATTAATAATTATTTTTATATATTAATTTTGAAAAATATGCAATATATATTAATTGTTAAATATATACAATAAATATTAATTGCTAAAAATATACAATATATATAAATTGTTAACAATAATACCGATTAATCCAAATGGGTTTCTAAAACCGAAAAAGAGGATAAGATTCTTTAAATAATTATTTATTATTAAACAGATACTAATAAGAATAATGAATACTAGTAGAAGATTTGGGATGCAAATAAATATAAATTTTTAACCCTTTATATCACCTTGTTGCATATCTGCAACATACACAAAAAGCCTATGTCTTTGCCCCAACAAATTTTGAAGGACGATTTTAGCAATTGTCGGCCAAAGCCAGTGCGCCAAGATGAAATTGGGCACTGGTCTAATTGGGCTAACAAAAGAATCAGATGCAAATAAATGCAAAGGATTTACACGAACTATTTGCGAGAAATGTGGTGTAGGACTTTGTTACAACAAAAGTAACAACTGTTTAAAAAATTTTCATATGAATTAAAATTTTTGAATCTTTCAATCTTAGTGCCATTTTTCACAATGTTGAAGGAATGCAACAAACAAATTTTTGTCATTTTGCATAATGTTGCAAAAATGCAACAATCAGTTCTTTTCCGATAATTTTTTTTTATTTTATGTTGTAAAATTTTTTTATTATTTTTTACATGCTTAGAATGATGTATTCTAATGTATGAGTAATTTTTATTAAAATCAGAGATGTTGAGATATAAAGGGTTAAGACTACATTATTCGGTATGCTAGTTAATAATTTTAAAGGATACATCACATGTTTTACTGAAAACTCAAGATATATAATTACTAGTAATTATTTTATAAGGTCATGCCAATTGATACGTTGATTATTTTTGACAACAACTGTATGAAAAACAAAACTTGTTTTAAATAATTATAATTGTTTTAGATAAAAAAAAATTTATTTTAATACCTGATTTATTTGAAACATTAATTTTACTCATTGTTTGATTATGTGATAGCATGTGATAGCTAATATAGAGATATGATTCAAATTAATACCTTATAAAATTTTCTGCTAATTTGCACTGTTCAATAGATCAAGATACCAAAATTATGGTTCAACAATGAAATGCTTGTTAAGAGTATGCACATACAAAGTGCAAACAAATTATACTTACAGTAAAATTATTTATTTTTCATTGAAAAACACATTTAAAAAATTAATTATTATTAAATCTAACTTTATTAAAACCAAAAAAAACTACATGTAAATAATATAAAGCAATTATAAAAATAAGTTTTCAAATGTAATACTAATATTTTAAAAATTACAGCAAATTATAAACAACATAATCAAATATTGTGTCACAGAAAAATCAGTTTAATAACTCAAAAATATGAAAGACATGATTAAACTATGTCACAGTAATATTTACTAACATCACATGTAATTCTCCCTAACATTCAACAGTTACAATTATGATATGCAGTACCATACCATAGTTGTAACTGCTGAATGTTTATTTGCTTTTAGCATCAATAACAGTATTGCATTTACCCAAAAAGCACTTATAGTTCATGGAATTTTGTAGTATATTATCTATAATATTATGTAAAAAATAATTATTTATTTACCTTTATATTTGGATATTTCAATTTCACTTTTGCTACTCTTAAAAACTTTTGTAATTTTATAAGAAACTACATCATTGAAAAACACATTTAAAAAATTCATTATTATTAAATCTAACTTTATTAAAACCAAAAAAACTACATGTAAATAATATAAAACAATTATAAAAATAAGTTTTCAAATGTAATACTATTATTTTAAAAATTACAGTAAATTATAAACAAAATAATTATTGTGTCACAGAAAAATCAGTTTAATAATTCAAAAATATGAAAGACGTGATTAAACTATGTTACAGTAATATTTCCTAACATCACATATAATTCTCCCTAACATTCAACAGTTACAATTATGATATGCAGTACCATACCATAATTGTAACTGCTGAATGTTTATTTGCTTTTAGCATCAACAACAGTATAGCATTTACCCAAAAAGCACTTATACTTCATGGAAATGTTTAGTATTTTTGCAAATATTATGTAAAAAATAATAATTTATTTACCTTTGTATTTGGATATTTCAATTTCACTTTTGTTACTCTTAAAACATTTTGTAATTTTATAAAAAAATGCATCCAAGAATTTCTAAACATAGTTTGTATTTTTCTAAGAAGCATTACTTAAAAATTAATATCGAAATTAAATGAACCAAGTGATTAAAAAACGTGAATTGAAAAAAACGTGAATTTTTGCATTATAACAGTGAACTGTTAAATACTAAAATATAGTATTTTTGGATATTTTTTTCTCCAATTGCAACTTATTTTTATTCTTAATTTCTTTAATATTTATAAATAAAATGAAAAGGAGATTTGGATATGTATAACGATTTCAATTACTTAACAAAGAGGTACATTTTTCGCACAAAATTCTAAGGATGATTGAAAAATAGGAATAATAGATAAAACTAATATTATTTTACACGTTATTTAAATAATAATAATAAAATTTAAGAAAAAAAAGATAAAGAAACCAGAAATTTGATATTATATATTAAAATGAATGTTTCAATAAAATTTTTTTGAAAATTAGTTTTATGCGAACTATATTTTAATTCATGTTCTAACTTAACATAAACTATTCTTTTCGTTATAATGTTAGCTGTATGTACCATAGCCTTCGTTACTTCAAACACTGATAAAGTATTTCTAAAGCTATTTCTTAAGCTATTTCTTAGCTATTATTATTAGTACTTTCTACTCTATTTCTTAGCATCTAAAGTCTATTTTGTATTAAAAAAACAGGTATATCTTGTTTGAAGTGATGAGAAGCATACTTAAAATAACTATTGCTAAAATAAATTATCCATTAGATAGAGTCAAACAAAAAGTCTAAAAATATATGTTTATACTATTTTTAGCATTAAATGAATATATTAAATGTCATGTGAGTCCTCAGGGACTGACGATCCTGAAAACAATTTTGATTCTACTTTCCTAGGGGAATTTCTAAGTCAGTTGAAGCCCTTATTTGTTATTTCTTAGTTGGTATTAGTTTCAAAGAAATACAATGCTAATACTATTTATTTTTATGTTAAAAAATGTTAATTAACTACGACAAAAATTATAAAAATATATACTTGAAATTTTGATTTACTCAACTTGCTTGCCTAAAAAAATTTGTAAAAAAAATATTTATTTTGTTTTCTTTATTGTTTCAAGATAGATATCAGAAATTGAAATTAATAAATTCTTCAAACTTGGGAAACTTATAAATTTTTTGATTCGCAGTATTAAATGCATAGATAGAATTTCATATGAATAATCAGACAAACTTTCATTCTTTAGAACTATTTTGAATCTGTTTTCCTATTTATGTTAGTTATGAATCTTTTTCTATGTTAATTTTTGGCTAAAATTGTTATCAAGTACATATAATTTTAAAACTGTAAATTACCTTTTTGAGAAATATAAATTATAGGCATAAATGTAACTAAATAACAAACACAATTTAAAAAACCACGCTTTAAGATTCTTACAAATCGTTTGAATAATCATAGTCATTAAAAGAATTTTTTTTATCATATTTTGTAGATAAAATAGGCAATTAAAGTAGTTATTGCAATAATAGATAAGGTGTAGCAAGAATAGGTGAACTCATTAGATAAATTTACTCGGAAAACTGAAAAACTATTAGGATATTAAATAGATAGATTAAAGGTCATACAAACCATCAGAGAATAACCATCATTAAAACTGCTTTGAAGCAGTTTTTCTGGAAGACCTTCTATTCCAATCAGAGTATCTTTTGCTCTATATTTCTTGGTTTGTGTAAGCCTCAAACATATACAGTGTTAGACGTATTCTTTATCTTATTGATAAATGATAATTATGTAATACTAACTATTTGCCTAAAACTGCGAATAAATGTGGTTAGATTTTATTTTGTTCAACTTGTTTGATTAAAAATAAGCAATAAAATCATTTTTTAAGTGGTGACTGGCCCAATTTGTATAACTATTAACTGTATAACTAATTAACTATTATCTGCGATAATTATAGCTAATTACTACTATTACAGAATTTATTTCTGAAACAAATTAGAATTTCTATAAATCAAAAATAAATAATTTTAAATTTTTGTAACACCATCAAACGTAATTAAATTTGAAGCAAAATTCAAATTTGAAAAGAATGTATACAATGATTTTCATAAAATTCGATCAATAAGCAAATAATAAACTGATGATAAATTAGAAAATAATTTATACCCTGAAAAATTTCGGTTCAATTTCCGGTAAAAATTACCGGCACTCAGAATACTGCTAGTTTTTCATTTAAACACGTTGCATGTACATTACTGTAACATGTTACGGAACAAAAAACCTGATATACCGTCATTTTTACGATAATAATAATTATCGTCAAATTTCTGTAATAATGTTTCTGTAAAAAGTAATGATATTTTGCAACGTCGTAAATTTCTCAGAAATAATGGTTAAATAGCAATTTATTTAATTGTTGCTTTACCATACTTAAACAAAACAGTCAAATAATCATAAATAAGATGATATTGAAACAGTTAATTGTGAGAAACACTGTTTATTAAATGCTTTCACCTAATAGGGCTAAACAACTAGAGTTTCATCGCTCCAACTAGGTACACCTAAGGAAACAAGTTAGTTCCGTGCAGTTGGGTACATATTGCAGTCGAAGGGACTAATATATCAGTCTCATGACCAGCAGAACGGGGTTTTGAGTCCCAACGTTGCCACCACAACATTTCCTTGTTCTATACTCCCCAATTTGTGCCCTTTTTCTAAAAAAGCGTATCGCCAATGTCTTATTAGATTCAATTCTTATGGCTTTGAAACTATACTAGTTGTAAATGGTAAAAAAACCTGTAGTTTTACATTTGTGGTTTACCATACTAGTTGTAAACGGATTCAAAACTGTGGAGATAAAAAATTTACCGTGAATTTTACAGTTAGTTCGATGGACGGACTACTACCAGCTATTTTACCATATTATTAGAATGAAATTTCATACAATGTAAAAATGGATATAATATTCCAATGGATTTTACTTATATTGCACCTAAAGTGCCGTTTTTTTATATACAGTAATTTAATCCGGATTTTTTTTCAGAGCGTATTTATTTTCAAACTACATAGATCACTTATTTTGTTTCGTTTCATGTTTATTTTTAAACTATATACTTAGGTATAAACAAATCCGATAAAATGTTCTTCCATTATGGAAAAGAGAATAGATATTAACGAGTTTTTAATAGCGTTGCGTCAGAAAATCAAAGAAGTTATTTGAAGAAAAAAAAAATCTAGAATTTCCTTTAATGTCAAGATTGAACTTGATTCAATAAATAAGCCTAAAGAAAAGAACAAAATGATCTCGTTTTATGTTCCACTAATGACAATTGCCTTTGATGAGAAATCGATGTCTTTGTCTTCTCGTAGCATGTTCAACTTATAATCTTTTTAAGAAGTGAATTGAAGAAGAACAAAAGTTGTTTTATATGCGCTTGATTTACTGATTTTACATACTATGACTTATTAAGGAATAATATCTATATTTTATTTTACCAGGGAGGTTTTTGCAACGTGATTAAATAAAAAGATATCCTATTATTTTATTTTACTAACGAGTTGCGTACATAAAAACTATTAATATAATTAAAATATAATAGTATTTAAATAAGTAACATTTTCATTGGTAGTATGCAGTGCGCAAAAAGTTCCATTTTGAATAACTTTTGATATAATGATCGGATCTTCACGTTCTGGAATTCAATCTTAATGGTTCGTGAGAAAAACCTCATATATGCAAATCAATTAGCACAGATGATATTTTTAAGTTTAAGAAAAAAACTTACTTTCTTTGAATAAACATATCATTTTTTTTTAAAGATTCGAATTAATGAACCCTATAATTTTATTTTAAAAGTATGCGCATTTCACCATATGCCCAGAACTTTTTAAGGGAATATAAAAAGTTTTGCACACAATTATCTGTTATCCAAGGATAATTCTATTCATAAAATGACTTTTAGTAAATATTTTTTTCGTATTCTTTTATTTAACATCAGTCGAAAATTGCTTGAACAGCAGGGTATACAATTTTTACATCGTGTTAAAGAACGTAATTTTATCTGTCAAAATAGAGATTTTGAGGGAAATTGATCGAATACTTCCTGAAAAATAGAAATTTAAGTAAACGATTTTTTAAATTTTCATTTTTCAGGATTTCGCTCGAATTTTGTCCTGGAAAACAACGTTTTTTAAAATGAAGTAAAAAATTGTACACCTTACAATTAAAAAATTTTTTCGATTATTTAAATAAGATAATAAAAATAATAAACATATTCTAAAATTTATATTCTGTATGAAAATATCTTTGGATAAACAAAATTTATAAATGTTTACAAAAAGTTTTTAATGCGCTAAAAAAATTCTCGAAGGACGTAGAAGGTAAAATTAGGATCAAGGGGTCCAAACTTTTGACCGCTCTCCTAATTGTAACTATTGGGTCCATATTTCCCAAATTGTGACTACTCACAATATATTTTAGTTTTCGTGTCTGATTTCTTAACTTAAAATATCATTTGTCATATCATATCATTAAAATATCATTTATATATATATATATATATATATATATATATATATATATATATATATACTGTTAATTATAATATCTTAATATCTAATATATATATATATATATATATACTGTTTCAAACTGTCAAACACCGTAGATAGTGTGGCAATAATTACACGGAAACACTATAAGGAATTGCAAGGTGCGGAAAAATTACTTTCACATCTGATTTAATAAGGATTAGGCAAGAAATAAAACCTATGTTCCATAGTATAGCCTATTTCTGCAAATTTATAATAAAGTCATTATATCTCTTCTAAATCCTATTCTTTAAGCAATTAAATTTCTTTTAGTAGTTAACATTTAAAGCAAAAAACCACTGAAAAACTATCAAAAAATTAAACAAATATATATTACATTCATTTAGTTTATCTTTTAAGTTTATTGTACCAAAACAATAAAACAATGAATTAACAGAACGCACTGTGACATGTACGAATAAGTAAACTTGTGCGCTCAATTAATGAATGGATTTTCTCACTCCTATCCAAGTGTTTTTGCAATATACTATTATTTTAACTATTTGATTGTAATAATTTGTTTTAATTACATAAGAAAAAATAATTATTGGTAATTTTAAAAGAAATATCGAATTCGCAACTTATTTATCGTTAATAATTTTGAATAAATGATACAAAGGGTTATAGACACTTCTGAACAATTATAAATAAATATAGTCCCAGTAGCAAAAGAATATTCTTAAAATGAAGAGAACCGCAGAATTTCGGACACTAAAGACATATGAGGCGTCACAGGAGGGTTCGATATGAAAAAGGACTCGACTAAAACTGCTGAAAATAATAAATAAGAAGCTTCTTATGGAACTGTGATTGATTAATTATAGTTTGTTGCAATTTTATGAATTTATATAGATTATTGATCACATAATTTTAAACCCAATAAACTCTAAACTGTGTGTCTTTTACTTGCTGTATGTCTAGTACAATTTTCAAATGATTTAGTTCAAATTTTGATTCAATTTTCACAATAAATATAGTTTCCGTTCATAGTTATAGCAAAATAAACATTTTCAAGGAGATATCAGAATTGGGTTTACTGGTTTTGAAAATGTAATTTATTTTAAAACTTTATTTTTAGAATTAAGCCGTTTTGTGAAAAATAAACTATTTTTGAAAATTCTACATGCAATGAAAATTATATTCATCTAGTTTAAAAATATCAAAACGAATTAAATTTAAATAATTTTTTTGAAATTTATGAGTACAGCAATTTATGAATAGTTTATAAAATAAGTTAAACAATTTCACCTTTTCGTAATTGTAACATGGTAACACAATAAGATGAAAAAAATGTATTAAGTTAAGTTTATCACAATTCTTATAAAATTCATTAAAAAATCTTTCTTTTTTACAGGATTTTACATTAGCGTAACCCTTTCAATATTTCACATTTCTTTTGTCAGATAAGAGGAATGAAGAGAAATAAGAACGTAAAAAAGTGAAAAATACGAACATAAAAAAGTGATGCTTTTAATTTTGAATCTTATAGAAAATATTATGCTTTCATAATAACGACTTCATTAAATTAATTTTCATTGAATTCATTAAATTAATTTATTAATTTCATTAAAGTCCTTCAATTTATTAAAATAAAACTACTTCTTCTGACTCTTTTGCTTTAATATTTAAAAACTAAAATATATGTAAATATATTTTTAATATTGCATATTTTCTTTTTCGTTACAGTTTAAAAAATTCCTCATTTCGAAAGTTAAAAAGAAATTTACAAATCTATAAAAATTTCAGACAAATTCTGCAGAAAAACAATAAAATTGTACATTTTCTGAATTAAAGATTTCCCTTTTTATTTTTTCATCATTTTTATGTTGGAAAAAAAGACAAACATGATCATAAAGAAAAAAATGCAAATTTTCAGCATCATTTGAAGTTCATTGGGCGAAAAAAAATGAAAATAAATCTCGAAACGAAATAAGTTCTAATTAAGAAAAAAAGTATAAAACTCATTCAGCCATCATCATAATCACCATCATCATCTGCATTAAAATCACCCAGCAATACGTTATTCTATATTGCCCTTCCATAATCAATCGAGAAAATTGATGTATATAGAGGGGGTGAATTTTTCCAAATTTACCCGTTTGCTAGAAGGCTTTGGAATACTTTATTTTAAATTTTTTAGACACATTATTAAGCACAAGCTTGATGCCACACAGTGAGTTGCAGATTATCAACTAATAATAGGAAGAAATATCTATGAAAACAATATTTTTATTCTAAGATAACGTAACGTACAGTATTCCTAAAACCAAAACGTATCTTATTTTTTATAAAACAAAGATAACGTTTTTCAAACTTCAGTTATTCCGCAGTTTGCTTATGCGTACCGCAACATCCTCCCCACCC
The DNA here is from genome assembly GCA_949128135.1 of Parasteatoda lunata. Classification (NCBI taxonomy): domain Eukaryota; kingdom Metazoa; phylum Arthropoda; class Arachnida; order Araneae; family Theridiidae; genus Parasteatoda; species Parasteatoda lunata. The sequence goes on along the minus strand of OX421974.1, from coordinate 50,476,308 downwards.
TGGTCAACCTTCAAAGGTATGACCAGTTGGATTGGACGGGTAATATGTTTTCCTTCGATACGAAGAATACAAGTACGAAATTTTCCGTCCCGACCGTTAATTAATTTAACCACGAGAGCCCTTTTCCACACGTGTCTCGGTCGTACATCTTCTTGTAGTAGAACCAAATCTCCTACTCGTACTCGTGGTGATTGCTGAACATTTTTTACTTGATGATGTGAACGCAGTTCCAGCAAATACTCTTTAGTCCACCTTTTCCAAAACATATCAAGTACATCTTGTTGTATTTAAAGACAAACGTTGTTCAAACTTAGTTATTCCGCAGTTTGCTTATGCGTACCGCAACACAGTCTCTTATCTGTGAGGTTTATATTAGATTTCTAATTCAAATCAATTTTTTAAATTGTTTCAGTTGTTTACTGACGAACTGTATGAAAATTCGCTTCCCTACTAATGTCTATTTTCAGTTTAATAATTAATAATTATTCTTCTTCTATTTTTTCTCTTCTCTGAAGCAATTCAGTGTGATATGATAATCCTATTTCTATAAGTTAAACTAAACCATAATGTTTAAAAAATTTCCTTATTTAAAAATAATGACGATAAATAATAAAACTTCTTTTCGCAAAAATGTCTTCAAATCCAACCAATTGTACTTCGAGTGACTTTACCGATCTAAAAGAAAGCGTTAATTTTATTTTTAATTAAGCTTAATGATCACGAATAAACAAAATAATCATCAGTTTTTTTTATACTACCAAGAGAAAAATTTTTTTAGTATGTTAGTTTTTTAATGTGAAATTTTTTGCACGTTAGTTCACTTATTTTAATTTACCAGAATTAAAATCACTACAATTCATAAACTTTTATTCATAGAATTATCTAATAAACTTTAATAAAATATTATTTTAAATTTGCTTTAAATTTTTTTTTCTATTTCAAAACGATGCATTTAACTTTTTCTGTATAATTTCTGTAAAAACATGAATAATTGATACAAATGAAACAAAAAAGAGAAAAATTTGTTTCATGAAATCACAAAAGCTGGATAATAAGGAATACAAGTGTAATGATTATAGCATTTTAATTGTTTAAATAAAAACACGTTTATTAAAATCTATTTGTTTAGTGACAGGAACCGTTTGTTTAACCTCAATTTTTTCAGTCATTAAAGTCAATTATTTTCTTTTTTTTAGAACTTTTGCCATACTTTTCTCTGCATTCTAATTAATATTCTACGTTTCTCTCCACTCTTTTTCTTAGTTTAAGTCTAACATAATATCATTTTTTTTTTAAAAAGAAACAAAAAAGAGCATTTCGTGATGAGAATTATCTCTAGCTACAATCTTGTTTTTTTATACCCTAGAAAGCACCATAAAAAAGCAAAACTTATAGCTTTTCAAGTTTGTTGTCTTATTTTATTTTATTATTTTTTTTTAACGATAATAGGTTTAATGTTCTTAACATTAAGATATCCAGTAATAGATAAATTCATAGACATGTTTAAGTATTACTAAAAAAGGTATTTTAAATAGGACAGCAATAAATTCAAGATAATATTACCATTCAAAAAGTGTACATCATCAATTAAATTTTATTTTTCTTCAAAACATAAAAACTATATCTGTCAATTTTAACAACTGTAGTTTAATGTAGAGGAAAGAATTGAGGCTTAAAAAGCAATATGCATTTTATTTCACTTTATACGGGGTGTCCAGTAAATGTTGCGACAAACTTCTACGCAAAGTAAGGCACATCATGAGGATTAAAAATTACCTAGGCCATACCATGACCGGAAATGTTATCGTATGCCGCTAAGGGCGCTTTTCCATTATGAACTGTTACTTTGGGTGCCTTTGAACATCAGGTACTTTTATTTATCTGATTTATCTTACTTTTTTGCTTTCTATTAATTATTATCAAAAACTTCCTTCAAATAGGCACAGTATTAGCTGGTTTTTTTAGTAATTTAAGAATTTGGCGACTAACTGGACAATATCGTCTTATCATTAAAAACAGCATTCCTGATACGATAAAACAGTATTCCTGAGCCCATTTTAATGAACTGTTGTTAATACTTAATAGTACATAAAATTAAGAAAAAATTAAAATATTTTAAAAAAACAGTACGAGTTCAAAGGCACACACGAACAACATGTCCATTATAGAAAAAACGTCCGTAGAAGCGTAAGAGGGCATTTCCGGTAGTTTCCTTAATTCTCATAGTAATTCTTAATCCTCCTACTTCCCCTAGAAATTTGTTGTAACATTTACGGGATACCCTGCACAATTTTTTACCTTTAAATAAAAAATTTTTAAAACAAAGAAAAGTATTTAAAAATTTATCATTTTTTTTTTTTTTTTTAGTAGTAATAAGAATTATGTTTTTCACATAAAGACATTTAAATACTAACAAATTTATTTGCACATTTAATTTTTAAAAAGTGCCAATAAGTATTTATTACTCATCAACTTTGTTTTCAATTTCAATTTTTCGGTAAAGTTTAACTAAGTTAATATTGTTTAAGTTAATAAGTCTAGTTAAGTTCTAGTTAAAGTTAATCATGGGAATTTATTTTTTAGTTATTGTTTAATCTCGAGAAAGGAATTAGCTTCTTAAGTAAAATACATTGCAGTTTAGTTTTATGTATAAGAATGGAAATCTATTAAAAAGAATGTCAGAAATATGCAATTGCAAATTTATTGTATTTGTATTTCAGATTTCAGTGAAATAAGGACACATAGGAACATTTTTTTAGTAACAAATTCATAATTGTATCCCTCAACTTGCGCCCATTTTAGAGCTTTAAGTTTTAATGGTTATGTCAGAAATACCGAATAGCTTTGTTTCAAATCAGACGACGTGGATATGGTTTTATCAAGTGAACCCATTCCCATTTAACGTTAAGATTTGCAGTCACGGAAAATTTCATGCGAACTTTGTAGTATATACACGCTGGTTGTTTGGTCGGCTGCCAGGACCGAACTGCAACCCCCAGATCCTCACCAGCTGTGCGATTCACGCCTTAACTGATTGCACCACTGAACCGTAATTCATCATTGACACATCATATTAAACTTTTCAAGAAATTATTTAAAATTTGAGCTATTGTAAACTCGAAACTCATAGCGAAGAATTTAGATTGTCGTTGATGTTGTCATTAAAGCAAGGGGTGTGATAGTTCTTGTTTTCCCATGGTACCATCTATGGCCAAGAATTCAATTTCTGCCACACCCATACGTCAAACCCGTTCTCACGAACGCGAGTCCAGCGCCCTGCCAATCAGGCTATCCCGGCCACAAGACGAATTTATTTTTTAGGATTTTAACTATATATTTTTTCATATTTTATTTCTTTTATACGTCAGAATCAAAATTCATGGAAACCATTGAACGTATATCATGGAAAACTTAAACGCATGGAGCTTGTATCATGGTTCATTTTATTTATTTATTTTCACTTCATTTTTTTAAATTTGTAGCATCAACAATTACATTCTCATAAAGGCTTTTAATTACATTGTGGAAGAAAATTATTGTTGCTTTTATACAAATATTTTATTTTATTCTGATGTGAGGAATTCAAATCTGAAATTATTTTTACTCATAACACTACATTTTTTTAAATGCATCCTTAGCCTATTTCTATCTAAATGTACAAGTTTGAAAACATTTAAATAGTGCGACAAACTTCTGAGGGAACGGATTGAAATTACATTGCCCTTAGCGGCGTTTAATGAAATTCCTTGGCATAGAATCTCTTGGGCATAGGTTTCTATGTAGTTTTATGTCTTCTAACGCTTCTAGAATTTTGCTGAAACATTTATGCTAAACCCAGTTATGTATAACGTTTTTAAACTAGTACATTTCGACAAAAATAAACTGAAAATGTCACTTAAAAAAACTCTTTAGCTTGGAGAGGAAACCAACTACAGATTTCAAATCAGTGAAAAAGTATCTAAGAACTGTGAAAAATATCATTCAACAAGGAAAAAAATTTGCTTCCCAGTGTTATGTATAAATTCATCGTTAAATTTCGATAGTAATATGAAGATTTTTTAATTACATAACAAACTGCAATAAACTCAAAAACATTACATATTACAGATTAACATTACATATAGATGATAAAAATTTGATTATATAACATGATTTCGATAAAATTCTGTTCCACTGTAAAAAAGATATTGGTCTCGAATTGGACGCAATTTTATCGATTGTAGTTTAATCTCATGGGAAAAATTGATTAGTTTAAGGAACTGGGAAACACATAACGACCGAGAATACTGACAGAGATTCTTGATTTATCCAATTCAGTACATTATCTTGAAAGAGATAGTAAGTTTCTTACAATCAATAGAAATCGCATTAAATGGATTTTTCCGTTTACACAGCAAAACATATAATTTAATTCGATTGCGAAAAGCCGAAATTTGAACGAAGAAATATAAAAATAAATCCATTTAAGGGATAGAAGTAAGATTTCTTTCGAAGATAAAAGCAATATAATATAGCTTATATATTATAAATACTTTAAAAAAGTATCGAGACTACCAAAAAATGCTTTTTTCATATAAAATCTTAAATGAAATCTTATAATCAGTGATAGGTTAGGTCTATTAAATATTTCAAACAATCTTCAAAACATGAAGAAGATTATTATAGCTTAGAAATAATTTGGCTTAAAAAATTTATAATGTTAAATATTTCAAACAAAATAATTTAGCTTAAAAAATTGACGATGTTAAATATTTCAAACCATCTTCAAAACATTGAGAAGATTTTCACAGCATAGAAATAATTTGGCTTAAAATATTATTAATAATACTGTAAAAGACTAATTTACATTATTAATAAGGTGAATTAACTCTAAATATTTAAAAGAAAAATTTAAGTCGAGATAACACAAGGTCATCTCTTAAAGAGATGATCATGCTTTAAATTTCAGAAATGGCTTTTGTTTCGTATACTGTACCAGGCCCTCTAACCACTGGTTTAGATGGCACAAAATATTCTCAATGGAAAATTCTCAGCGGAAGATCCTAGGTAAGAAAATATTTACCTTTAAACTAACCGTGGAAGCACTTCACGATTTTTCTCACCATGCATCGTGAATACGATGTAGTTCCACCAAAAATCTTTCCACGAAGACAGTATTGTTCTAATGCACAATCTCGGTTCGTCCTTGTCTTCTGAGTTTAATTCAGTATTGCAAGTATATAGAAATAAACTTTGATAGATTTAATGATAAGTAAAAATCATCGATTGTTTATTGGTAATAAACACACTAATCTTTTTAGTAACTTTAACGACTCTCTCGATAATTAAAAGTTATCTTAAAAAAAGCTCTATAAATCGAAGATGTCTAACTTTGATAAATTCAATAATGCATATTCACAATCACATTCGCAACCGACCTACATGATTTTTGCGTAGCAGCTCTTTAAAGAATTATCTTAAATAGTAATTAAATATTCTGTAAAAAAAATTTTTTTGATTTGAACTGACGCATTGCAACTATCGCGATTTTTCGGCAAAAAATAAGTATCTTTCTTTGATGTTTATTTACTTTTTCATTTATAAACGTAAATTATTATTATTCAATGCATTCTAAACATGTTGTTGTTGTTGTTGTTGCTTATACTTTTCTGGCCTGACGAAGTCAGACCAGATCTATGAACCCGTTGACCTGAAGAAAATCAAAGATCAAAAGAGGAGTAGAGTAAATGTCTTCCCAGAGAAGACCAAGACAGTTCAGGATGTGATCGGCGGAAGCCTGGTGTAGATGGCATTTAGGGCAAATGGGGTGGATTTTAGTTCCTTCGGAAAATAGAAAACCTTTAAGATGGCCGGTAGCTAGGTGGGAGATGGTGATGCAGATTCTAAACATTTTTCAGATAAATATTTTATTTTTGGACTTCTTCGCATTTAGGAAATTAAAGGTTTGTTAGCAATTATTTTACCACCTTTCTGAAAGCAATTCTCACAAATTAACTTTTCATAAAATATTTTTCTACAATCTTTTACATTTGATTCTAGTATAAAGATTTATATATGAGATGAGCAGTCAAAGCCAGTAAATGCAAATGAATTGAGCATATCCAATTATATTTTATAAACAAATAAATTTAGCATATCCAATTATATATTAATTAATTCTAGCTATAATAGACTTTGTATCAATATTTCAAGCAATTGAATTTATTTGAAAAAGAATCAAAACAAAATCAAAAATCTCTGATTAAATTTTTTTAAAAAATGCTATTTTGTCTTGGATTAAGAATAGCCGCCATTCTTATATACTTTAATTTTTTCTGAATGTTAACTCGAGCATTTATATTATTTTTTTCTATATAATTTCATTAGTATCCGGCATTAGAGTATTAATTTTGAAATATTACAACGAGCGTACTTTGAAATAGCTCAAAATAGAATTTTTTTATGAATGCTTTTATAAGAATTTATATTCAGCAAAAATAGTTTCCTTTTTTTAAATCGAATGTTCTTCTTGGAAATGAAAAAGGGAATGCTCTTGGCTCTTTTAAATAGAAGCGTATTCCATGTAGAATACCATAATTTCACCTTTCCCCATTTCATTTTGCAGACAAACTCCCAACAGTACTTAACCTTGATGAAATTGTAATAAATTAAATTACCTCGAGGATTGCGTGATCCATCTATGTTAAGGCACTGTCGCTAAAATGCGTGAATAATTTGACTCTCCCGAGAACACTTTGTAAAAGATATAAACCAAATTACTTTTTAAAAATGCTTTTATATTAGCCTTTTTTTTCTCACTTGTATGTAAAAAGTATGAATTCAATGAGTTTTTTTTTTTTTTTTAATAATGTTATTAAGTAGATAGAAAAAACTTCATAAAAATACACAATACGCAATGTATGTTCACTTAATAAATCAAGCTGATAAATAAAATTAATACAACATAAAAAATATTTCAATGTTTTATTTTTTGCCCCCTAAATTTAGCAAAAAAAATGCATCTAAAAAATTGCAAATAAAGCACTATAATTCCCTAAGGTATAATGCTTCAAACTATATTTAAAAAATATATTTCTCTATCTGCGAATAAAAGCAAACTTCAGTTAATCCTCTTCTTTCTCTAAGCATATGCATAATTATTCTATTGGGATCCCGCTGTGATTGGAAATAATTCTGCTTTCACTTCGCTTTATTGTATTAAAAGGACATTTTAAATCTTAATTTAATTTCTAAAATTTATTTAAAAATGCGTTTTTCGTTACTTTAAAGTCTATTTTATTTCCCTAAAATTAATTATGGATTTAAATAGCACTCTTATTTTATATAAGAGAATTAGGTTACATAGGGAAAGTAATATTCTTTCATTAGTATAATAAAATTAAAAAAAATCATAACCAGTGAACCTGTTTAAATGATAGATTGAGCATTTTTTACTATTTGTATTGGGACCATAGTAGCCTACAGGTGTGAGAATCAGACTCCGATTCGGAGGTGCCAGGTTTCGACCTTGCTAAGACCCACCGAGTACATGCTGCTATATACTTGCTCGTAAAATCTGAAGAATCAGCTATATCCCTGTATCCTATATTTTGTATCCTTGTAATGAAGACCAGTGGTCAGTCACTGAGCTGTACTATGAATACAGGAATCGGGAGAAAATTTCCTTTCCCTTCAGATAGTGAGGAAGTGGCCTCACAAATTATGATGGCACGTCTTCGGATCATCTTCAGTTATGGTTCCCAGACTTTCCCCAATATCCTATTGTGCAGCTCCAGTCAGAGGTAAATAAAGTACCTACCAACCTACCTCGATTCGTATTAAAATAATTTTAACTTATGTACTAATTAATTTAATACATAGAGGTATTTTTGAAGAATTTGGGAGATGGGCACTCACATAAATTCTCAGCTTAATTGTTTGTCACATTGGAACTTAACACTATATTCATGCAACTTATAAATAAAACAAGTTTGCAATTACACTTTCTCCTACTTCTATATTACGACTACGTATCTGTATTTTACTTATTCTCTTTTTTTTCTTTTCTTTTTTTTTTTTTTTTTTTTTTTTTTTGTCGTATACCTGTTTTAGGCAGAAGGAGTGCGATTGTTCCTGTTTTTCAGTGGCGCCATCTATGGCCAGGAATTCGACTTCTGCCACACCATTCACTCAACCACAAACCCGTTTATAGGGCGGGTCACATTCACACTCACAAAGGAGAAAGGACATAGAACACACAGAGAGTAAGAAACATCCATGCCTTGCCCGGGATTCGAACCCAGAACCTTTCTGATGCAAGGACAGTTTCCTGCCCCCTACACAGGCCGGTCGGCACTTATTCTCTTCTTGTAGTGATTCAAAACGTAGTTATTAAATTTTTATCTATCAAAATTGGTTCCTAGGGATCAGACCACGTTTACACCAGATACCAATCTATGCTAAAAGCTCGAACCCTTTGACAGGTCTTCTTTGTTTCATAATTTCAAAATTGCGGTAAAAAATGCCTTAGCACAGTCGTAAAAAACCACATTTTTATTATTGATAATGATTTTGGCAATACTAAATGTCAATTTTAGAGAAACAGATAGCAATATTTTGCCTTTTTTTTATAAAAAATACATTCCTGAAACTTTTTACAAAAATATTTCTCGAAATCTTCGCTATTTCTTCTTTTAAAGTTCGATTTTATTCACCGCTGAACTTAACCTACATAACACTTTGAATATCGGAATTTTAACTGTCGCTTATACCTTATCTAATGTCATTAGTACTTTAACAAATGTATTGAGCTTACTTTCGTTTTCGCAATTTTAAGTTACCTTGATTGGTTTGTCGCTTTTTCTTGAGACATTTTCCTGTCAGCTATACAGTTAATCTGCAATTTTTTTAATCTACACTTAGAGTGCTTTTTACCGTAAAATCCATTTTTATTGGATCATGCAACTGAGTAAAAGAAACTTAATGCACCGCAAATTTTACAGTAAATCACTGAATCACTTCAATTACATAGATATTACTGCAAAAGTTACTGTTTCATATTTTACAGTAATAATAAATTTTACATTTAAATTTATTTGATAGATGATGTACCCAAAGTGCCGGTACTTTATTCTGTTATTTGATCCTCATTATTTTTCACAATATACCAATTTAATTTTTTTAATATGTTAAAAAAAATTGTGATGATGTGCCCTCTTACACATATGCTTGCATCATCCTAATACACATAATAACAATATTTTGATACACAATAATTTTATCAACGTTTATAATTTGATTGTTCATTATTGAAAATTTACTAATGCTCAAGAAAATATATAAGATATATAAAATATATAAAATATATTTTCCAAAATCTTGCACAGTTTTCTAAATTAACGAAGTCTTAAAAATTTCGATATTTACCAATAGTATGTGATAAGTATCTATGATAAATATTACTCAATTTTTTACGAATTATAGATTGAGGTTCATAGTTAGTTTCAATGTTTACAAATATTTTTTTATCTATTTTCAATACAATAAACAAATTTAAATTTCTAAATATTTCAGTGAAAGACTATTGGGTAAAAGACTATTTACAGTTTTAAAATTCATCCTTGCATTAGTTCTGGGGAATTTTTTAATCATAAGTCAAATATTGAACTAACGAATTACTGACCATCAAAATTTAATATGCGTTAAGTTTGAAAATGTTTCAAATTTCTAACGCATTGCGAGCACAGTTATTGACAAATTATAGTACGAAGTGACAAGATTAACTCTCGTTTAATGTCACAAAATCGTTCTCAGTAAACATACTAAATCTCAAAAAGTAACTCATGCAATAAATCCTGTGGATTTCGGGGACAGAGTAATTTTACTCCTAAAACCGCAGTTTAGGCACAAGATAAATTAATACTTTAATCCCTTGAAGCGACAACTTATTAAGGAGTTAATTTGAAGTTTTGAACATAAATTCAAACTTAAATATTAATCATACATTTAAATTGTGTGATGTAATCGTAAAGTATAAATGTACTGCGTTGAGTAAAATGCATTCAAAGTTGGATGAAATTATTACTTAATTGAATGTAAGTTTAAAAATATTTGCTTATTATTTTTAAACAATATACAACTATAAATAAAAAATATTACAAATTTTCTACTTAATTTAAAGCTTTATTGCTGTTCAAAACGGTTAATTTCTTTTACAGATAACATATGATTTAAAATTCATTTTTTATATTTGTGAAAATAAATAGTTCTTTAACGAAAAACAAATAACCGATGAGCTGAACACACAACTAATAATTAGTAGTGTATTAATAAGACAATTAATAAGACAAATTAATTCTTTTCTTAAAATATATATTCTCAGATTGCCTTACTTATTACTAACTTGAAAGCATATTTAGAAATGTTTTCTTCTTACTTTTAAACAATGCCCCTTTGCAAATAATATTTATTTGCAAATATTACCAATTTTTGACTTAATTTAAAGCTTGATCGTTGTTTAAAAAATTAAATCATTTTAACAAATTATTTAAAATTATTTTATACACGTAAATCTTTTCCTTTGTAAATATAGATAGATTTTAACGAATAAACGTACATAAAGCTGACACAAATAACCATAAAGCTGAAAAGAAAACTAATTACATGACTAAAGTGCAAATATCATATAATATACATATAATATCATATAATATCATATAATATCATATAATATCATATAATATCATATAATATCATATAATATCATATAATATCATATAATATCATATAGTATCTTCTTCATCCTTATTCTCTTTATATGTGGGAAAAGCGACTACCAAAAAAATGTTGCATGCAAAAACACTCAAGCGTTTTTTGATAGATTTCTGATATCTTTGACTGTTGGAATGAGTCCAAAAGATACGGAATGAATACATTGACCTTAAAAAGAAATTCAAAAAGTTGCATATATTTTTGATCTAAAATTTATAACTTGTTTGTTTTTTTCTAATGAGAAATACATTATTCTTAACTAATTATACAGTTTTTCAATTCAAAATAAAGCAGAAATTTCTTTCAAAAAAATTTAAATATTAAACTCTAAATTTTAAAATCCGAAAGAATATTATGTGAATTGAACTGTGTACGCTTAAGTTAACTATAATTACGATTTAAATCTCAAAGTAATCTTTGAATCAATGCTGGAATTTTTTTGGATAAAACACATTACGAATCTGCTTTTTAATTCTTTGGCGTGGTCTCTCTTCTTTAAATAAATTCTGAAGGCAAAAATAATGGACAAAATTACTAAAGTGCATCCAGTTGCTGTGCTATCAGTACTTTTCACTTATTTGTGCAATTTTAAATTTCTCAATATGCTTATGCTTTTTTTAAGTTGGAAGTGTAGAATGTATTGGTATATAGACAAAGCCAAGGGGGTTTGGGTCATTTACTATTTCAGAGTCGGATCATTTTAGTATTGTAAAACCAGAAATTCCCATGTATGTTTGGGAGTGCTCTGAGGATACTGGACTCTTTCATCAATTTTAGCTGTGGTTGTGTAGTACTCCTATAACTGCTATTCTTACAAATACCTGAAACATAAAAAACCAATTAAAAATAATTGTAAATAGACTCTTAGGAATATGGAGAGATCTATTATCGGAGCTTTATGAAGAATAATTCTTTTTAACAGTCGACAATGAAAAATTTCTCCCCTTTTTTAAAATTTAGCGTAATAAGAACATAAAAAATTCGTTATCAAATTAAATAAAACTTAAAAATATTTTATGCTAATGTGTGAGCAATTGAAGAGATAAAAAAAGAATTCCAATATATGGATGCTGTGATATATAATAATAATTGCGTCTTCTTCTTTAACAGCACTGCAGACTACAGTAGGCGAAGGCTTTCTCAGTCTACCTCTTCTAGACAGTTCGACTTTCAGCTAGATTTCTCCATCTATTCAGTCCCAATACTTTTAGGTCCATCTCAACACAGTCCAACCACCTTGCTGCCAGTCTCCTTCTCTTCCATGTCACCCTAATTCTTAGAAAATGTTAGTTTTTTTGCTGGATCAAAATTTTTAACAGCAAAAGATATGTCCCAACCATTTGATCCTGAATGACTTAATAACTCTCAAAATAATGAATTTCTATATTTATCACTTCATAGTTATATAAACTTGTCCATGTATTATTTTCTTTAATAATTGTTATACACTTCACAATGAAATCATAAGAGTATCTGTTATAGTTAATACGAACGGAACAAAAGTTAAAAATAAATATACAGAAATACATATGATTAAAAAGCTAGGGGAAAGTGTAATACATTGATTGACAATGTCCATTTTAACATGACAATGACATTAGGTGATAATTGAAATTTTATAGTTCGTTTAACCCATTAATGCCTGAATTTTTTCAATGTAATATACTGCCTGGTAAACGGAATCAAATAAACGTAAAAATATATCAAGAAAATCGAACTTAATTATTTTTTTTATATATAAAAAACAAAAAGTCTCAATATTGGTTCACCCAGATTTCTTCCCATCTTAAGATGAATCCAATTTTGAAGAGAAAACAAGAAAAAATGTGTAAAATGCCATTAAAAATTTATAAATTTATAAGTTTCTATCGAAAAAATAAAATGTAGTTATTTTGAATGAAAGAATGTGCATGAATATATTTGTTGCATACCATAAAATGTCAGTAAAGCCTGTCTGAAATATATTTCATTTTTTTGACGATCGTATGTAGACATAAGATAATACAAAAGTTTTATTAGTTTTGAAAGAATGCCCGAATATGCGTAGACTAAGAATTTATAAGAATCAATATTTAGACTGTCAAGAGTGATATTTGTGCTGTATCTTCGGCTATGAGTTTAGAATAAGAACAATGACGCATTTATCAAGCGATGCAAAATAGCAAAATAACTATTTTCATAACTATAATTTAAAAAAAATATGACATTCCATGAAATTATTATTATTATTATTATTATTTTTATTTTTATTCTATATGCTTCTACGTTTTTATAAACAAAGAATTATTTTAAAATTTCAATTTCAAAATTGTATAGATATAATGTGAAATATATCAGATTTTCTTTATAGCACTCCCCGCTATTGCAGTAACTAAATCAAATATATCTATTAAATCCTGAAATTCTGTTGTATGAATATACATTTAAACTTTAATTAATCTTCTATGCCTGCAAAAGTGCAGCTTTCTGAAATATTTATGATTTTCTAAGCACCGTATTTCAAACATATTTTTACATTATTGTAATAAACAAGTTTGTTTTTACATTCTTTTCAATCAATTTTGGTTTTTTTTAACTGTTTAATAGTTAAAAATTTTACATTGATCTATAATCATTAAAAAAATCAAATGATGTTTTTATTTTAGAAGCAATTTTATTTAAAATTCATTCTAATATGCTAAATATTTCTTAAATATATAAAAATTAATAATGATATAAATAAATTATTTTAAAAAAATATTTTACATTTAAATATGTGTAATATAAAACTGGTTTTCTTAATTTCTTAAATTCTTTATGTTTATTGTAGAGTGAGTTTAGAAAAAATATCAAACTCCATAACTTTTCATGCAATAATCAAATTTTTACAAATAAATATTAGATCTTTACAACTACATGAGTTGACTTTTTACAGAAAGTCAACTCATGTAGTCGTATATTTATATATCGTATTTATATATCGTATTTATATATCGTAGTCGTATATATATATATATATATATATATATATATATATATATATTAGAGGAATTCAAGGATCAAGGTTTATAAATCAGCTAAATGGAAGATTTAGCCTTAGGTAAAAAGAAAGACGAGGTTTTCAAAACGCAGGTGTTGTAAATTACCTAAAATTAGCTGTGTAATGCGTAGATTTAATATTTATATGTTAGCGAAAGTAAAGAAAATATGTCTGCCGAGAAGTTTTTATTTTAACTTAGAACTTTATTTTACTTAGTTTTAGAAGCGTTTGTTTTAAATTTAAACAACTAGCATAAATTATTTCGTATATCTTCATTATTTAGTTGGAATGAAAATAAAAGAGTCCCTAGAGATGCATCATGGCTGTAATTTTAAAAATTCAATGCTCATTTATTTAAGATAAGAGCAATGCAATCATTTAAAGAATAACTTTTCTTCAGAAAAAAGGTAAATTTTGAATGCAGTAAGTATTTTCTTCTAAAACTAACTATAATTATTCTTGATCTGTGATTATCAATTTATGTCACTTGCCTGCAAATGAATGTAACTTAACAAATCCGTAAGTATAAAAAAATTATCACCTTGAATAAGTTTTTTTTCAAATGAATGGATTTTTATCAAGAAACATTTAATTATTGATTACTTATTCATAAATGCCCTGATTTTGAAATAATTAGTATTTTAAAATCAGGGTATTTAAAAAATCATAAAAACGTTAATAACAAAATTATTATGATAGAACCAATAACATAAAATAAAAAGACAAAGAAAACAAGGAAAGAAACAAAAGGAAAAACATTTTAAAGGAAAATAAAATAAACTTACAGTCAAATATTTATTTAAATTTGAGCTTTAAAATTTTATTAAAAAGTTGGATAGATTAACATAGTTGGTATAGATTAAAAAGTTGAAAAAACAAAGAAATAAAAAAATTATAATCTCAACGTCAGACCATACTATTATATCCGCAAATTAGAGAGCGTTGTAATATTGTATAAATAAAGCAAAAGCATAATATGACATAATATCGTAGTTACAAATGTGTTTAAATTGAATTAGAATTAAAGAAAATTAACTTACCGATAAAAATAAAAAATACTTTTAAATAGATTGTTTAATTTAACAATTAGCAAAATTGATACGAAGAAAAAAGTTAAAACGTTAGAGCTTTCAGCAGTAAACATGTTATATAATTGGTAAAAATGTAATAATTTAAAATTCAGTGCTATTATCTTTAAAAAAAAGCACTTTAAAAAATATTAATAGAATTTGAAAAAATATTAGACACAAACCCAGAATAAAAAAAAACAGTTTATAGAATTAAAAAAATAAAGTATTTATATTTGATTAAAACATTCATTCAATCAATTATAAAAATTAGTATTTCTTAAAACCATAAAGGAACTTAAAGTTATGAAATTTAAACATTAAAAAACTAAAATATATATGTATTAAAAAAACTCCATATTATAAATTTTATTAGGTATTAACATACAACTGTAAACTAAGAATAAACAATTTTACCTGTTTTCCTTATTTCATATACTGTTAAAAATCTGACTGATAAACGGTTGTTTAATGTATATTACGAAACACTATTATCTGTATTAGAGTAGGTATATGATGCATATATACATATTACAATGCATGTATTATCATTACAGTTGCAATTCTATAAAGTGCAACTAACTATTACAATGGTACAAAGGCGGTTATTCAAATTTATCTAGTTAATTAAAGACTATATTAGTTTAAAAAATTTCAAACTAACGGGATTCATAATTTTTATTGTATTTAAAATATTTAATATATTTAGTTTACTTAATGCATTTCATTTAAATTCAAAAAGCACCAAGTTTTAATAGATTTAAATGGTGCTATCAAATCATAGAACATTCACACTCTATAATATTCTACAAGCTATATATTTTCGAATCGTACTAGCCTTCTTAAAATAAAATATTCAATAAAGCTTTTATTATCGACAGATTTTTATCTAGGGAAATTTAGAAGCTGTGTCATTTAAACAATAATTTCAAATAATCTTGAAAGTTCAATACATTAAAAATTCAAGCTATACTGTTAATGTTATAGTAATAATAAAGCTGAGACAACTATAGTTTCGAACATTTTAACTCAGAGATATGTTTATTTTATATTGCGTTATTTCAAGAAATTCCTAACTCATTTAGAATATTAAAATAAGCTATATAAAATATTTAGCATACCACTGACTCTACTAATGAAGTCATCGATCAGATGTTAATACCAATTATTTATTTAAGGTTGGTTTAACTTTTGTTTTTTCCTCCTAAGTATTGTTTAAATTTCCAAGGAACAAAGCGTATTTGAAAGGAATTATCCTTAATGAGCTAGCTCTTGCCGATTAATATTTTCGAACGATTCCTGGGAGAAACACGTACGAAAAGCATTTACCCTTAAATGGGAGAAACTTTCATTTGCTTTAGTCATTAACTTGATTTCTTGCAGAGCCTTTTTGTAAAATGTCCTCTCTAAGCATGATGTTCTCAATTTTCAGGTAGTAATGTAGTTAGTTTCTGTTATGGACCGAAATCTTCATTTATCACTCATATTTTTTGACCAACGTTTTTCCAAAGTTAAGTACCACTTGCAGTGTTCCCATTTAAACTGGAAATGAAAAGTTTCAGGTGGTGATTGTGATAATGATTCTTTGTTTATCCGATGTCAGGCAATGGATCTGGATTAGAACTGAGGTGACTCAGGCGTTAGAGTGTTCGCCTTCCAATGAGGTAATGCAGGATAAAATCCTAGCGATGGCTTGTCAATACGATTTCCACACCCTGCTTACACCAATCACAGTGCTGACGTAAAATATCTTTTGCGATCGACGGATCATGGGTTAGAGTCCCCTTGCCGTCAGGCTAACCGTGGGAGATACTTGTGATTTCCCACTCCATGTAATTCAAATTTAGTTCCATCAAAAGGTCCTCAACGAAGGCAAATTTCTTCCAATACTTGATCTTCCTGAATTGAGATCAAATTTGCAAGACTACGGAGTTGAACATTGGTAGTCTTAAATCCAAAATTAAATTAGAGTAGTTGTTCAATGATCGTTATAAAATAAAATGGATGATGGTTATGGCCTTACCCGATTAGGATAGTTAAGGAAAAACATCAGTGAAAAGAATACCAGGCAAATACATTTGTACAAAAAATAAAGTAATTGGGAGGAATTCAGGAAAAATATATATTTGGCAATTAAATTTGAATTGAAATTAGGATAAATTGTAAAAATTTCGAATCAAAATACGGTAAAAAGCATCGATACTAAGGGTGCCTGTACATTTTAGCGTAAAATGCATCTTTACCGGAACATGTCACGAAATACTGATAAAAAGTAATTTTCACAGCAATAATTATAGTAAAATTTTTGAATCACTGTAATAAAATAAATATTACCGTAACATTTATGATACAATATTTTACGATTAAAATGAATCTCACCGTAAAATGGATTTTACGGATAATGATTCCAAATTGCCGGTACTTAACCGTAATTTAACCAAATTTTTTTACAGTGTAATGATGAAATGAATGTCAAGCAAATGTATACCGAACATGATGATATAACCTTTCAAATGCAACAGTGTAGGAAATACCAGACTATCAGCGTAGGAAATACCGGGCAATACACAAGTATCCCTAACTCATTATTTACACAATTAATCGAATTAATATGAATAATAAAATAAATGTGAACTTTCAATAATATTTCTGAGTGTCGCTACTAACCCATATTCACGCCGATCATATTGCATACCGAATTGCATACCGTTCGGTGGATTTGCTAATTACCACTTTTTTCAAAACAATAGATGTTGTTCTACTAAAACTGGATTTTATTGTTGAAAAAATTGTATCTTAAAAATTTGTTAACACAAAATAATTCCTTTAAAATCATTCCACTTGGAATAAAAACTACGAAAACTTTCGTGATCGGTAGACAACCTTTAGCTGATATACTTATACATCCATAGTATTTTATGCTTGGCGTATAAATTACCTTTCGAAAGCTTATATCGATATCAGGCTAGTTAGCGTCACCGCCTCAAACAGAAATACGAAGCGAATCCTTTTCCACCAACGCCTGAAATGAAACAGCTTTTATCTAACACATCAACTGGGCCTAAGAAAGACATCGCGATTTCTAAAATTGTTTTTAATAACAATGTTTTTAAAATTTAGTGGATTTTGAGTTCCTTAAAGAGTCTCAGAACTTTAAAAATTCTAACATTTACAAAAAAAACTTTTTTCTGTCTAAATTGTAAAGAAAACTTGTGTTTGTCAAATGGTTTTGTAGTTTTTAAAGGCATTACAAAAACCTTTGGAATTTCGAGTTAATTTACATAACTATAAAAAAAAAAATATATATATATTTTTTTCTTTACTTTCTTTATCTTGATTTATTGTCAAAAAATCACCTAGTGAGAAAAATCATTGAAAGTCCCTTTGCTACAGTTATTGCTTGAAAAAGAGAAATTTTACGAAAATATACACAAAGTATTTTTTTCTCACTCCAATGAGGTTAAACAAACAAAATCTGTTGATTGTATCATTTTATACTCCGTATGTTTTTTCGTTTGATTTACAAATTTGAGGGTTTTTCTTGTCTTTTCTAAACATTTTATACTATTGTGAATGAATTATCACTGAGAAAAAAAATATAGGGCATTCAGAATATTTTAAAATTGATCTGTTGTTTGACCTGTTTTTCTGACCTGTGTTTCTGGCTCTATGCGAACATCAAGAAGCTTGGTAATTTTTGCCAAAGCACTTTGGTAATAATTCTGGTAAAATTAACAATGAAATATGGTTTAGTAATGTGTAATAGAATCTGGTTATTTTATCATGACACTTCAGAGCATGGTGTAAAATCATCTATTTGGTGAAATTTACTTTTCAGCTTTATGTTTTTACTGAATGTGTCGTAATAAGAACTATAATTTAAAAAGAAATAAAGAATATGCGGTAAACCGTTATCATATGAACGGAAAAATTCTCAAATGAATAGTTAAAATACTTTGTATTTTTGTTCTATAACCAAATTGTGGTTTTATTACCAGGAATGTCATTACCTTACAGTACGGTACAAAAAACATTTTTTTGTTTTATAAATTATTGAATTTATAAACGAGTTCTTAATGGTAAGTATTTTGTTTTTCAAACTAATGTGAACAGTTTACTAAAACGTACATTAAACTCCACTGTAATTGTTTTTCATTGCGAACAGAATTATTCCCAGCTTCTTGAAACATTGAACTGCCCAGTCAGTTTTTGATAAAAACAGACGTCAAAAAAGAATTATATTGCGTGAAAATATATGTTCAAAAACTTTTGGTATGATTCATTAAAAGTTATAAATCAATATAAATGAAACATTTCTTATACATATTGTCTTAATACAGAAGGTGCAGGGAAATCGTAACTTAGCTTTTAGGAACTTAACAGATTGAAAATAATAAATCTGATCTTCTGTTTGCAGTAACTTCTAACCATCTATAGTAAAGGATCTTTTGTTTAAATAAGGCGAGGAGGAACTCTCATGAGAGATATACTTCTTTATTTCTCCTCTCGAATGTGTGCACTACGTTCATCGAATTTTATGTTAACATACATTTTATCTATTATTAAAACCCAATATACCAAAAATACATTCGCAAATTATGTATTGCAGAAAATGCATTACATAGCATTACATAACATAAATAAACTTAAAATCGAACAAAAATATAACAATCTTTGAATATAGCAGAATTAATTTTGATATACAGATATTAAAGTATTCAATTTCATAATGGGTGATATATTTTAATTTGAATAATATGAATACAAATTTTATATTATACAAGTATTAAATTTCATAATAGGTGATATATTTTAATTTGAATAATATGAATACAAATTTTATATTATACAAGTATTAAATTTCATAATAGGTGATATATTTTAATTTGAATAATATGAATACAAATTTTATATTATACAAGTATTAAATTTCATAATAGGTGATATATTTTAATTTGAAAAACATGAATACAAATTTTATTGACTTTCAATGGAAAAAGAATCTACAAAATATCAACCTAGGCAGATTCTTAACAAGTCTTTTGAGAAAATAGTATTACTTTCGGCAACGTTTTACTAAAGCTAGGCATTTATTCACTGCATTTTCTAAATTCAGGGAACTAATTGACTACTATTTACTAATTCAAGGAAACTATTTGACCACCATTTACTAAATCCAAGCAACCATTTGACTATCATTTACTGAAGCTAGGTTACTATTTCACAATCATTTACCAAAGCCAGATAACTATTTGGCCATCATTTACTAAAGCCAGGCAACTATTTGGCCATCATTTACTAAAGTCAGGCAACTATTTGGCCTCCATTTACTAAATCCAGGCAGCTATATGACCACCATTTACTAATGCAAGACAGCAAGACCACTATTTGACCATTATTTACTAAAGTCAGGCAACTATTCGATCACCATTTACATAAAAACTAAATAAAAAAAAATTCTCACCAAAGTTCTTCGAAAGTTGACTTCAAGAATGTTTAACCATTTTGTGTGAGAAGTTTGATTTGGTCTTGCGCAGTCACTTTCTTTATGATATGCCATTAAAAACAGTGCTTTGCCATTAACGAAAAGATATAAATTTTCTGCAATATTTTTTAAAAACTTTTTTCTCAATTTCAACTCAGAAAATTGTATGGCACACTATTTATTTATTTAGTTTCATACAAGAGTAGTAATGCTTGTATTAATTGTCATGTAACCTTACAAACTAAAAAAATCCAAAAATTAGTAAGTTTGTATCGTCACAACAGAACTGAATGAGCAAATGTTACTGACACGCATCTTTATTATGTTTATCAACCGTTAAATATATTTTTAAAAAGATTTTACAGATAGATAAATGTAAATGCTAATGTGAAACGTAAACTTTCTAACATTTGTAAATATTTTTTTCGCTTTTTCTAAATTAACACCAAAATCTTTGATTTCTTTTAGAAATATGTTAACAAGAGATGTACCCAACACCGAGTAGGATTTAGTTAAAATTACTAAATATTAAGTACTTTGAATATAAATATTTAAGTAATAGCAGCTTTAAATATCACTTCTCGCGCAAAGAAGCACCTTAGTAAATTATAAAATACAACGTTTTCTCCTCTAATTTACGCTTTGTTTATGGCTAATACATTGTAATATAACTTAAGGGTATTTTTTTTATATTTTATTAATATTTAACACAAAATACATTCGTATTTCTTACACAAGTTTTCCTAAAACACATATGGAGTTTAAAAACTCATACGGTGCAGACTTATAAATATCTCATTTAACATAACGATTTATTCAATTAATATGATTTAATGAGAAGTGAATTACATATTATGCTCTTGTTTTATTAAGCCGTAGAGATGATTTACACAACACAATTGTAGGATTTATTATTACGCTTTTATGCTTGAATTGCAAACAAATCAAAAGTCAATAAAATGGTATGCACAATATCTAAAACGTTGAATTAAAATCTGCATTAATCATATTTATTTAGAATTCCTATTGATGCATTTTAGTTATATCCTCATCAGCCATCGTTATTATGAAATAAATAATGTTAAACATAATGGAAAAATATTACATTAGTCAATCACATAATTAAGGGAAAATATCTGCGCTACTCTTTGTATACTAAAATTTTTATATCATTTTATCAAATACTGAAATAATTAAGCTACGTATTTTCCTTCTGAATGTTTAGGTTTATAAGTCATCGTAAAACAGATAATTCAAACTAATATATCTGGTAGAAATGAATTAAATGTTCGTTTTGTGCTTTTACAAAGCATGTAAATACGATTCATTACAAAGAGCAATAACTAAACTTGGATAATTTTCGCTAGATAGCTAGGATAAACAAGGATAGATAACTGCGATAACTAGGCTAAAAGAGGCAGATATGGTTTATTTTAAAGATAATGTGATGACATGTATGCAGAAAAATTAATACAAGAAATTATTTTGTTTAATAAAACAGGGAAAAAATGATATTTTAAGGAATATTTTATCTTTAAATAAATCAGCAGTACTTGAATATATTGCAGAATAAAACGTTCCTAGCGGACATTAAAGCAGCATTAGAAACAATTGTACCCTTTACTTCATATTTTATAGCGAAACTCTCTGCATGATTTAAGGCTTATTTTTTAAGATTTTTTTAAAAATGATAAGAAGCATCAGTTGAATTATTTTCTTAATCTAATCGAGTAATGAATTGTACTATAGTTTGAGTTTATACTAAATTTTCAGGAAAAAGTTTCTTCACAGAAATCTATGGTGTTGCAAGTTTAAAAAAAAAAAAAAACATATCCAAACGTTTACGCATGTAATGATGCTTTGCATTTCGATATATGAAATATTTTATTTAATTTCTTAGAATTAGAATAAGCAGAAAAAAATATTTCAAGAACAAATATTCCATGTGCAGCTTTAAAATTGAACAAAATAAGATTTCAGCTTTGATGATGAAACCTGCTTTCTTCTCTTAAAACATTTAGTTTCTGGAAACAATCACATTCAACTATTGCATTTATTTGTCTTACAAAATCTTTCTCTACATCTACAGGGAATACACACTCGGCGTCAGATGTTCCTGTTTCAAACATATTTGCAATTGGGAATTTTATTTCAAGTTGCAAGATTGTCTTAAAAACAAAAAAGTTTGGAATGTTTGTAGGGAAACTTTAATGCTTAACGATTTCAGGAAGCCAAAATTTGATCAACAAGAGCTTAAAGCAAATTCTACTAATTTTTTAAACTCTAAATTAGTCCAACGCAATTTTTACTAAAGGTATGTCATGTAAATGGAACTTTCAAAATTATGCTGGGTGTAAATGTATGATCAAAATTATCAGAATATGCTGAAACTTACCATATTTCTCGTTCTATAGGAGCACCAAAAAATTCAGTAATTTTTACCGAAGCGCTTTGGTAATGGTTTTGGCAAAATTAGCAACAAAATATGGTTTTATAATGTGTTATAAAATTTGTTAAAATTAGGTAATTTTATCAAGATACTGTAGAGTTGGGCATAAAAACTATTTATTCGGTTAAATTTACTTTTTAGTTTTGCATTTTTTTTTCAAATGTGTAGTAATAAGAACTAAAATTTTGAAAACCTGAATTACCGGCAAACCTTTACGATAGGAACGAAAAAACTACTAAATGCCGTACATGTCGTTAAATATGATTTATTTTGTTTTTATTACCAGCTTAAAATGTTTATAAAAAATGGCTAACTCTACTAATTGTTGTAGATATTGACATATAACAGATTAATTTTTAATAGCAATATATATATCAGAGGAATAGAACTAATTTTGAAAATAATTACAATAGATTCAATAGCATGAAGCTTATGTCAAAAAACAAGAATTTAAACGCTCATCCATTGCCCAACATTGTTGGAACTCAAATCAAAATTTTAACTTTTCTTCTTCTAAAGTCAATTCGTTCTTCAATTATTGATTTAGATTTTTACGAGTCTTATCATATTTTCAAAAACTCCAAACTGTTGGTCAATGACCTATCCAGCGTTCCTTACCTTTCTCCTGTTTGGAAATCGCTGATTAAACCTAACTAACCACCTTTTTGTTCCTTGCTTCCTATTCGTCGTCATCCATTCACACTTCCCTCATATTGGCCGTTGCTCTAAACCCTTTGGTGACGTCACCTTTCTCTTATATTTACTCTGTTTACTCTCATTTCTTTCTGTTGCACTGATGAAGGTTGACCTTTGAGCATCCGAAACAGCTGTCTGTATTTTATATATATATTTTTGTGCTCTTTAACGTTGTTTGCCTTAGTTTGTATTTTAGCACAAAGGTAGCCCACTTGTGTATTTAATTGATTTTATAATAGGCATATTAGTTACAATAAAGTGATATTCTCTTCTTTATAATAAACATTTATTAAATTTTACTTAAAGTAAAAACTTATGATAAATTATTCTTATTAAAGTTTAAATTTTTTCATCATACATTATTATCTTAATAATGCAAAATTGTGCGCTATTTTGCAATGATTATCATCATGCATTATCATAATTGTAATACAAACTAACAAAAATATGTATTGCATTTGTAAACACAGGGTGAATGAATTATAATTCTATAACTAGTAAAAGTACTGAACAAACTCTAAAAATCATGCTCACAAGTTAAAAAAACATAATACTTAAACATAACAAAAACAGAAATATTTACAACACCAAGAATTTAATACAAATGTTTTAAATGTTAAAAATTAATCTTCTATTACTTATTCTATTTCATATTTTTAATAAAGAATCTATTACCAGTGATTTGAAAAAAGTCCACGCATGAATAATTTATTTATTAATTTTGTAATTGAAAATGATTTATTTATCATTAAAACATATTCAAATATAGTAAAAATAATTTCATGGATTGAAGGAATGAAAAAAAATCATTCTGCTACAAAATCTTCTCAAACTTAATCCGGTATTTAGACTGCAAACAAAAAGTTTTTTTTTTCTTTCATGTAGCTCTTTTCCAGTTCAATAAATTACGATTCGAGAACTAATCTAACGATTTCTATCCTTCATCTTTTATCTCAAAGTTGTTTTCTTCGAAAACAACAGATAGTGGGAAAGGAAAAAACAGCAAAACCAATATAATGTTCTTTTTTTAAAAGCTTAACAGCTGATAGAAGAAGAAGTTGGTGAAATGTATTGGTCGATATAAACCCACTAACTTACACACATACACTCAACTCTATCTCTCTTTATAAGCAGATGGTATCACAATATATACTGCACTGAGAAAAAAAAGTTTAGTCAAAACTACCAGAATATGGTAAATTAAACCGTGTTTCTGACTTTATGGGAACACCAAAAAGCTCGGAAACATTTACTATTGCCCTTTGGTATTGATTTTGTTGTCATTAATAATAAAAGATGGTTTTAAAAAAATTATAAAACTTGGTTAATGGGTAAAATTTGGCAGTTTTATCATAATGACTTCAATGTATCAAGCATGATCACTATTGGGAAATTTACCGTGTTTGTAACTCCATGAGGACACCAAAAAAAATTTCGGTAATTTTAACCGAAATACATCGGTAATTACTTTCTTCAAATTAACAATAAAATGTGGTCTTATAATACCTAGTTAAACTTTTCAAATGTGCTAAAATTAGATAATTTTATTTTAATGTCTTAGAGCAGTGATGGGGAAACTACGGCCCGTGGGCCAAGTCCGGCCCGCGGAAAGGTTTAATCCGGCCCGTTTAAGAGTGCCGTCGTGAGAATGTTTGAACGCGTTCTTACTTCGTAATGTGACGACCCGCATAAAAACTACCTGCGGCGATATTCAAAACACCATAGTATTCTGGACAAATCCATCCGACCTAAACAGAAGACTCATCTTCGCTCGAAACTTCCAGACACTCTCGCATTTTCGATTCATTGTTTTGTTTTCTCGAAAGAACCGGAAAAATCCAATTCCCGAACAATCCTTGTAGGTAGGTATAAATACAAACGAGGCCGCCCGAAGATCAGTTAGTTAGCAACTTAGTCAGTCATCTGCAACGACCCTCTGTGACTCGAGTAATTGTTTGTGTAATCCCCGAAACTCCCACTGCCTCAATAGCTCGCGGGCCGAAGACTCAAAAGCAGTTCTAAACTGATTTTCGTTCCTACACTCGAGTGGCAATTTTAATCTTCCAAAATAGAACTCAATCTTGCCTGGGAAATATAAATTCACGAAGTTCTCCAAAATATAATAGGCCATTAATTGACAGTTATCGAAATATTGAAGAACTATTTTAATTTCATGAATACAGAATTTTGCCCATGAATATCCAAAGAGGAGGGTACTGTGACGTCACATGAAAATGAATTGACCAATCACAACCAAAAAGCTTCGCGATTTGCGTCTGCTCTAGTTCTTGTTTCCTTTGGTTCAAACTGCTTTACAATTTTTGTATAAACGTTATAAGAGTTTAATAAAATTATAATTTCATTTTAAGAGGACCCGCGCAAACACCCGCGCAAGAGCATTAGTTCGCAGTAAGCTTTCGTCAATTGCGTTTCTGTGTGTTGTTCTCCGTAGTAGGTAACGTCTAAAATGGATTTTATAAAAAGAAAAGTGGATTCCGAATGTCGAGTTTTTAAAGAAAAATGGACGTGGAAATATTTCTTTACTTTATTTAAAGAAAAACCTGTGTGCTTACTTTGCAATACAACTGTTGCAGTTTTAAAAGAATATAACATTCAACGCCATTTCAAGAGCAAACATGAAAACCACTCCTACTCATCGTTAAGTGAAGAGGTGAAAAAAATTAGATCGAAAAGATTTAATAAAAAATTTATCAAGTCAACAACAATTCTTTCAGAGAGCTAATCATTCTCAAAGATGCGCTACGAAAGCCAGTTATGTGTTGGCTTATAATATTGCTAAATCTAATAAAGCATTTTCAGATGGTGAATTTATAAAGCAGTGCATGATAGATGTGTGGGATATTATGTGCCCTGAAAAGAAAAATTATTTTCAGTCACTGTCTCTCTCAAGAAGAACAATCACCGAGAGAATTGAAATATTGATAAAAATCTAATTTCACAACTGACTACAAAATATCAAAAATTTATTTTTTATTCTATTACCATGGATGAAAGTACAGATATCAGCGATACTGCACAGTTACTCCTATTTGTAAGAGGAATCAACGCCCACTTTGAAATTACAGAAGAACTTGCAGGGCTGCAGTCAATGAATGGAACAACGACTGGTGCCGATATATTTTGTGAATTTGAAAATTGCATCGATAAACTTCGTTTACCTATTGATAAGTTATGTAATGTAACTACAGATGGTGCTCCTAATATGGTTGGAATCAATCAAGGATTTGTTGGGAAATTTAATTCTAAGTATCCGGAAAATGATGTTGTTTTTTTGCATTGCCTTATACATCAGGATGCTCTCTGTAAATCGGCTTTAGATATTGACCATATACTTAATATTGTTGTAAAACTAGTAAATATGATTTGTTCCAGGGGATTATTACATCGCCATTCGCCAGTTTCAACAGTTTTTGGAGTCCGTCGTACATGCTGAGCATTCCGATATCCTGTATTATTCAAAAGTTCGTTGGTTAAGTGCTGGAAAAGTATTTGAAAGAATTTGGGATATGAAAGACGATATTGTGAATTTTCTTCTTGATAAAGACATTTATAATCAATTTGACGTCTTAGAAAACGAAACGTGGCTTTCTGATTTCGCTTTTTTCACAGACCTCCTCGTACACATGAATATACTTAATCTCAAATTGCAAGGAAAAAATCAGTTTCTTCACGATATTTGACAATACCTGAAAAGTTTCAAATTACAGTTATTATTATCCAAGAATACAATCTTTAAAATTCACTATATCAAACAATAAGATTAAAAAATACGAAAATAATTTGAGAAAACTATTTTCAGAATTTGAAAGGAGATTTCAGGACTTTAGAAAAATGGAACCAGAGTTTAGTATTTTTGCGACCCCATTCAATGCTAATTACGAAGAAGTTGATGCAAAATTTCAACTTGAGTTAATAGAACTGAACTGTAATACTCTCCTGAAACAAACTTTTTATACAGTACCATTGCTAGAATTTTATAAAAATTTAAGTCCAGATAATTTCCCAAATCTAATTACTCATGCAATGAAGAAAATGACAATGTTCGGCTCATCTTATATATGCGAACAAATCTTTTCAACAATGAAGCTTAGGAAAACTTCTTTAAGAAACAGAATTACAGATGAGCACCTTCCATCTGTTTTAAGAATTTCTGCTTCGCAAATGGAACCGGACTATGATGAAATTTTGAAGAAACAGTCTCAATTTCATTTTCTCATGCACCAACAACCAGTAATAACACCAGAAAATAAAGTGATAATACTTCACATCAAGAACTACACTAAATTCATTTTATATTTTGTGCTTATAATTTTCTTACCTTTTGCTTTTTTACTATTAAAATAATAAGTGTATGTATTAATATATGTATATGTTTATAGAACATTTAAATTTTTTAACGATTAAGCATTATTCTTTGGCCCGCTACGATTGTCTAGTTATTACAAATGGCCCGTCTTAAAAAAAGTTTCCCCACCACTGTCTTAGAGCATAACTAAAAAATACCTTTATTTTGTTAAATTCATTTTTTAGTAAATTAAATTTATTTTTATTTCTTTATTTCTTACTACTAAATGCGTGGTTATAAGAACGATAATTTTGGAAACCAGAATTTCCGATAAACAGTTGTCATATAAACGGAAAAATTACCAAATGATTGACTGAAATACCGTATATTTTAGTGCAATACAGTGCGTTAATTTTTCCAGATTTTTTTTCTACGTGTAGAACGAATACTTATAAACATTTTTAAATA
The DNA here is from genome assembly GCA_949128135.1 of Parasteatoda lunata. Taxonomy (NCBI): domain Eukaryota; kingdom Metazoa; phylum Arthropoda; class Arachnida; order Araneae; family Theridiidae; genus Parasteatoda; species Parasteatoda lunata. The sequence continues at coordinate 50,448,069 of OX421974.1, read as the reverse complement.
AATGTCATTTACTTAAAAAAATTTAACAATTATATTTAGCAATTGGAATCTGAAAAAATTATTTAATATAAATTTATGTGCATCATATTTTAAATCTTAACTATCGTACTATCTGATTAAATACTTCATTCCCTTTAAAAATATATAAGTAGGAAAAAAACAGTTGACATGTTTCAAGCGTTCAAAAACAAGCCCCCATTTCCAAGCTTTGAATGAGACCCGAATGAGAAGAAACAAAACTAGAAAAAAACTAGAAAAACCACAGTAATCGAGAGATAAAATATGAAAAACAGAACAAGGAAAACCGCAGAGGCAGAGAGGGGCAAATCAGGTAAAAATGCACATTTCCATTATGTTAATATTAACTCTCGTATTTTAAATTATGCTTATGCATTAAAATGTCTGTTTATTAAAAAGAAAACATAATGCAAATAAATCACATTTGAAACATCCAATATATTTAAATACAGTGCAATGAATATCCATTTTAAAAATATAATAAAAACTTTCTTCTCACTGTTTTTATAATCCATTATTTATCAAGAAAGTCTCCTTTTACAGGGAATCAGTAAAAAGATATTAAGTAAATTCAACAAAATACAAAAACCTCGCCTTTCCAATACGCGTTTATATAAAATACAAAGCAATATTTTATTTTTTGGATCAGTAAACAAAATCATGATTTAACGTGACTGCTTGAATAATTGAGCTAAAATATTGAGCCCAACGTAATGAACAATAAACAATGGAAACGAAGAGATTAGAAATTGCAAGGTTTTTTACACTCTTTTTTTTCAGTTGCATTACAAATCCATTTATTTACAGTTGCATTTGATAACAATTATACGACGTCTCGCTTCTGAAAGTTTTGATAAGCTCCTTTTCCAATGAAAAATGAATAAAATATATAAAAGAGATTTATTTAAGACTTTTTCTGCTCTATGTCTTTATTCGAGTTTGAATACATAAAATCAAAAAAAGAATCGGAAATAAAAAACGTATGAAACAGATAGTCTTGCATGAGTAAATCTTCTTGATATAAACTGCGTAAAATCCTATACCCTCTGAAAATTTATTAAACAATGATTATAATTTACACCAAGTATACAAAAAAGACTTTTCGAAACATTTATTAATCAGATTTCTGTTATTCTATAAGTCCTGGCCCTCAAACTCCTTTTTTGAATTACGATTATTTATTGCATACAAATTTATTCATAAATTTTACACCAAAGAAACAAACAGTCATAAATAAATGAACAAATAATCTAATAGTACTTACAAAACGGATAGTATAAAAACAAATATTCTATAAACATTTCAATTAGTTCTCCTAAATATTTAATGAGAATTATAAGATAGTGTCAGTGCAGGATTTATAAAATCGTGATAAAACATTTGAAAAATGAATTTAATTCTGAGAAATTATCTTTCTGATGTTTTTGTGAAAGACTAATATTATATTCGTAAATTATTTCTTTTATTATCATCTCCTCTGCTAGTCCTTACTGTACTTGAGCAGCACATGATTAACAATACAGATATAATAACAATGTAATTCAATGTTTAACAATTTGCAGACTTGCAAAATGAAAACACATTTCATTGTCATCGATATCAATTTTCATTTTGATCAATTCCAGTTGTATTAAGTCATTCTTTCTAATATAAGCATAAATATCTAACACAAATTATGAGCTATTGCGCGTACGTGAATTCTCAAATTATTTCATAGCATTTCAAAAATTCTGTCGAATTTAAGAATGGAGCATTATGGCGTCATATATTTTTAAAATTGAAGACTAATATTAGGCTTGGAAAATTTTTATACCTAACTATTTTAACCTACAGTGTGAGAAAACTTAAAGACTATTAAATTTTCATGACGTATTAAAGCATATTAGAGGAAAACATTTCATTTAAAATATGGTTTCAATACAATATTAATTTTTTTCAATAATTGCATTATTGAACAGCATTCTTCGTTACACTTTTTTCAATAGAAAGAAATGATCAGCTATTCAAATCATTATTTAAAAAAATAAATAAATAAATAAAATTAAACAACAAGAGTAAACAACAAAAACTTACATAATAAAGAACAAGAGTGAAAAATGCAATTTTTATTATTTTCTTAAACAAATAGTTTCTTCCAAAATAGTTTTATGTAAACTCTTCTTCGTTGGTACTGTGCGAAAGTCAAAATTATTAATTTCTATATAAGTTAATTATCGATCCTTCCTGTCCCAGAGATAAAGTCTCAATGATTTAAACTGTTATAATTTTAAAAGTTGAATAATGGTCAAAAAAATTTTCATATTAATCTTCTTTTTCTTCTGTAGATCTACAGCCTGTTGCAGGCTGAGACCGCAATTACCAATTTCAAAATATTTCTTTTATCTGCTGTTTCAAATCCCCAATGGTTGATATATTATTGATAGTTAATATTAATATATTAATATTTAAAACAGATAATAGGTGAAGAAGTACGTGGAAAAAGCGAAGGAATTTTATTATTATTTGTAAACTAATTCAATGAAATATGGAAAAACTCTTTCTCAAAGAAGTTTAGTTGATATATAAAATAAATTTTTAAAATGTGTTATATAACCTTTTTCAAGTGAGTAATGAAACTTAAACCATAAAAATATTTCAAAATAAAACGGAATGTGCTTTTTTTAAGGTATATTTTGATATATTACAAAATAATAGGCTTCAAACTCGTTTTTTTAGAAAATAAAGGAATGCTGCTGCATATTTCTTTTGATATAAATGCTAGAGAAATCTACCTCTGTTTATTTAGAGATATATTTCTGATTCTAGAAAATATGAAAATATATATTTTTTTAAGCATTTATTCTGTTTTATTCCAATATGATGAATTTCGATAGGTTTTTTTTTCCTCAGAGAAAAACTGTGATAAAAAAAATGAAGAGAAAAATATTATATGAAATAAAAATATTATGTTACCATTGAGTTGTAAAAGATGATAAAAGTTCAAAGAGTCATCAAAAACTCAATTTTTCTTTCCGCATGAGTAGTCTTACAGATAAAGCCATATTTTATTATATGATTTTATTTCATTTTCTAAATAAGACAATAAATTTTTATAGATCACATAATATATTAATTTGAAAAAGAATGTTATAAAATCTTTTTTCTCCCTTTACGCAAAATTGTTTAAAAGATATTTAATATAATTTGAAAAAAAAAAGCATGATAAACAATAAAAATGGGGTTTAGCTTTGACTTAAATATAGCAATAAAAATGCAATATAATAATCTAAAAAAAATAATATCGATGTAATATTTTAACTATAATGTTTTGAAGTAGAGTAATGGATCATTTTTAAGTCGTTTCTCACACTAAACATACTTTTTAAAAATCCAAGGTGTGATACTAAATCTCCCATTAAATTAATTTTAAAAAGAATTAATGTGCACTTACTTTTCGTTTGACGATGAAAACTTAAAAATTAAGCTTATAAGAAAGAATTTATACAAAAAAAAATATTAAACCTTTGTATAAAATCTTTTATATATCATTCAGTATTCACTTTAATTTTTTTATTATTCAAGAAACATAGCAAACCTATTTTTTCTTATTAATACCGTATATTTTTACCTTCACAATAACATATACACTGTAAAACAATCCGGTCAATTACAATAAAAAGTACTGGCACTCAGGGTGCCATAACTTTTCTTTATAAAATCCATTTTTACTAGAAAATGTTAGGGAAAATTGATATACCATAATTTTTACAATCATAATTACAGTAAAATTACTAAATCACACTAATTAAATAAATATTACTCTCAAATTTATGGTATAATAGTTTACAATATAAATGGTTTTTACGGAAAAATCGATTTTACGGATGATGCACGCAAATTGTTGGTAATTTATACCATGGTTTGATCTAGAATTTTTTACAGTATACTTCATTATTAATTGAAATTTTATTGGATTAAGTCAATAGTTTAACTTTAAGTTGAAAAATTATTTTTACCCATATTTCATATATATAATTCAGTATTTAATTTAGTTTTTTATTGTTCAAGAAACGTAGCAAACCTATTTTTTTTCTTATAACTATCTTTTATTTTTGCCTTCATATTATAACATACACTGTAAAAAATTTCGGATCAAATTACAAACAGTATCGACCTCAGGGTGCCGAAACTTTTTTTCCGTAAAATCCATTTTTACTGGAACATGCCACGGAACAAAAGATCTGATATATCATAATTTTGACAATAATGATGACCGTAAAATCATTGAATTGCTTTAATTAAATAAAAATTACAAGAAACATTACTGTATAATATTTTACGCTAAAAATGGATTTTACGGATGATGCTTCTAAGTACTTTGCACTGCAACTTGATCCAGAATATTTTACATTGTTCTTTATTATTATTTTGAATTTTCGGGTTAAGTTAATAGTTTCACATTAAACTAAGAAAAATATTTTTACCCACTGAAACATTTATGTAGAAGTGAAAGTATACATTATTTTGAAAACGAGAACAAAAGAAAATAATACATACGATGATTTCTTACGATTACACATTGATATTATCATGCAAAGTGAATACCTGTAAAAAGTTTCTGTATACATTAAAATAAATATCTGCAAAAATAGTACGTGTTGTAGGGAAGAAAATGTTTACTTGTAATTACGATTGTATAAACACAGCTTCTGAATTAAATTGTCCTACAAATGAAATGAAAAAATAAAAATGTAAGTTTAAACAATGTAAAAATTATAGATCACTGTTCGATGACATAAAACTGTATTTAAAAGATAAGTATAGACATTTCAATAAAATTATCTCCCACATAATGCATTTAAATATATCTCACAGATAAGATGTCACTGGAATTATTTCATAAGACATGAAAATAAAAGAGAGGTTATTTACTTTTCTTCTTATTGAAGTGTTGTCTACCATTGGATTACATCATCTCTTCTGACAACAGTAAGCCCTTTCCTGGCAGAGGATAAGTTGATAGAGGATTGCAATAAATATTAGAATCACTACTTCAGGATTCCTATTAAAAGGAGTGGGAGTCATTCTGGTTATGGTAATTAATATCACTTAGGTTTAGATTGATGACAAGACTATTTGGAATTTAAGATGGTATATTTTGTTATTGTTGCTGTCTTGTCTATATCACAGTGCTAAATATTTCGAAAAGAAGAAGAAGAGGAGTTTTGCGAGTTTTTGCACCAAAAGACTATATTCTGGTGTATAGGATTTTCTAAGATGTATTCTGGTGATGAACTGAGTTTAAACTTGCAGCTAAAATAGCCTAGCAGTTGAAAAACCCAGTGGAATTAATTCCATTGGGTGTAATGTCTGCTTATGGGGTAATATCTGGTGGTCTTGTCTGGAGATATGTTTAAGTCCTAGGAGTGTCGTGTCCGTAGTCTTGCTAATATGGATGAGAGGTTTCTAAGAGAGTTAAGGAATGGAATGGAAGGTTTTGCAACCATAAAAAACATAACATTTAAAAAAGACTAAAAATAAAAGTGGTGCTTCTGTTTTTGCTTCTGTCTTTGGTGCTTCTTAAGTGCTTCATCTTTGGTGCTTCTGTTCTTTTATCCAATGGATGTTTTATAATGTTTAAGTATTTGTTAGCAAGGAAATCCACTGATTTTGTTATCGTTTACCTTTAAAAAAATATACATTTTCCTTAAAAATTCGCTCTAGTTAATTCTTGTCTACTGCTGAATAGAAAAAATTAAAATCATGTCACCGTTAGCTTTGAAGCAAAGAACACAGTTGTTGCGTAAAAATTAAAAGACAAAAAAAAAAAACTATTGTTTGTAGCAAGAACAGCTAATGTTTGTAGAAAAATAAAGTTAGTAGTTAAGTTCCTAATCTTCATCTTCTAAAAAAAGTAAAAATTTAAAAATTATGGGCGAAAAATGAAATTCCTCAAACCAGTATTTCCTTAATTTCGTTTAGTACTGAGCAGCAAAACATATTATGTAATATCTTTGAAAACCTAAATCGTGGTTTCAAGGTTCAGAAATTTTGATATAAATGGTCTTTCCATCATTAAATCCCAAATTTATGATTATATAGTTTCAAAATAAAATTTTAATTTACTTTTGTTTTCAATGAGTCATTTATATTTGTAAGTTTTTCACCTCCTACGCTATGCGTATTTTCAATGGAACTGTTTTTAAATGGCTTATAAAATTTTGAAGATTATTAATTTTATACAAACCTTATATGCCGTTATTTTATTATTAACGTTAAATATTAAATATATTTTTCATCTTTTTTCATTCAAATAAAATCCTCAATCAATCCTATCATTTTCATCATAAATTAAAAATGTTACATTTTGGAAATGGAAATAGGAGACCATAATTTCATCGTGCACTTTTCAGAAACCTGCGTAAATAATTTGTGTATAATAATTTGTGCATAATAATTTGTGTATAATAATTCTGTGTTACAAATATTTTAAAGTAATTTGTAACACAAAAATTTACCTACATTTCTAACCTAAGGGTGTTAAAATTGGAATGTAAGATCATTAATGACGTTTGAGTTAAATTACTTCAGATAGAAATATATAGTTCTAAGTAATGCGTTTGAAAAAATAAATGTAATACTTGATTTATAAAAATTACTGATTTCATGAATTACTGATTTTTGATTTAATAAAAACTTTATATAAATTTAACTTGAAGCTGTACTGCACTTTATTAAGGTCAATAGTTTTTTAATAACTTATCAAATATGGTTTTATACGATCAAAAGTTATAAATGTTTTAAATAAAAATTATAATTGATTGTTTTACTTAATCTTTAGAAATTATTAAGATTTTAAATTATTTAAAAAAGGATAGGTGCATTTTATTTTTATTTTTACCTTTATTAAATGATATTTAAAATAATCAACGCAATTATTTTTTTTTTTTAATTTATTGATAAAGCAATATATTTTAAATGTTTTTTTTTTAAGTATTTTTCGTTCTTTTTAGGAATTCCTTCTAAATATAAGAATTTCATGGATTTAGCCCTTTTTTTTCTTCATTTTTCAAAATAAAATAAAATTAAAACAATCACTCTCTGCCAATTAGGAAAACTGTAGTTTTGAAAATGATTTTTAATAATGTAGGAAATACAAGCAAACGTTTTATTCAAATTTTATATGTGTATTATTATTTTTTTTAATTTGATTACTTACTTTACAAGCAATTAGTATAACTATTATTATACCCAATAGAGTAAATTTACACATACGTTAAAAGCTACAGGGAATGCATCATATTAAACAATCTTCTCAACGTCTTAAAAGAAATTTTTTTTTCTTAAATTCAAAAGAAAACAATTTTGTGTAATTTTGAAACTTTAAGACTCAAATGTGTTATATTTCACAATTTTGGTTTTGATTCGTGATACGCGTTGAGAAGAAATTTAAGTCAGAGTTTTAAAATATACATAAATCTAATAAAATGTAACATTCATATCCAAAAAGCTATAAAAATGAAATAGTTTTACAAATATTTATGTTTGAGTTAAATTCGTAAAATAAATATGAAAGTATTACATTGAATATTAATGTCTATAGCTTAAATTCAATTTTTAAATCACGTATGGAGTTAAAAAATAAATATTTGTTCTTAGATATTGTTAAAAATAAATTATGAGTCAAACATAAAATATTTCTATAATATTCACAGAAATATTTAACAAAATTAAAAAATAAATGTTTAAATGCTTTAATTAAGCAAAATGAACGAATTAATGTAAATTGTGATGATTGAGTTTATACATTTTTAAACTGCGGCACATTTAATAATATTGAAATCCTATTTGAAAAATGAACCTTGGTATAAATATGAAAAGGAAAAATATGAAATAATCTACATGCAACATTATATCTGCAGACATTTTATTGCAAAAATGAAATAAATCGTAGATAATGATCAGATTTCTGACACATGAACTCTTAAACTTCAAAAGAAGTCTGTGATGTCTATTCTTTCTAACTGCTGCTTGGATGATCAGGAAAAATCGGGTTAAGTACATACTTAGAAAATCCCTCAGTGTTAATCCAAATAAAATGATATGTGAAATGAATACTTAATAGCTTGTCTTGACAGTGGCTAATGTTCAGTGCGGCGAAGAAAAAAAACTGTTCACAATGAATAACTTTTGACTTAATGATCGGATCCGGGACTCCATGTTTCGAGAGGGTAACCTCAAATATGCTTATTAATAGACGATATATAGACGATATATAATATTATAGACGATATTTTAAGTAACGAGATCAGACACAAAAACGTATTTTCTCTGCCTAAACATGCCTTTTTTTCTTCCGATTCGGATTTCTTACCCTCAAAATATAGGAGGGAGCAGCAATCTGGAAAATATAATTCTCATAGTTTGGTCAGGAGGCGATCCAAAATTTGGACCCTTTAACGCTAGTTTTACATTTTTGCCTTTTTACTATATCTCGAATAGTTCCTGAAAAATAGAATTTAATTATGCAATATTTCTAAGACTCAATTCAACCGATTTCGACCAAATTTTTTTATTTTGCCATGTTTAACATATTTTAAAATGATGTAAAAGATTGTATACCTAACAGTTTAAAATTTTTTTGACTATTATTAAATAAAATTATCGAAAATAATAAGTACCCACTAAATTTTTTTTTGCATGAAAATATTTTTGGGCAAGCGAATTTTTCAATCATGTGCAAGTACTTCAATATTACTGAGACATGGCGAAATGCGCTAAAAGTAAAATTGACATTAAGGTATCAGAACTTTGGATCGCTCTCCTGACCAAACTATAGGATTCATATTTTCCCGATTGCGGCTACCCCCTATTTTTGGGGGTTCAGAAATCCGAATCCGAAGTTAAAAAGGTTATGTTTATTCAGAGAAAGTGCCTTTTATGTCTGTTTTCGTAACTTAAAATATCGTGTGCGCTTATTAATTAGCACATTTTAGGTTACTCCCTCTATCCATTAAGATTGAATCCTAGAACGTGAAAATCTGATCATTTGATCAAAAGTTATTCAAAGTGGTCCTTTGTTTGGTACACTGTACAATGCTATTATCATTGAAAACATAATACAGTACTCTCTAAATATACAACTGACTGTTGCGTATGTTTTTTGCATCTAAAAATATAAAACTACGTTTTGATCTTATTTATTATTTATTAGTTACGTTTTGTTTCTTATTTGTTATCTAGGTTTTGTTTCTTATTTATTATTTGGAAAGTCTTGCCTCAAGGCATACTGTTATCTTTTTTTTTTGTCTTAAATATATGCGATTCTGTATGTATAGTACGGAGCAGTTTAATGACATTTGATTTAAAAATCAGTTTTTCACGTACAGGGACTTGCTTATAGTGACTATTCTATTTTAATTATTCTATTTTAATTATTCTATTTTAATTATTCTATTTTTATTATTCTATTTAATCAAAATGAATCATATTTTAATACACAATTAGACACAAAAACGTATTTTTCCTGAAGAAGGAAGCATTTTTTTTTTTTTTTTTTTTTGAGGATTTGGATTTTTAATCTCAAAATAGGTCTTTAATGTATAAAATCTGACCGCAGTGGTAAGTTATAAAGCGATGGAGGAAAAGGATTCGATTCCATAAACGTTAATTTCAACATTTGTGTAATTCACAATATTTCTGGAACTATTTAAAAGAATTAGTTCAATTTCGCCAATAATTTTAAAGCTTTATTATTGCTTTTGGTGACAATTTTGAACATAATATTACGTTTAAAATTATTTATTTTCATTTCGTTTGATTATTTACGAAATGGTAGAAAAATTTACTAAAAAACTACATTTCTTATTTCCTTATTTTCTAGTTCGTAAAAAATAACAATATACAAAATTTGAGAGCAATCAAAAGTATAATTTATGAGTAATCAAGTTTCGTACAAAAGTATTTTTACATTTTAATCTCTTACTATTTAAAACTCAGACTCAATTTAAATTTTTGATTTTACAAAACAAAATGACATGATTTGAAGCTCCGTAAATATTTGTATATCTTACGATTTAATTTTTTTAACTATTAGTATATCAAATGATAAAAAATTAACAAACAATTCTAAAAATTTATTTTATACTATTAATTAACTCTTTTTTAGGTAAACAAAATCTACAACTATATTCAAAAAGTTTAAGATTTTTGATAATAGTTCTGAAGACAATAAAAAATAGGCAAACAATTATTCGAAAAGTCAAGTCTTCCTTCAAAAAGCTATCTTTAGATTTGAATTAAATTTATTAAGGTATTTCCAACATTTTTAATGTTGTTTTATTTTTAAACTTTCTGCATGTAACGAGCAAATTTATTATGTTTCAATTATTTCGTGTTGTTTCAAAACATTTTAAAGCTGTTAAAATTATTAATATGAAAATATTTTTCATACCGTACTTGAAAAAGAATTCTGTAAAAAAAAAAAAAATAAGAAAAGCTAGTATTTTAATTCAATGTTTGTTTTTTTTATCTCTTTTTTAAAAAATTTGATCATATGTTACGCCCTAAAATTGAACATAAATATTTCTTTATCCATAAGATAAGATCTTCAGAGTCTTACATTAAATTAGATTCATTATGATAAAATCTAGATAATGTACTACAATGCAGCACTACTTCGAAAAAACGTTAAAATGAATGAATATATTTGTCCTAAGAAACTGAAAGCATTCGCGAGCATTTGGAAGGATTCCAAAGCGTGCTGAGATGAATAATAACAAATAGGGGACTTTTAATGCATAAACATTAAGAAAAGAGACTTTTTTCTCTTCAAGCTAAGTTTCTTTTCAAGAAATATTTTCCACTTCTTTACTCTTTTAGATAATCTAAATTCAGCCCCCAGATAAGCTATAATTTCCTTAATTCCCACACTCTTGTTTAATGACGTGATCTTTTAAAAGCTTTTAGGGTTGTTTCAGGGTTAATACTTTTGATTTATGAAAAATTTAAATGTACCATTAAGAGCTCATTATACATCATACTCTTTAAAAGAACTCTTAATGGATATCAGTTTTTTTTTTCTTGTTTTTCTTCTCTTTAAGACTACAAGGTTTTACACTGATCTGGTATTGAACTGGAATACAAGCATAAAAACCATGTTTTTTACTGAATTTGTTTTTATGTTCCATTAAAATCAAAATCAACTCGTTTAATTCGCATTTTGAGACAATATGATTTGTGTAATATGCCTTTCAAATTAATTTATTTTGTTTTATATATACTGTAACAAAAATATTGGTTCATGTTGACTTTTATGATTCAAGGTTGAAAACTTCCTTGGACACTTATCCATTGCAAATGTGCTGTAACTTTTGACCCAAAGAACTTTTAATGGATTACAGTTTTTATTATTTTTGCTCTTTAAGACTACAAGGTTTTATACTGATCTGATATTGATCTGGAATACAAGCAAAAAAAAATATTCTTACTGAATTAAAAGTTATCTTTTTTATGTTCCATTGAAATCAATATCAACCTATTTGATTCGCATTCCTAGACAATGCGATTTGTTTGATATGCATTTCAAATCAATTTTATTTGTTTTATGGATGCAGTCGCAGAAAAATTGGTACAATGTTGATTTTTTGATTCATCGTTGAGAAGTACTTTGAATACTAATAACGATGCAAATTTGCTGTATCATTTATAGTGTTAAACTGAACCATGCTGCTTTTGATGTTGAACCACAGCGGCATGTAAACATTTTTTTGAATTTTTGAATTGCGACAAGTTGGTTAAACTTCGCATGATATTAAATTTGAACTATGTTATGGTTGAATACGATTTCGAAGTTTTGTTACAATAAAAGATTACTTTCAGGCTGCATTTTAACGCTGTGTCTTAATAAAGAAATTAATAATCTGTAGACTTATAAGAGAATATAAATCAGAAAAGCATCTAAAACAAAAGGGTTTTTTAACTACACTTTAAGAATAAAGTATATAGCAGCCTCATTTACTTATATTGCTTGAACTTTCATTACAAATAATTTTATTTTATTTTATAACCGTCGTTGAACAGCCGACCCAACTTAATGGGTTTACGGCTACTAATGTTCAACTCCGTAGCCTTGTAATTTTGAACCCAATCCAGAAGACAAGGGAACTCCTGGATCGAGTATTGGGAGAAATTTGCCTTCGTGGAGGACTTTTTGATGGAGCTAACCCGCATTTGCGTTACATGGAGAGGAAGACCACGAGAACCTCCCACGGTTAGCCTAACGGCAAGGGGACTCTAACCCATGATCCGTCTACCACTGAGGATATTTCACGTCAGCACTGTGGTCAGTGCAAGCCGGATGCGGAATTCGTATCGACTGGGATTCGAACCCGGTTCGCCTCATTGGAAGGCGAACGCTTATTCCCCTGAGCCATCGCGGCTCTTCATTACAAATAATTAGTCTGAGCACTTATATGATATAATCATTAAACCAAAAAAAAATCGGCATTCAGGAGTTGCCTAATTGCACTCTAAGAACAATTCGCCCAAGTTTTTATTTCGCAATTCTTCTATTTGAACCATTATACACTCTATAACAAACAAACAAAAATCGACGCACACTGCCGAGCCAGATTACTGTGGTGCATGGCTCGATCAGGCTGGAATGATGCCGACTTGGGACGTATAGTATTTAGCGATGAATCCCGCTTCCAACTGTGTCCTGACGATCATCGAAGACGTGTTTGGAGACGCACAGGGCAGAGGGGGGATCCTGCCTTCACTATTGCACGCCACACCGGCCCTCAACAAGACATTATGGTCTGGGGTGCCATTTCCTTTGACAGCCGGACCCCTTTGATTGTCATTAGAGGTACACTTACTGCACAGCGGTACGTTGACGACATCCTAAAACCTGTTTTGCTACCGTTCCTTTTGCAGCGCCCTGGGCTGGTTTTTCAGCAGAACAATGCCAGACCACATACGGCGTGTGTTGCTATGAACTGTCTGCAAGCTTGTCAAACTCTTCCTTGGCCTGCCAGATCAACAGATCTCTCTCCCATCGAGCATGTCTGGGGTATGATGGGAAGGCGATTGCATCTGGCACGGAATGTTGATGACCTCGTTCGACAATTAGATCGAATTTGGCAGGAAATACCGCAAGAGAACATCTGGGAGCTTTATCGGTCTATGCCACGCCGTGTGGCAGCTTGTATCCAGGCTAGAAGCGGGTCAACACTTTATTGAACTTCCTACTGTAACTCTGCAATAAATTATTCAATTGTTCTGAAATTTTAATCATTTACTATTCTGTTCATTGTCTTCGTATCCACCAATTTTCGTTTCAATCGGACAACTCCTTCTTGGTGCGTCGATTTTTTTGTTATAGAGTGTATAATTAGGTATTTTTGTTAGAACCTTATGAAGCTGCTTATTTCACTGATATCATTGTCAAACTTAAACCATGTAATCATTTTAACCATTTTTTTTCCCTTTACGGCAGCCCAAATTCTCAGAAAAAACATTTCAGCATTGATCATCTTGAACCATATTATTGTTAAAATTTGTTGCAACCTTAATAAGATGTAAAATTGAAATATGTTTCAGATCGAGTTTAACTGTACTAGACAATCCAATTAAGGAACCATTATATAATTCAGATTTTTTGCAACCTTATGAGGACGTTAAATGAAAGTATGTTTCCGATTAAGATCTATATTAGGCAATCCAGTTACTGAACCATGATATAATTCTATTTTCCTTATTATGACGTTCAATAGAAGTATGATTCTGATCAAGTTAAGCTATGCTAAGCAACCCAGTCAAGGATTCATGATATATTTAAAATGTGTTTCAACTTCAATAAGATGTTAATTTGAAGCACGTTTCTGATCAATTTGGTTTATACGAGGTAATTCAGTTCAAGAACTATATCCTTAAAATTTCCAATCCAGTTAAATAACCATAATATCCTTAAAATTTGAAGTAACGTTAGTAATGGTAACCTTAATGAGATTTTAATAAGACGTTAAATTGAAATATGTTTCAGATCAATTTTAACTATACTATGTAATCAGCTTAAAGAACCAAAATATAATACAAATTTGCTAACCTTAATATGACATTAAAAATTAATATATATATCCAATCAAGTTTCACTCCAAAAGACAATCTTATTTAGGGAGTATGCTATTATACTTAACTTTTGATCCAAATCGCAACAAGTTTTAGACATTTAGAATTTCATTATGATTCATTCTTCATTGTTATGCATATACATTCAACATTGTCATGCGTGTTTTATAGATTACACTATTAAACACTCTCTACTTTCTTAGTTTAGAAGAACTATTATTTAAAGCATAACTGATGATTTACGTTCATTTATACCACTGTCTACGAGGTAAATTGTACTTTTATTTAATTTTGTCGAATGGTGGTTTAAACATTTTTTGCGCTTTGTTTATTTCAAAGAACAAGTTAAGATTTTTTTTTTTTAATAATGATAAAATAAAAAATCAGATGTGTTGAAAACGGAAAGAAAAAATGATCTTTACGAATGCTTCCAAACTTCATGAACTCTAAATAAGGGAGATTCGAGAAAGATCTTTTAATTCATTGATCCATTTCAAAACGAATTTCCATCCCAGATAATATTGAGAAAAGCAATCAATGCATATTTGCATAATTCGAGTTTAATGAAAGCTCATCGGAATTAAATTTCAAACAATCAAATCTAAATGGAAATGCTACATAGGATTTCAACCAATTCGGGAATATAAAAAAGAATTTCAGAAGGACTTAATTGTTCTTACTTTTTAAAGGATTAATACTTTTTATCGTGCTTTATAATATAAGTTGAAAGGAATGGATTGATTGAAAAAAAATAATAGATTATATTTTATTATATTTAAAAAATGTACAATTAACAGTGTAACAATTTAATTAAACAGTTATATGTGCATCTGAAAATAAACCTTTCTATTCAAAACATTTCAACATTTTTTTACAAAATTTTTATAATAAAGAAATGTAACATCACCAATATATCACTCCGTTAAAAAGCAAATTTTGCATGAGTATCGTCATAACATGTATACACAATAACGCGTATCGCATGTATCATTTATATTATGCATAGTATCTTTATCCATAAAGTGCACAGTTAAAAAAAAATCTGAAAAAAATGG
Source organism: Parasteatoda lunata (assembly GCA_949128135.1). Lineage (NCBI taxonomy): Eukaryota > Metazoa > Arthropoda > Arachnida > Araneae > Theridiidae > Parasteatoda > Parasteatoda lunata. The sequence continues at coordinate 50,432,884 of OX421974.1, read as the reverse complement.
TTGTATAACAATTTATTTAAATGATATTTTATCACATTCAAACAATATTGACAAATAACCATGAATAAGATGGCATTCAAACTGTTAACTATATGAGAAAACTGTTTAATACCTGTTTTCACCTAATACAGTTATACAAGTAGAATTTATCGCACCAACCAGGCTCATCCAATGAAGTCACTTAGTTCCTTGTAGCAGGGTACATATAATAGCAAAGAGGGCTAATCTGACTGACATGGCCTGTAGAGCGAGGGTTGGAGTCCCACCATTGGAACCACAATATTTTTTCCATTCCCCTTAACACATCAATAGTTTCCAGTGTCCGGTGCTCCCCAATTTGTGATCCTGGAATATTAAAATGGGATACTCTCACTCTACAATGGATGGCGAAGCAATCTAAAACGAAACGCCTAGCTCCGATATCCAGTTAAATTTCTTTTTTATGGTTTTGAAACCATGCTGGTTATAAATTATTAAAAACCGTATAGTTTTGTATTCATGTTTCTTTTAACCATACTGGTTGTTAACAGTTTCGAAACAGTAAAGTTAACAATTGTTTCTAACAGTAAACTTTACGGTTAATTGCATGGAGAAAATGCTACCGGTAATTTTAAAAGGAAATTTCTAACTCAGTGTGTTTCATGATGAAATTTCCAATTCTAATTCAGTGTGGTGTAAATTCTGATAAAAAAAAGAAACCTCTTTCAGAAATTTTAGTCAAAATGATCATAAAATCAAACGATCTTATATCCCTGATGAAAATGAGAAATCAATCGATGCATGTTTACAGAATAATAGTTCAATGAAAACTCATCTGAATTAAATTTCGAACAATTAAATCTAAATTTAAATGCTGAATAGGATTTTATCTAAATCTGGAATATAGAAAACAAGTGATAAATGAGTATTTTTTTTTTTTTTTTTAGTTATATAAAGAGGTCTGATAAAATAGATAATGCATTTATTTTTAGACATTTTAGTCATTAAAGATCATGTAATCAATCTATCAATTTCGAAGCGTTTTTTTATCGCTGATAAAACTGTGAAAATCAATCGATACCATGTATACATAACACGAATTTAATAAAAAGCTCATCGAAAGTAAATTTCGAACAACTCAATCTAAATTTAAATGCAAAATTAGATTAAATCTAAATCTGAAATATAAAATAAAGGAATTAATACTTGTCCTCATTATTAGTGGTAATAATTAAATCATAATTAATAATCTAAGTTCAAAATGAATAACTATTTTTTAAAAATAAGTATAAGCAATTAATCATTAATGCATGCTTCTTTTGAAAACGTTTAACAATATCAATGCTGAATAGAGATTAAGATGTTGGGCACATTTTTATTCATTTTTTAAAGCATCTACTGCCCTCTTAGAAAAACGAAAATGGACCTATAACAAACACTGATATAAATTCATAGTCTGAAACAAACACGTATTTAAGGACATAAAAAAAGTCAAAACGTTTATCCAAGATGTTGCATAAAATACGATTAAATACAATTATATTATTTTTAGTATATAATTGCGATGTTACTATATAGTGATCAATAGAAAACCTGAATAAGTTTTGTGATTGTGATTTTCTAGTAAGAATAAGTTTTGTGATTGTGATTTTCTAGTAATGTAAATAAATCCTAACTGTTCGAGAGTGTAACCTATCAAATGCTCGAGAACATAAAATGTCTAATGCCAATAAAATATCCACATAATATTGTCAATTACGAGATAAAACTCAAAATTGCACTTTCGCTGATTGAATATTTATTGCGTTCAATGGATACAGATTTTTAATTCACAATTTCCGAAAAGAAGAGGCACAGTAACTAAATCAGAAAGTCAGAAGAAAGATTAAATTTCAGCGCTGAATTAAAATTATTATGCATTGAATTATAATTTTAATTCAATGAAATTTTGACATTGAATTTGGCTTTCTATGGATGTAGATATTTGATTCTCAATTTTTGAAAAGTAGAGGCGAAGTAATTAAATCAGAATATCAATAGAAAGATTAAATCTTGGCGTTGAATTAAAGTTATTATTGTTAATGTTGCAACCCCTTCTTTGAGTATTTCTTCATATTTATTATTTTATTTTAGTGAATAGAGAAATTATAGACCTAAGTTATATAAAAATAAATTTATATATTATTGTTTTACAACTTCCGTGCAAGCTGAAAAATTCAATATATTTATTATGCAAAAGATACAAATTTAATTTAATTAAAAATGTGTAAATTTGCTATAAACTCAAAGTATCTGAATGAATATGACAAACACCTTTTACGAAAAATGTAGCATTTTTTTCTTTGAATTTATGTAACTTGATAAAACTAACCCGCCGATTTAATTAATATTTTGTGTACTACCTTTAAAATTTGCTGAGTTCAAACAAAGTAAAACTTTACATTTTTAACAGTTCTAATATTTTTGGGCCATAATTTAACCTTCTCGCTCACGTAAAAATGACGGGGTGAGGTTTCGCCCTCTATTTCTCGCACCCGTGATATTGACGGGCTGGAATGTTCAGTAGTAACGCGCCAATAAGAATAAAACTATTCATTTCTTTTGCCCGGAAAACATTTTATTTCTCGTTTTATACACCAGATGGCAGCACCAGGATATTTTTAAGGTAATTGTGGATAGTTTGTTTATTTTAAACTAGATTTCAGCACTAATCAAATGCGTAATACAAATGCAAAAGCCAAAAAAATAGGCACTTTTATGACCGTTTTCTTGAAAATTAACCGATCTTTAAGGGGTTAAAAAAAACGAATTGTCTGTGTGGTAACATTCTCATAAATTCTGAGTTGTTTCGGCTAGGATTCAGAAATTCAGAAAACATTGCAAATGCTCAGTAGGCAAGAGGCAGTTTTCGCCTTCAATTCAAAAAATCATTCAATGTTTCAAGATTTGAGAAAGATAGATAAGCATCGAGCAATGTTTTTTGTTTACAAGTTATGAATGAATTTTATTGATAAATTCATTTTTTCAAAACATCACTCTAGTTACTTTTGCTAGATAACGACTACCTACATTAAAAAAAAAAAATTATTTCCACTTGGAGTTTATTAGTGCGCGCTCTGTATTAATTATTTATAACTTCATTTTTTTTAACTTTCATTGAAACGAACAGATTTGTAAAATATGGATAAAATTATTAACAAATCTGTAGTTTAAACTGTTACGCTCCATAATCGAAAGAAAATAGGAAAAACTTAACTTTGTGATTTTATACCATACTTAATTTTTAAAAGAGTATTTAAGATTTAACGACTTTCAAACTGTTTTACTTACCTACGAAAACTCTTCGATTTATCTACAATCCATTTGCAAATTTCTCGAAATGTTCTGTTTTCGAGAAAAAAATCATTTCTTTTAATGATCCTACTTTGAAAAAGAATTTTCAGATTATTTGTTTTAGGAAAAAATAAGATGTTTTTTTTATTCTGAAAGTACTAAAAGCGATTTTGCTACTATTCCATAAATTACATTTCCTTGAATACAATCACTGACAGATTTTTTATTTAAGAAAGCTTTTTGAAAGGTTGTCAAAAATTCTTAAGATAAAATTAGGTTATAACTTACATGCAAATGAACTATATCCTAAAAAATAAATGCATAAAAAATAGTATTCGCCCATTTTTAATGACTAAAAAAATTAGTTGTAACTGGTGACGTATTTCTATGACTGTTACATCCTTATTTTATTACAAAAAATATATTTACGTTAATAGAAATGAATGAAGGCGTTGTAACAAATGTTCATAACAAGACGTCATGATTTGCATCAATTTTGACTCTTAATATTTTTCTTATAACTTTCGACTGCTGGTTTACTTTTCAATTGTCGATGCATATAAATACTGAATACTGAAGTAATGTAGTTTTTGTTGAGTTTGTTTCAAGTTTGTTTTGTATGACATTTGGTATATTTCCCAAGTTCTCTTAATTAGAAGTTTGGTAATCTATAATTTAAATTAATTTTAGCATTCTTCCATAGTTTTTTTCGAATCTTAAATGAAATATACATGTATGTAAAAATTTTACATTTAGAAATTTTATAACTACAATTACACCTCAATATCATAAAATTCCGGATTATTCACAGTGTTGGTTTTTATTACCTTAAAGTCCATCTTTACAGTAACATGTTACGGAACAAAAATATGATAAACCATAATTTTTAAAGTAATAATAAATGTAAGATCACTAAATCTCTCTAATTAATTAAAAATTCATGCAGAATTTAAGGTAAAGATGGATTTGATGGCAAAATGAAGTTTAGATATAATGCATCCAAAGGCATCCATTTTACTGTGTAAATGAGAGGCAAAAATTATCAATAAATTTATTAAGTTTTAAACAAGTCAATTGCTGCGTTGCTATTTTAAAAGATATATAGTTGTAAATATATAGCTTTATTATAAGAAAACTGTAAGTTGATATAAATTATTTCTATATAAATTATGTAGTATACATTCAGTAAATATTTATATTTAAAACTTATAAGTAGTTAGTTAAAATACAAACACTTGAAATAACTTAAATATATATTTTTTTTCTTAATTTGAATTTATGATTTTCCCCAAATTCTTTATTATCTTCTGGTATAACTTCTGTTACTGTTATGGCATTTAATATTATTCAAAAAAAAAAAAAAATTCCCTAATCAGTTTATTTTAAATTCATTAGTTTTGCATGTCCTTTCTTATCTATGGACGGTTTTTCTTAAGTACTCATGTTCATCATAAATTTTTGTTACACTTTTTCAATATTTTTAAAATAAATTTTCAATATTTGCATTCCCGCTATGTTGAATTGTTCGCACCCAATATTGAAAATGCATTTCTTATTTATTTCAACGATGCGCTGTCAATGAAAACGTACAGTTAAACATTTTAAACAGAAGTAGAAGCTGATGAAATTTTGAGAACAAAATGAAATACCTTTTTATGTATGTTAAATTCACACTGTTAATGCATAAAGAAAACCACGCGTTAGAAAAAAATAAATAAGTTAGCATAAGTTTTTAAAAAATAAAGAAATGCATTATTTAAAAGTCACAAGTAATATAAAACATAAATATAACATTATATGTTTACTCTTATTTGACCAAACAGCATTTTAATTTCAAGACGTTTGAATTTACTTATTTATACTAGCATATTTGAATTTGCTTATTTATGCTTCTTGTTGACATTTGAATTTATATGTTTATATTTTTTGTTGTCTTAATAATAAGTGGTATATTTAACACAATTTTAGTCATAATTTTTTACTTTTATAGCTGTATATCATTAATAATACAAATGAAAATATCATTGAATATATGAAAATAATGGAAATTTTAAATGGTTAGAGGTAGGGCACAAAACAATAGCTATAGATGCATTGAACGTTCATTAATTCTCTGTTTATTTGTTCATATTTAAGACCTAGATAGGTTAAGTCTCAAATTCTAGGTCTAAATATTAAAACAAAGAAAAATCTTAAAAGCAAAACTATATTTATTCTTAAACTAAAAATGTTAATTAAAATCGATTGGCAATTAGAATCAATTAAATCTCTTATATAACTCTAAAGACTGGTTTTAACATTTCAACAAATATTCACATTTACAAGGTATGTTCATATATTGTATACCTTATGAGTTAACACGAATTGTCTTGATTTTTGACTATTTGATTAAAAACCTTGAATACTACTTATTTAAAAAGGAGTTACAGCAGGTCATCGGAGGCGGCTGATACTTTATGAAACAAAATACTAGTTTCTCCCAGTATGAAAAATAACTTATACTTGTTAGGGAGCATATTTTAAATATTTCCTGTCCATTAAAGATGAATGTATTTTTTAAAGATTAAAGTTAACGAATTGATTGAATGTATGTTGTACTAAATTATTTTTGTTCCTTGATTAAAAAAAAACTAACAATACATATTTCGAATTTCCAATTAAATGTGATATTTTTTAAGCAAAAGATGCATTGAATATGAGACATTAGATAATTAAGATTTTTCAGCAACATAATTCTCGTACACTAGTGTTTCTCACGTCAGTTTTTCAGCAAAATAAGTTATTCTAAACTAAAGGAAGAGAACAATGATACACAGTTCAAAAAATGATCGATCCATGCATCGCGAGTGATATATTACATTTCAAAACAATCTTTACGCATTTTTCTCTTTCTTTAAACATTCTGGATTCTACCCAAAACTGTACTTTTTTTCAGTCAGATGAATTTTTTGCAAAAATAAAAATTTAAAGAACGAAAATAGCATTACTTTTAGGTGCTAGAAAAAATTATGGAAAATTGATCGCATTATGTATATGTATATATATATATATATATATATATATATATATATATATATATATATATATATATATATATATATATATATATATATATATATATATATATATAGTGGTACCTCGAGATACAAGTTATTTGAGATACGAGCGAAATTTGAGACACGAGGAACGGCCGCGCAAGCTCTTCTCGTACTCGACAATGCTCCTGCTCACCCAACGAACCTCAAACATGATATCCTCGAAGAGTTCAAGTTTATAAAGGTTCTCTATCTACCACCTAACACCACTCCTATCCTGCAGCCTATGGATCAGCAGGTGATTTCTAATTTAAAAAGCTGTACACTAAGTACCTGTTCCGGCACTGCTTTGAGGTGACAGAGAACACAAACGTCACCCTTCTAGAGTACTGGAAGGACCACTTTATAACATCGTGATATGCCTCAGAATTATAGATCAGGCCTGGCTGAATGTTATACAACGAGGACCTTGACCTCTGCATGAAAGGTGTAGCCTGAGTGAGTCTGTAGCCGAAAATTGTGCTGTTGCCCGAGTCTGTAGCTTCGAAGGATTCGAACACGAAGTGCCAATAGAGGAGGAGATTGTGTCTCTGGGAAAATCCATGGATCTGGTGATGGGTGAGAGAGACGTGAGCGAGCTCGCCGAGAAGCACTTTCAGGAACTGACGACCGAAGAATTACAAGAGTTACAGTCGCAGCAGCATTCGGGGTTTCTGCAAGAAATTGGTTTCGAGGAAGAGCCAGAGGTGGAGGAGTGCTATCTCTACAAGTGAGATGAAAGAGTTCTTGGGAATGTGGGAGAGAATTTCACAGTTCGTGGTAAAGAACAACATCCCGAAAACTTGCAACTGGTCGTACATCGGAGCTATTTAGTGACACTTGCCTAACTCATTTCTGCAGCATTCCGAAAATGAAGAGGAAACAAACCTTGGACATTTTTTTTTTTTTTAAATCCGGCTATAAAAGCGAAGACCAGTGAAGAGAAATGCAGTAACTAAAATTAAGCACATAGTAGCATTTAAGTTGTGTGTAAGTTGCATTTAAGTGACCAAAATACAAATATGTATGTGCACTTTATAAAACCAGTTTTTTTTCTTTACATTCTCTTTTATTATGTTTTTATACAATATTTGTCATTTATAAATACATTTTTTTATTTAAAAACACATAACAAAAACAATTGGGGGTAGCATTTTTGGGGGCTGGAACGGATTAATGGTATTTAAATTAATTTCAATGGGGAAAATTGCTTTGAGATACGAGCAAACAAATTGACATACGAGCAAGGTTACGGAACGAATTACACTCGTATCTCGAGGTATCACTGTATATATATATATATATATATATATATATATATAATATTACACAATAAAAACAAAAAAGAAAAGAGTGATTAATGATAAAAATTAAGAAAAATAATAATAAGTTTTATTTACAGCGCATACAGCTGCAACTACATAGAGCCCGTGAAAACATGGAAAAATTCCATACATTTCTTAAAGAAAAGAAGAAAAAAATATTAATAAATAAAATATTTTTAAAAATTATTTAAACATTTTTAAAAAAATCGAACAGTCAGAAAAAAATAAGGAAAAGATATAATCTCAACTTTTGCTTTCCAATATTTGATTTCTAAAATATTGGAAATCAAATAACGGAAGATTTTTAAAATTACACAATTCTGTTATATTATATTTACCCCGGGGAATTAATCTGTCTGCGTAATCATAACGATAACATTATTTTAATTTTTAAGTATTAAAAAAGAAGAAAATATTTGCATTACTGACTTATACGATAAAATAAATAATTTTAAATTTAATATAAATTAACAAATTATATGGAATTCCAATGTTTCTAAGACCATTTATTTCCTTTTTTTATCAAATGAATATAATTAAAAGAATTTGTAGTATTTGTTTATTTATCTAAAAAAACAAATAGAAGAACTCTCAAAATTTAATAAAAACAATGGATATCCAACTAATGTAATTAAATTCTGCATAATATAATTAAAATAGTTTATGTTACAATTGTTAATAAATTTATTAAAAATTTCTTTGTCAACTAAATTTATGTTTTTACTATATTTCAATCCGATTTGGATGAATTCGTGGAAAAAAATCTTCTAATATTTAATAACGAATATTTTTCTAACTATATTTCTTCTTCATTAAAGGTTAATAATTACTCTGAAATCAATAAAATTGTAATTGTGAACTATCCAGTATAATATTATTACATTGCGCACATCCAGCACTAACAAATTAAACACGCTTCAATACTTTAATAGGAACGAACCATTATATGATCCCACTATCCTCTATTTTCTCTTCTGTTTTCACATTTTGTAATCTGGCAAACTTGTTTCGAACATATTTTAAATCATTTTTGAAAGACGCCGGTAAGTAGAAGTACATTTGCACTCGCTACTCGCTTTATATATAACATTTTGTATCTTATTCTGTATTTATTTCAATTTATTTTAAATTTTTCTCGATTTGTTTATTTTCTATTTTTTACTTAATATGCTCTATTTTCATTTCAATTTTTTGGGGTGCTCCTCACACTCTTCTAATGACAAATTTTGCTATGGATATATTTTTGTAACATTAGAAAGCTCTCTCTTTGATTTATAATCGTGAATATAATTGTGTGAGCTGATGACGACATTTTATTTTTTCCTTTTTTTTTTCTTTTTTTTTTTCTTTTTTTTTTTTTTTTGTTTAAACGCTTTTCCATTTTTTTCAATTTTTTTAAAATATTTAAATCTTATCTAAAATATTTTAGTTATTAATGATTTTTCTTACTCTCTTCGAACAAAATTATATACTTTTTCCCATGTTTCCTTTGTATGTGTAATTTCTTTCTGTATAATTTATTTATTTTCATAAACATCACTAGTTAGGAAAAAATTATATTATTTTCTAAGTAGACAGGGCTCTAATGAATAAAATGCGTAACATTCTATCATGTTTTTATAAAGATTTTGGACACAGGAATGAAAGCTACCGGAATGAGAAAATCTTTATCTTATCTGAGAATCCATTAAGAAAGGTTTTATATGAGAGAAAACATCCTTCTGCTCTTAATGTTTGTTATTTAACCATCGGTTTGTTGCTATTTTATATCCCGATTTTAGTAAGGTAAATATACTTTATATCTTAACATTATTGTTGAAAAAAAAGCATATTTTTAATAACGAAAGTATTATTTTCTTTTAATAAATAAATCAGTTTTTAATACAACTGTAAAAAGTATTTTAAACTATTTTAATAAAGAAAGTGTATTTTAACTATAGAAACTCGGATCGCTAATGTAAATAGAAAAAGCTGGGTGGATTTCAAACGTAATTGAATTTCTACATTAACTTTTTTTCAAGAAGAATTTCGAGTGAACACTAAACATTTTACAGAAACAGACTGGAATTCACAAGAAGCTTTCTTAAAAAATAATATATATATATATATATATATAAATTTTGTTCGCTTATCGAACAAACTTAAAGTCGATTTCCTGGAGATAATTTGCAAATTTTTCATCCTCCAGCATCCCATAGAGAGAATATGATAGGATTGTAAAATGTCAGAGGTGCTTATTATAAACTTATATAAAGCAATTTTAATAAAAACAATATTACAAACTTATATAAAGTGAGGAAGCAATATTATTTAGGTGAGGGATTAATATTATTAAGTGTGAGCAACATTATTAAGAAGTGAGTTTTTTTTTACTTTCCTTTTCTTTCTGTGCTTACTCCATTAATTTTTGTTTCGATTCAAAATGCATTTTATTGTGTTACTTAATTTCGCTCATATTGGGTTCATGACAATTTTATAAAGTTTTGGCCGCCATTCCTGTTACCACAGTGATCCGCGCAAACCGGAACATAGGTCGCCAAATTCGCCAAGGGGCACCCTCAAGTATATTTTTACCTATAAAAAATAAGGTGAAAACAGTAAAATTAAAATTATTTACAATAGATCTCTGAATATTCCCAAAACCTAGCTATGTATATTTTTCATTGATCTTTCTTTTCACGTTATTTTGTGAACCAGTGATTTGCACTTTTATGCATTATTTAAGAAATATCTCAAATATGAACTGTTAATTAATAATAATGGCTGAACAGTTTTTTGAAAGAAAGTAAAAAATATTCACGCCTAAGATATTCTCGGTGATTCATTTTATGTAACAAAGACATGATTATTTTAAAGTAAACTCTGATCATAGAGGAATTAATATATTTCACACATTCAATACAAAATAGAAAGCGCAACAAACTTTAGCTGGTAAGTTTAGTTGTAACATTCCTGCAGGCAGCATTATTAAAAATTATTACCTTTTCTACACTTATGCGTTCTCAATTTCGATTGGCTGTTTTGTGCGTTACTAACCAGACGTCTTCTGTGATTGGTTATGTGTTATCATTCCACTCTCTTCTTATATTAAAGTATAAAATGCATATATATATATATATATATATATATATGCATTTTATACTTTAATATAAGAAGAGAGTGGAATGATTGATCTACTTTAATTTTTTGCATTTTACATTATATTTATATATTAATTTTATTGTAGTTTTTGGGCCTTGTTATGAGCTCTTTCAATTCCTTTAATTTCTTTAATTATTAATTTTAATAATGTAATAAAATTTCGTTAAATATTATAATATATTTTGTAAAAATCTCAGAATCTCTATGGATATTTATCATTAAACTATAATTTTGTTTCTATTTCAATTATGCTTATTTTTAGTAATTATAAAGAAATTTTTACAAAATTTAGATTGAAAAAAATTTATAATAATTTCAAACATTAATTTATCATTTATGTAAGAGTTTCAATATTTGGAAGGAAAAGAATATTGCAAATTGTAATGCTATTTTAACCAAAAATTTTATTCTATACAAAAATAAATTGGTTATGCACCAGAAATTGACTAGCATCAATCTTATAACTTAAATAAATTTTAAAATCCATTTCCAACGTATTTTCTATGATACCTAAGAAAAAATTTTGAAATAAAATAAAATACAGAAAGAACAAAAAGAAGTCATCGCATTTTTGAAACTAAATACAAATTAAAATCAGATTTTCTTATACATTTTTTTACATGTTCCATGAATTTAATGCATTAAAAATAAGTTGTTACCGGTTTTCTTTTCTTTCTTTTTTTTTATTTATTTATTTTTTAATTCCGTACTGATCCCAATAAGATGCAAAATCTATTTTTTTATTGAAATTAAAAAAAAAAAAATCAAGAGAATTGCTTTCTCTTTTGAATATTTAAATTCTAGGTAAATATACAACTTCTTTAAAAATTAAGAGCAACAAAACAAATGACTCGTTGAGAAGACAATGTCATCGAAGAGAAAGTTTTCGGAATGAAAGAAAGGCGGTTCCTTACATTCCATTTGAGAGGAACTGAACATTGAAAGAAGGCAGAGAAAATAAGTTTTTTCTACCAAATCCATTTATCACTGCCGACAAACATAAGATCTACGGAAGAGATGACAGAGCGTGAAAAACCGATAAATGTGTAATTGGATTTGGTTTGAAATGAAGGAACTGAATGTTTTCTGTATGCTTAAGAGATAATAAAAATATAAGAACGAAAATGCTGATGAATAAGGCAAATTACTGAAGAAATCGCGATTACTAATTGCATTGCAAACAAATATCCTAATATTCTTAGCTTTAAACTTATATAATCCAAATAAGTTGATTGTATAAAATATTTTTATTAGAAATTTTCAAGATTTTATCAGTGATATTATTATTTACTTTTCCAGATATGATTTTATAATTACTATCTCGAGTACTATTTTTAATTCTAAACGTTATGATCCCTTAATGTAATGAGGGATTGTAGTATTTTCTATATTCTCCTCCCTCATTGCAAGCCAAATAATAATTAAAAAAACAATAGAAAAGAATGTGGAAAAATCTGATGAACACGACAAATCACTGCAAATATCAAGATGATTACCATAATTGCAAACAAAACTCATAGTATTCTAATTTGTAAACTTATTTTATTAAAATAATAGTTGCATCAAATTTTTTTATTAAAAATTCCTGGAACACTAATGATTCAGTAAGTTTTATTCTTATTCAATTTCGTATATTATTGTTGAAAAAAATTGTAATCACATTTATTTGAAACAGCTTTCTTCTACTTCCGCAAGTAATCAGAATGCTCTGATTGGACGCAGAGTTTGAGCCCATGAAAGCTATAAATACAAGTAAATCCTTAACACCGGTGTTTGTTTTTTGTATTTGCTCTCTCTTAGTGCACGTAACAACTACGTAACTCTCTGCCTGTGTAATAATAAATAAGCCATCCTCCGATTCACTGATCCATTTCAGGATTCCATTTCAGAAACATTTATGATTTTTTTATTAATTACTTGAGAAAGAACTTGTGACTCCTGATCCACCTTAAAGTCCTCCCTTTATTTATCACTTCTTCTAAAAAATGTGAATTAGTTTTCGATAATTGACACATAAAAATTAATAAAAATTCTATCATATGAATCGAGTTATACATTAATTTATACGCATAAATTTGTGCAATACCAAAACTTACAGTAAACTTTACAGTAAATTTTTTTTTTTAAAAAACTATTTTACAAGCGCAGAATTATACATTTTTAAAGTTTATAAATAATCAATATATATAAAAATGATTGTCTGCGTGAGGGTGTGTGTGTCTTTCATAGACTTCTAAATCACCCTACTAAAATCAATGAAATTTGGCATACAGGCAGTTTAAAGCATGAGAAAGATCACTGTCGACATTAGAACCGAGTAACCGTTCGAGTAGGATGAGCGATAAACGAAAAGGAATCTACTGATTGGTTAAGCATTATCCATTTGTTTAAAATTTAACTATAGACGATTCAGTGCTTCACATATTTTAAATATAACATCAGTGACAGTTGCAAGTTTATAGCTCTATTTGATTAAAAAAAAGTTTATGAACGTATTTAAATTTTTAATTATTTTATATTCTCTTGTCAAACAAATTCAATAACCAACCAAATTTGTCTTCCTTACCAAATTTACTCTTTTAAAGCTATCTGATACCAATTGCTTTTTTTAAATCTATTAATTCTTTAAAAAAAGTGTTTCTAAAAAATTTAATTATTTAAAATTAACGGTAATAAAATAGAAAAAAATATTTACGTATTCAGAGGCAAAATTAATGGCGAAGCGGTACTAATTCGTTTAGGAGAAACGTAAAAAATCGTCATATTATTATTGACGCCAATGATGCTTAATTAATTTAGGTAATATAGGCATTTTGACATGAACTATGTACTAGAAAACAAAAGTAATGTAGTAAATGCATTTATTTGTCTAGAAGAAACGTAAGAAATCGTCATACTATTATCGACATCAATGATCCTCAATTAATGTTGGTAATATTCATTAATTGAAATTTGAAAAAATACCTTACGTACTGAAAAGCAAAAGTTAGTGGAGAAAAGATACTGATTCGTTTTGGGGTACTGTAAAAATCTATCAATCATTATTAACAATAATGCTTAATTATATTGATAATATAAATTATTTGAATAAAATAAAATAAACTATTTGATAAAAAGCAAATTTAACGAATTATTGGGAAATAATTCGTTATTAGGAAATAATGCGCTTAGGAGAGCCATAGAAAATCGTCATTCCCCGATGACGCTTAATTAAAATGTATTACTGGTATTAGGGTAATTAGTGCAGTTTTTATAAGAATTCTACAACGGGTGTTCGGTAGTTTCAAAAAAGATTTTTTTCTAGTGGTAGCAAAGATATTGTAATTATATTTTAATGACTTAGAATTGAAGGATCTTTTTTCCACCACTACTTATAAATATTTTAACAGTAAAGTAAAGGTCAGATAGAGAAATATTCATGCAAAATCTTTATCACGTTGTGATAAGAATACTATTTTTTAATGAGAATAATTCTGTTAAAAATTCCATTTTTTAAAAATAAAAAAAAATATCAGCTTCAATTGGCTGCCACTAACAAATGTATTTGGCACAAAATTTAAATGTTGGAAGGTTATGTAACAAGCACCAAACATGCTAATATGGGTATAAAATATTATATAGATATATTTGGTGATTAACAATACTGTTCTAATACTAAGCAATGCAATACCGATACTTTGGAAATAAGTACTTTAAGCTCCCTCAAAAGTGATATGTGCCAGAGAATATTAAAGTTTTGACTATCATGAGTTGACCGCAAGCAATAGCATCACTTTAAGTGATGTATGCTTTTTATCTTTAATCTAACGAGATAAACTACAAAAAATGAATTTTTTTTTCTTACTTTTATAACGTGAACCTTTCATTACTCAACCGAAAAGGGCAAAAAAATAATAATAATTCTTTGCTTTATTTTATTTACCGTTGCCTAATTTGAAATACAAATCATGCAAGCATACTAAAAACTAATTTGGATTAGTTATGTTAAGATTAAAGTGAATGCAAAAACAGTTCTGTTGCATTCAAACATACCAACTTCACCACTTTTTGTTATTTTCTCTCATTCGTTAATTTCCCTTAAAATTTAACTTACCTGTTTCTTCCATCCAGCTCTTTAATTGTGTTGGTATTTCCCTTTCAGTTTAGAGCATGATTTTGTAGTGTTTCTCAGTACTGATTTATTAATTCTTTAATTTTTTTTTATTCGCCTCGCGCGAAGAACAGGTATTCAACTAGTACCTTATTAATTATAATTTATTCCCGAAGAAAGAAATTCGGAAGAAATTACCGTACTATATGACAATGACATTTGAGTTGAAAAATACAGCAATTTAACTTGTCATTGTCAACTGCAATGGAACAACTCTTTTAACAGTAATCTAGATTAACAGTTTTGTTGTAAGCGAGCTTAAAGTATTTTTGATTTTTGTTTTCCCCTCAGCGAAAAATTCCGGAAAAATTACCGTTTCGTGAGATGATGACATTTCTGGTTAAGAAAACTCTGATTCTGGTAACATAAACCAAAATACACAGTACCTAAACTATGCATTTGGTAGTTTTTTTGCTCATATTATCACACATTTAGTTAATAACTGTAAACATGATAAGAGAGTTGAACTGAATAAATGGTTTTTACACCATGATCTAAGGTATCATGATAAAACTTTTAAATTTGAGCTCATTTACCAATTTTTAACACAATTATTATAAAACCATATATTTTTTTATTCATTTTTCTAAAATCATTACCAAGGCAGTTTCTGTAAAAATTACCCTAGATTTTTGGTGTGCTAAGAAAGCGTTAATTTTACCAAATTCTGATAGTTATGACCATATTTTTTCTCAGTGTGATTAAGCCTTATTTAAATAAACATTAAGAACTTTATATCTTCATATAAAATGCCTATATTAATTTTAATAAGAAAAGTTCAATATTTTCATCATTTATCATAATTTGAATCTTTTCTATATTTGTTTATCTCCACACGTTGGAGAATATAATAACTAGACAAATGAATGAAAAGAATTTCCTGCAATGATTCATGAACATATTTCTCCAAGCACTGTTTTCCTTGAACTTCAAATTCAACTAGTATTAATCATTCAACTTCTTTAGTCAATATCTCCAACACCTACAATAATTTTCTTGATAATCAGTTTTAATGAATATTGTAAAGATTTTGAACAAAAAGCTATGTTCTTTTAGAATGACTCACGATTCAATATAAGCGTCAATATAATTGCAAATTTATTACTGATAATAATTTAAAGTTGGTTGTTTTATTCACCTTAAATTCTTAACACAATTATATTTTTAAGAAAATAAAGACATGAATTAACTTTAGAGTTTTAAATAAGTTTAATAATCATGGCCCCACATTTACAGCAAATATTTTAACGTTCAGACAATTAACATTCTTAAACCGTGTCAAGAAGGGAATAAAATGTTGAAAATTTTTATTTTACTAATCAAGAAAATTATTCAGTTTCGTAATATTACCAAGATCATTAGAAAGATTTAAGATAACAAAAGCAATTTAAACGTTACGGTGATTATAAGCGAAATATATAGAATCACTTCCTATCATTACCTCACTCTTAAATTGTGTTTCAAAGTATAAAACAGGAATGGAACTCATGAAGACTAATTTTGCTGGTGCTTATCAGATAAAAGTAGATTTTAGCTTTTCTAAATTATTCAAACTTGAATAATTTAGCAATAAAATCTGTTGTATCTCATTAATATTTATGTCCATCTATCTAATTAATCGATTTTTCCTCTTTTTATATGTGTATGTACGAAAACCTTATTAACTGTAAAATAGTGATTAATTTTTATATCGAGATTAGAAATAAACAGATTAAAAATTTGGATTTTTCATTATATTTGTATTGTAATCAAAACTTTTAAATATGTATTTCTTTATTGCAGGAACATTTTAATAAGTATCCTCTACATTCTTATTAGGGATATTCTGAAGTCAAAAAAAGAGTTTAATTAAATTTATTTACAATTAGACGAAGAATGTTATGAATAGTTTTGATAGCAAACTATGAACTACAATGTAGTACTTCACTAAGCTGTATTGCTTGTAAATTATATGTAATCTAAATGATTATGAAGTATAAAATAACTTATACTTCATAATCTAGGTTTTTGTATATCTAGGAAATTGTAAATCTAGGTTAGAAATAAACAAATTCAATATTTATACTTTTTTTATCATATTTGTATTAAAATTGAAACATTCCACTAAACTGTATTATTTTTAAATTATATTTAAACTGTAAAACAACTTTCAAATTTTGTGTCTAGACTAGAAATAAGGAAAATTTATATTTATACCTTTTATAATATTCGTATTATAATTGGAGCCTTTTAAAAAGTGAATCTTTTTGATGTAAATCGTATGCAATCTTATTAGGGATATTTTGAAGTCAAAGATAGTTTAATTAAATTTATTTACAATTAGTCAAACAACGCAATAAATAGTTTATACCTAATTATGAACTACTGTACTTAAGTATTATACTAAGATGCATTATTTTTAAATTATATTTAAACTGTAAAATATAAACTGTAAAAAAACTTTTAAATTTTGTATCGAGACTAGAAATAAAGAAATTTTATCTTTATACTTTTTATAATATTCGTATTATAATTGGAAACTTTTAATAAGTGAAACTTTTTGATGTGCATCGTATACAATCTTATTAGGGATATTTTGAAGTCAAAGAAAGTTTAATTAAATTTATTTACAATTTGTCAAACAATGTAATAAATAGTTGATACCAAAATAAGAACTACTGTACTTAAGTATTATACTCAGATTAATTATTTTAAAATTATATTTAAAACAAAATATTGTAAAGAAATTTTAAGCAAAATCTGCATCTTTGTTCATAAAATCTACATTTCATCAAAATTTAGGGAAATACTCTTATTTAAATATTTCATTTGTAAGACTTACATTTTTACTTACGTAATATATGCAAAAGTTATATTATCGTTTTGAGAATACGAAAGTTTTGAGAATAAGATGTAATAACATCAAAAAGAAATGTAAAAAATAGCTCTCACTAATGAAAAATACTTATTCTTCATTTCTAAAGCTGCACATAAAAAAACTTTTCATGTTTACATTATTTAAACTCATATTATGTAAATGTGGGATTTGTATATATTTTTTGTATGGATAAGCTTTTAGTGTTCTTAAAAGATCCATAAAAGGAAACCAGCTAAGAAAGAACATTAAAAATAAATTGAGCTGAAAGCAATTTTAAAAAAAATGAGAAAAACTTGAAACTAATTTATTTTTCTTTGTAAGTTTATCTAAAATATTAATTTCTTTTCATAAACAGATATTGTGAGGAAAATATTCTTTATGTCGTTGTTTAAAATATTTTTATAGATAGTTATGACCATTTTTATGTATTAAAATGCTTAAATAAATTAACTTATTAATTAAAGGCGCCAATTAACAAATGTGTGTTTACACAATTTTTTGGATATCAAAAATGTCTAGAAAACTAAATAAAAGAGAATATAGAAAGGTAACTTTAGGTTTCTTATCATTTTAATGATAGCTCCTTTTCTTCTATAATTCTGGGGGAAATTGTTGTAATATCATTAAGCTTACACTGTTATAATTTTCTTTCTAAATTTAAAGTAAGATAACCGAAAGCAGTCTATTAATCCATTTGACAGTCAAATTTAAGGTTAGAAACATCGCTTTACCCTTAAAGTTTTGAAACCGTTTACATCTAGAATGGTTTAAAAACCATTAAAACGCAATTTAACTTTACAGAGTAAAGTTATGTTTAATTTTCATTAAGTAATAGACAGTGGATTTTTAAATTGAGGTCAAGCTGTGTTATGTTAATTGAAGCGTGGAATACGATTTTATTTATCTAGTGGTACAATTTATCGTAATAGATAGGAAATATTAGGTTTTTTGTTTTAAGCATCTATGGAGTGCTGCTATCTATAGTCAAAGGTCACCAACTAAAAATACTGAACACAGGAAAATTCTGGAATGTTGAAGGTATGGGAGATATAATTTGTTAATATGTTACCTGTCTACTAGTTTAAAACATATCGCAGTGTTTTGGCACTTCTTATTTACTTCAGTCTTCTGCAATTACGTGGTGTGTAAAAGAAAGTCATGTGATGTATGTAAATAAATTAATTTGTTAATAAATTAGGAGCTAGAATTTATGATCTAAAAAAAAAGGAAACTTTATGTGCGATTATTTTTACCGGTTTCTATTTTTTTTTCTTTGTTTTATAATAAATTACTAATACATTATATTAAATACATGATAGACTAATAATTAATAAATTAATGACAATAAATAAATAAAATTAAGTAGCACTACTTATTTACAAATTTTCTCTCAAAAGCACTCGAAGCGTTTTTGTAATGTTACAGGGACCACCCAGAAAAGTAAATGATTTAACGTTAAAAACGTTAGGAGAAGATACATTAAAATTTCATTTCGGTAATTTTGATTAAATTGGTTTTGGTATTCAGGCTTAGGTCTAAATTTTTACTTTACTGAAGTTTTTTTTTCTTCTGTATTTTGTTAAGGCATGACATTTAAAAGTTAAAATAATATTGATTCAGCCATATAAGTGCCATATATATATATATATATATATATACGTATTTCAAAGTTATAAAATTTTATCAATTTACCTCAAGCATTACTTCTATTTTTTGTGTTAGTTATAGATAGCATGATTAAAAATTCATTGAAACTATTATTGTTTCAAAGCAGAGATAGAAAGTACGAAAACTATCTTCATGCGAGTTTCTGTTTTTCTTATGTTTTTGTTATATTTTCCTCCACCTTTGTCTAATACACAAAACAAATTCTCTATGGAAGATCACTCATGATTATTTTATAAGAAGCTCTCTTAGATGCATTAAGCTGTCTGCTTCCATTCGAAATAATTTTCTCTAGTAGCGAGACTATGTCTATTTTTTTTATCTAAATCATAAAAAGTGATTTCTTTTGAACGCCTCTAATTATCATTTAAGAATAATATTCCAATAATTGTTTATAATATATCAATCTTTATCAAATCAGACATGATTACCATATTGTTTGCTTACATTGAATTTTACCCATGAAATTAAAAAAAAACTCACTATTAATTTTACGCAACAATCATTATGAATCCTACCGTAGCCTAAAAAAATAATATCTTAATCATATCATAGTTGCCTAACAAACTTTTCTGAAGCCTTAATAAGATGATTAATTGAGGTGTTTTCGTTTAAATTGAATCATAGTATCGAGTAAATGGGTTCAAGATAATTTAATTTGCCTCATGATCCTTGGCATTATTTAAAATTGTAGCAATTTCACTCGATAATAAGGTTCAACATGGATCACAAATTTTAACAATATAATGCGTTATTAATGGAAACAAATAATTTCCACAAGTTTTCAAAAACCTAAAAACTAAAAATAACGGATAAGCAAATAAATGGAAATTAAAAAATAGCAATTATTCAATTTCGAAAATTCATTACAGATAGGGAATGGAATTTCTGTTCTAATGATACTAACTGCCAGACTAAAGTTTTATCGCACCACAATTTTACTTTCATAAAAATTATGAAATCTTTTAAAATATTAACAGACGTAATATTAAAAAAATTAGTAACAGAACTATAAGAGAATGTAGAAACTTAAACATCGTAACATTTTTATTGTAATAATAGTAATAATAACAATAATTATTAAAATATTTACTATAAATCAAAGTTTGGTTTCAAATTTCCATAAAGAATATTTTTAATTTAAAAAACTACTTATTCGACATTTATTGTCCTACACTGAGGAAAAAAAAGTATGCTCAAAACTATCAGAATACAGTAAAATTTATCCATACTGGCTCTGTGGGAACTTTGAAAAAGCTCGGATTTTTTTACCAAAGCACTTTAGTAACGATTCAAGTAAAATCAACACTTAAATATGGTTTTATAATATGTGATAAAATTATAATTTTATCATGACTCCTTAGAGCATGGCATAAAACCCATTTATTCGGATAAATTAATTTAATTTTAACTGAATGTGTGGTAATGAGTACTAGAATTTTGAAAACTAGAATTTTCGGTGATGCGAATGTCAACATATGAAAAGAAGATTACAAAATGAATAGTTTAAATGCCGTATATTTTGGTTTCTTTAAACATAATAATGATTTTTTTTACCAGAAATACCATTACTTCACAGTATGGTAATTTTACAATTTTTTTTTGCTGAGTTTAAAAATGACGTGACAAAGCACTTCTACGAGCATCTGGATAAAAACACAAAAAGAAAAACTCTCTACGTTCATTTAAAACTCAACAGTCTCAATTTCTTTATCTCGAATAGTGAGTTGTCAATTGAAAATTCCATACGCAGTCAAATAATAAATAATTTATTTAGTTTCAAAATTTAAAAGATATTATTAAAAACATTGATTGTAGCAGCAGTTTATAAACACAAATTTTTTTGATATGTAAAAGGTAATATCAAAGCGGAACTGTTAGCACGAGCTATTCCTCTCCAATCAAAACAATTCCATGCGCCGTTTGATTGATGCACAATTATCTAAAATTTTTCACATTATTTTAAAACTCAGCATTTTAAAAGATGAGACTTACTCAACAGCTTTAAATTTTTGATCACTTAAAGTAAGATAGCTCTTGAGAAATCCGTGCCCTGTTAGAAACTAAACAAATTCTTTAGTTTCAGAAAAATATAAAATGCTATTTTAAAAAAAAAATATTAAATGCAGTATCAGTTTATTTATACATAAAAGGAAACATAAAATGTTTTTGATATGAAAAAGTTAAGATCAAAAGGGAACAGTAAGTACGAGTTATTTCCTTCCATATCAAAAACTCTTAAGACCACTTACGCTTAATGCTCGTATATGACATATACATTTCTCCCCATATACAGTCAAAATATTCAACTGCATGTAAGATAATGCTAGTTCTTCGATACTGGTAGCATCAATAACAGGATATTTGAGTCTTATATGATGATGATAGTTAGGAAAGAAATGAAGCTCATATTCTTACTTTGTTGAACATAATTCTCTCAAAGGAATCCTTCTTACTGTTTTCGTTCAAGGTTGCTTTACGGGATATAGTAGAAAGTGCTATGAAATTCACGCACGATTGCAAATAATATGTTTGATACTAGTGATAAATGATTTTAAAAATATCGGTTAAATAACCTGGAGATAAAAGATCTATTACTTTTGACTTTGCATACGTTTTAGAAATGTTTTATTTATTTCTTTACTATTTTTTTGTATTTTATATGGTTCTATGCAAATCATATCAAAAATATAAATGTTGTTTTTAGCATAAAAAATGCAAAATGCGATCTCATACAATTTATTGATTTCGAATTTAATTAGAAAAATACACTAGATTTATAATTCGTAACTTGCTTATTTATTTTTAATTTTTACATTTAAAGCGTCAGTAAAAAATTAAAAAAAGTAAAGCATCCCCGTAACAGGTATGCATACAATATATATATATATATATATATTGTATGCATATATATATATATATATATATATATATATATATATATATATATATATATATATATATATATATATATATATATATATATATTGTATGCATATATATATATATATATATATATATATATAATTTAAGCAATTATTAATCATGTATATATATATATATATACATGATTAATAATTGCTTAAATTTCTTTAACAGTTTAAATGTGAAAAGTTGTATGAATGTAATTTCTAATTTGATGGCTACTGTTTACTTGGCTATTGTGAAAAATCTACATTTATGAAGATTTATGTCTCGTAAAAGGACAAATGGATTAAAAATAAGACACAATGGATAAGATGCAATAGTGTATAAAGAAATAAAGTTAATTCTTCAATAAGTTTATTTTATGAAAATTAAAAAGTAAAAACAATTAATGTATATTTATATAATATTTCTTTCATCATGCACAACTGTTTTCTCAAAATAACAAGATTTTATTACATTTAGCAATAAACTAATTAAAAGGAAATAAATGAATGAATATAGACTATATTGACATTTTCTTTTTTTATATAAATTACAATTATTTATTCTTTAAAGTTCTAACAGAAACAAGAACGTATTTTAAGCAGTAATCGGAAAGTAATATTTTTAAGATACCAATAAAGTTGAATAGGAGTTCAAAACCTTATATTACTTTCATAATCTTCAATATAAGTAATACAATATATTAAAAGTATATTTTTGTTGCTTTAGGTAACATAAATAATAAAAACGTGTTTTATTTTGCACTCGCATTTAAAATATTTGCTTTTAGTTATGAGAAAATTATGAAACTTTCTCGGTGATATTTTCTTCCATTTAAATATACACTGAAAAAAGTTCCAGATTAAAATTACGGTAAACAGTATCGGCACTCAAGTTGCCGGTACATTTTACCATGAATTCATTTAGCAAAATTGTTAAATTTAAAAACTGAAAAAATCAATGAATTTTAAGAGAGAATAGGAACAATTTTTAATAATTCCAACTCAGGGGATAGGTCACTCGCCTCCTAGTGAGGTGAACCCAGGTTCGAACTCCAGCGATGTCTTGTCATTACGAATTTCGCCCCCGGCTCACATCCACCTTAATTGTGACGGAAAATATCCTTAATGGTAAACGGATGATAAACCGTGGGATGTTTTCGAGGTTTTACTTTCAATGAAACGCAAATGCGTGTGAGTTCCATAAAAAAAGTCTTCTATTAAAGCAAATTTTGACCAATATTGATCCAAGAGTATCCTTGACTTCTGAATTGGGTTCAAAATTACAAATCTACGAAGTTGATTATTGATAGTTGTAAACTCAAAATTGTGTCGCCTTGCGACTATAAAACTGCGGTTATAAAATAATTTCTACAGAATTAATAAAAATAGTTTCTATTTTGATTAATCTCTTCTTTTCCAACAATTTTTATTAATTCCATCTATTATTTATTACATTCATTCCATCAGAAGCAGAATTTTAACGAGAAAAAAAACATGAGGATTTTCACCGGTCCATACCTTAGTAGAATTATGTGGATTTGATGACATATTAAAAGAGCAAAAACCGTAAATGCAGAGTTTGTTCGATTTTTTTTTATAAATAAGACAAAGAATAAGGATATTACGCATGACTACTCAAAGAATGCCAATAAATATTTAATTGAATTTGGCTCAACAATGAGAAAATTTATGAAAGAAAAAAAATGATGATGAAAGAAACCGTTGTTTTTTATTAACGAGAATGCAAACGAACTACTTGTGTTGCTGTTAAAAAATTAAACAATTGTACATATTCAATAGATTTAATCAAAATGCTGCATATTTTTTAATAAAGTAATCGTTTATTGCTTTTTACTGTGTTATAAAATCTGTATCATTGTTTTAGTTTAAGATTTTAGTTTCTATTCAAGTTGTATTATTGGCTTAATAAAGCAGTAAAATAAATATTTTAATAGTAATTAATTAAAAAAAAATTTTTTCAATTCCTTTATTTAAAACCTTGAAAAATTAAAATCATGAAATTTAGTGTCCTACGTTTCATTTATTGTTTAATATTAATCATTTAGTAGTTATATAAAGAAATAGTATTGTTCTACAAATCTCTCAATCTATAAAAAGTCTGACAACAAAGTATTGTTATAAAAACTGCTGTATTTTAATAAAAATATTAATATATAAAAATAGTATTATTAGTAATATATAATATTAATATATAAAACTAGTATTCTTTAAAATATGTAGTGTTAGACAAGTTAATAATTCCAACTGTAAAATTGTAATGGAACTTAGAACCCTTAAGGGTACGGAAAAAAAGATTATGTGATGTCGAAGCGTCTGCATTTGTAGAAACTATTTTAACATTGGCCTTCTAAACATACTGGTTAATAAGTATTACTTTTAATTGGCCACATAGATCTCCCGGCCGATCCTGCCGAATTTGTTTTTCTCTGAAAACTTCTGAAGAGCGTTGTTTACTAATTAATTTCGAGTTGAAATCGCAGCTGTAGCAATTGTTGAAATACCAGGTATTTTACACATTTGCGTGTGATCTATGTGAATTCTGCATTGCAATAAGTGCCCTCGTAAGCAAAAAGTGCCCTCCGAAGTAAAAACTAGTTGTAAAGTTTTCAGTAATAAAGATTATATGTTCTTTTTTTTTCGCTTTATTGTCTTCTCCATTTTCACCTAGCAGGATCCCTTTCGTTTCTTTGCTTTTGCTTTTCAACTATGTGGTGACATAGTCTAAAGGATAATATAGTCGACAGTATGGTAAATGGTTTCAATATATGGTAAAAATTGTCTGTTTTGGGAATATTACCCTTTACAATTGAAATGATTTTATATTTTATATAACCGGCATTAAACAGCCGAACACTTTTTTTGGGTTTGCGTTTATCAATTTTCAACTCCATAGCTTTATTACCTTGCAATTTTGAACCCAAAGAGAAGAAAATGAAATTCTTTTATAAATCACAAGTTTGAAATAGCCTTTTTGATAGAACTAACTTGCATTTGTACTACATGTACAGAAAAATCGAGAGATTTCCCACGGTAATCCCGATGGCAGGAGAAATTTAATACATGCTCCACCTACCACTGAGGATGGTTTATGGCATCACTGTGGTCAGTACGATTCAAGAACAGAATTCGTATTAGCCAGGCATCACTGAGAATTAAACCTGTGTTACCTAATTTTAAATTGAGGGTTCTAAATAATTTTCTTGCACATATCAACGGAAAGATGCACGATTGATGTTAGAAGTAGTCTGTTATTCAAACAATTATGTAACTTTGCAAAGAATTCCTCATAAAGTTGCGGTAAAATAGATTTGCGGTAAAATAGATTTACGGTTAAATAGATTTCACGGATGATGCACGTAAAATGACGGTATATTACATCGTAATTTCATCTGGAATTTCTTACAGCATCGTCTATTTTTAAAATAATTAAATGTCCTACTTTCCCGCAGTGGTTATCATTATTATTCAAAAATGCCGAAATTCTTTGTTTAAAGTTGTCAAAAGTTAATTAACAAAGCATATGATCGACATTTGATAGAATATACTTAAGCTGATTTCCGTTTATTTTTTATTCTTCCAAAAACAGAAAAAAGGTGAATCGAAAACTACGAAAATTACGACTCGATGTCTACTACATTATTTTTTCTTGAAATAATGTGGAATCTTTATACCTCCAAACCTAAATAGCTAAATTTTCAATGTGAACTTCACCGTCTTAGTAACCTCTTTTATAGATTTTTTGTTTGATAGAAAGTAAGTTGTTGAAACTTAGCTGAAGAAAAATTTTAAAGTGTAGCAACTGAATAGTTAGCTGTTGAAATTGTCCTCAAGCAATATTCTGTTTGAAAATTTAATATGATTTAGTCATGTTGTTTTGATTATATAAACCACAATTTCGATTTTTGAATAAAAGTAAGAAATTTAATATTTTAAAACTAAAAAATAATGTGGTAAATCTTATTTTTGCAAATACATAAATTAAAAACGGAAGTCGTTACCGAGAAAAACATTGGTTATTGAGAAAGCAATCAATTCTTTTATAATTAAATTAGTTACTGATCTGTTTTGTTAAAGAAACTTTTTCATGAAATATACATTTATTTTAGAATTATCAAATCATGGACTCAAATTCTGGTTCTAAGCATGTGGAATATTTAACAATTGAAATAACATGAATCACTAGCGTTTATTACTTATGTAACTTTTTTAGAATGTTTAACAATAAATGTGGTATGATCTACAATGTGGAATGATCCACAATATATGAAATTCCGGTTCATATGCAGTAAAAAGTACCGGCAATCAGGGTGCAGGTACTTTTTACCTGAAAATTCATTTTTATCGAAACACGTTACGGAACAAAAATCTAGTTTAACGTAATTTTTACAGTAATAATTAGAGTAAAATGACTAAATCACACTAATTAAATAAATATTACTCTAAAAATTATGGCATAATATTTTACGGTAAAAAGTGATTTTATTGATGATGCACCCAGAGTGCCGGTACTTTATACCATAATTTGATCTGGAACTTCTTTCATATTTTGTTTAACTGTGTGGGATATTCAATAGGAAAAACATGACTCACTAGCTTTTATACGTTATTTATTAATATGAAATAGCATGAAGCACTAGTTTTCATGTGTTTTTAACAATATTTAACAACAGAAATAGCATGGCGTACTAGCCTTCATGCCTTTTTCTAACACTGTAGAATTGTAAACTATCGGAATAGTATGTCCCCACTTTTCACGCGGTATTTAATAGTGTGGTAATTAACATTAGAAACAGCGTGACCCATAAGATATGTTATTTAAAAGTTCGGAATATTTAGCAATAGTAATAATGAGACCCGCAAATTTTATTTAGCAGTAAGGATTGAATGAAAAAATAACTTAGCGTTATTTAACAGTTTGGAATATTAATTAATTGGAATAGAATAATTCATTGATGTTCTATTTAACTGTGTGGAATATTTCACAATAGGAATACCAAGACCCACGAGCTTTTGTGCGTTATTTTTATTACAAAAATATAACACTTTAGAAAGCAAACATTACAAATTTACTACTGAAATTGAAGAAATATAACATAAAGAATAATTAAAATTAATATAACGATTATACTATAGAAAATTTATAATATCATACTTCTATATTATAATAATAACAATTATAATATAGAAGTCAAGATCGATGAATGTGTATAAATTCTTCCAAAAAATTTCAATCTATTCTTAAGGACTTCATTATTTGACCAAGAAAAAAATTATAGATTAAGTTTTTTCGTTAAAGGAAGTACCAAGATATATTTTTTGGCAGAATTAATCAGAAAAAGAAAAATTAATTCATTTCAGATAAGCAAATGGATGAAACTTAATTCGCTATAATTAAATATTTTCAGAAACCTGTTCAAAGCTAGATTAGTAAAGGGATCAATATTTTTTAATCTATAAAGTAATTTATTTGAAATTAATTATAGTTCGTTTTAAATTAAATATTTTCTATTCTTTCAATATGGAGGTATGAAGATAATACTTTCCATTTTTTTATCAATTAAAAACACGTCAGTTACTCTAAATTAACTCAAAACGAGATTCTTTGAACGTTTACTGGAGTTAATTATATCTCAGATAGCAGACAACCGTAAAACAAACCTTATATTTGAATTTTATTTTGGTTCACATAATAAGGTTGACTAATTTATCATTTTTTTAAACAAATTAAAGTTATTTTTATATTAATATGATAGTTTCTTTAAAGATTGAATAACGGTACAAAAAAACATACATAAAAATTTATATTCTGCAGTATTTATTGTAAACATTTTCTATTTTTTTTCCTTTGCTTCGTCTACGTTATAAAAAAACAGAATTTTGATAGTAGTACCTGAAAATTACATTTTCAGTTAGTACACTGTTAGAAATTTCTCGGAAAAAATGGTTAAATAACAATTGATTGCATGGCTGTTTTACCATATTTAATCAACACAGTCAAATAACCATAAATAAAATGGTTATCAAACTGTTAAGTTTAAGAAAAACTGTTTATTAACTGCTTTCACCTAATACGGTTAAACAACCAGAATTTTATCGCACCAACTAGAACCACCTAATGAAGCTTCTTAGTTCTTCGCCACTGCGTACATATCATAGCCGAACGGGCTTATTTGTCAGTCTCATGACCATCAGAACTGGAGTTCGAGTCCTAGTGTTGACACTACAATATTTTCTCTATTCTGTTCAACACGTGAAGAATTTCCAGTGTCCGGCACTCTCCAATGACCATTAACTTACGAAAAGCCGAGCTTCTATATCTATCTAAAAAATTATTACGTTTTTAAAAAATGCTAGTTGTAAATGGTTAAAAAACCGAATAGTTTTGTATTCATGGTTTTATAACGATATTTTTGTAAATGGTTATAATACCATAAAGAAAAAAAATTTTCTTTTCCATAAACTTTACAGTTAATTGGATGGACAGACAGCTGCCAGTTATATTACCATAATTTTAGAAGGACAATTTTAACAGTGTAGCCAGTGGCAGATAAACGTAAATAATTTAGTTTCCACTTTTTTTCTCAAACCTAATGAATCGGTGGCCGATATAAATAGGTCCTTTTTACTTAATATCCACTTTTTGCGAACTTTTTTGCTTGAATTAAGTTTTAGTTTTGCAAAAATTTCACATTAAAAATAATCTACGACTATAACAAATTCATTCAAGTTTAAAAATGCTGAAAATATGGGACAAAATTTATTCTAATATACCGCCTTTAAAGAATTTTATTTAAAATATTTGGGCAAGCCAAATGCATTTTAATGTGTACATTACAACTTTGAAATATTAGATCAATTAAAATATTCCTTTTAATTAATTTTAGTAGTAATAAAATCTGAAAGATCAAAATTTTGAATGGATAAATGAAACATTTTAATAAAAATTCTATTTCCTGAGTCTTTTTGCATTGATGTACTTTTATAAGTAAAATATTTTAAAAAATACGATGAGGAAAAGTGTCCGGTTGCTTATTTAAATCTAGACTCTTTTTGTTAACTCGTAGTGGGAGAAATGGTTATTTTTAGGTCTATTTGATAATGATGATAATGCAATTACGAGGTCTACTACCATGACTCATAATGCTTAACAAATTACGTAAAAAGGTACGCACACATACTTTTTACAGCGATTGTCTTGAAATACGAGATGTAATTTTATTTTCCTTCTGAACATGGTATATTAACAGCAAAACTTCGTTTTTCTTGAAAAATAATAGAATTTACAACCTTGACTAAAACGGTTTAATAAAATAATGGAAAAAACTCGGAGAAACAAATTATAAAGATAAGAGTTTCGACAAACGGAATGTGATCTTTCACAGATTAGGCGCAGTGATGGCGAACTGCAAAATAAGATTCCATACTAAGGAGTGAAAGACCAAAAGATACCATTTCTATCCGAGTTTAAGAGATAAAACATAATAGTCGATAAAACATCAAAGCTGAAGTTACTTTCATTCTATACTTACAACCGCAATACTCTCTGTCTATCGATAAAAAGGAAAATAGTATGCTAATTTATTTTATTACTTAAATAAATGAACCTCAAAATTCTCCCCCAACTGCCCAACAGACTATTATCATAGATTTATAAGCCTATAAAAATAAAAACATGAACACAAATATTTACTCTCATGTTTTCACACATATGGGTTGATACGTATTGTATAGATAATTATTACAAAGAATGATTTAACTTTTGAATATATAACTTTGGGTCGTTTAACAAAAGCATTAAAACTCAGAGCATATAAAAATATTTAGAGAGTTTTCTTTAAAAAAAATATATATATATATTTGTCTAACTCCTGCGCAGTTTACAGCGCATAAAATACAAGCTAAAAAGTAATTCAATAATGCTGAATAGTGAGGATCAAATATCGGTTGAATCAGTTAATTCTAAATAAAGCCGATATTGGTTGAAAATGGCTATAACATATCGCTTGAATCGGTCAATTCTACATAGGGCTGATGTTGGCTGAATAATGGCTATAAAATATCGGTTGAATTGGACAATTCTATATAGGGCTGATATAGGCTGAGTAGGGGCTATAAAATATCGGTAAAAAGAACAATTCCAATGAAAGAGGCCGATATTGGTTGAATAATGCCCATAAAATATCGGTTGAATAAGTCAATACTATATAGGTTGGATATTAGTTGAAAAGTGACTGTACCGCTAAAAGTAACTGTAAAGAATCGAGAGGCACGGAAAATTCTATATAGGGCCGATTTCGGAAAAATAACGGTCTTCTAAGTGCTTATTGAGGCAAAATGTGTGAATATTGAACCAATTAGGGTCTAAGTAATTTTGCTGTTACTGGGATTCCATATTTAAATATGGGTATCATATTTTCTGAAAATACTCATACATATTACCTTAACATAGTTACTTGTTTTTGTTTATTTTTCTTTTTTTTTTACTTTTTTCTAGGTTTTTGTATCGCACTATTCATTCGATCTGGAATCATTTTAAAATTAGGGCATAATGTTTTTCAAAAATATCAATACGTTTCTTGAGAATACAAAATATATTACATTCTTTTATATAATAAATATCCAATTACATCATATATTAAATTTAATTTAACCTACGCTTTCCTGCTCCTGTTCATGTGTTCCTGTTCATTCCTGTTCATTACCTACGCTTACCTGCTCCTTACATTCAGGATTGGTTCCCCAGAATATGACGATAATTTTTCAATAAATAAATAAATAAAATAAATATATATATATATATATATATATATATATATATATATATATATATATATATATATATATATAATATATATATATATATATATATAATATATATATTTATATAATATATATATATATATATATATATATATATATATATATATAATATATATATATATATATAATATATATATTTATATAATATATATATATATATATATATTTATATATATATAATATATATATATATATATATATATATATATATATATATATATATATATATATATAGAGAGAGAGAGAGAGAGAGAGAGAGAGAGAGAGAGAGAGATAGTTAGATAGATATTAAACTCAGTTAATGAATTAATAGAAAATTTTTATAAACATAGTTACATAGTTACATAGTTCACATTTAACTTCACCCGATAAAAAAAATATTTTGTTTTTTATTGGCAAACATTTTGTTTTTTACAGGCTAAATAATATATAATATGAAAATCTCACAAATAAGTGTATTCTATCACCGTAAGAAAATCTTAAATATATATATGTATTGTATAATTCGAAAAATGTTGTAGTTTTAATACACAATTACAAACAGCCTAGTACATTATGACACTCCCATAGTAAAAAAAAATGTTTTATTCATTACAAATAAATTGATTGACCATTTCTAACAACAGTCAGTTTAATCAATTGCAGTTTACTCTTAGAAGAAGAATGGATTTCTTTATTGACCTTAGAAACAAGTCACGCTAACCAATATTGTCCAAGAAACCTGATTTATTCTCTTCATTGCATTTTACAGAAATTTATAAGTTACAAGAAACCAATAGAAATTTCATTAGAGGGAATTTCTCACTCACGCAGATGTACGTTTAGATTTATCCGATTAAAAATAAATTTATTATAGATTAGGGAATAAATATTTTGTTTTGATGCTAGAATTATAGCATATAAAATGAGAATGGCACATATGATCATTAAATGATAATGTTATCTATTATTACTTGGTTGAATATATTTTTGTTTTTAAGATAAATTTTTTTCACTTCATTTCCAATTACAATCTATTATTTCGCAAATTTACCTCACAGATATCATAAATATTTAGTTTTAAGAGTTTATTTGAATGGCTACGCCTTAATATATTTTCGAATTTATTTGAAAATGTCTACTTAAAATTAGTATTATTAGCATGAAAATATAACTTATTTTCAGTAATAATATGTTTTTAAACACATAAGCACTTTAATTCATTTTATTGATATCATTCAACTATAACAATAAATTTATTTCTAAGAATTTCTTAAACAAATTACTTAACGTAATAAAAAAATTAACGTCAAATTTAAATAACTGGAAAATTTTATTTTCAGATTATACTAAATATTGCCATATCTGTATTGCTATTAAATGTTGAAAAAATATAAAATACATTTACGGACCCAAAAGTTAATGCTCTCAATGATAATAAAGGGTTAGTAAAAAAATTTATGTAAGCTGAACCAGAAAGTTGGAATATTAAGAAAGTTTCTCTGGGAAAATTGGTATCAAAATTTATTCTTACTCGTAAAATTTTTTAAAATTTATTCTTACTCGTAAAAATTTTTACAATTTATTCTTACTCGTAAAAATTTTAAAAATTTATTCTTACTCGTAAAAATTTTTAATGCATATAAAAAACAAACTTATAAACTCATATATTATCCTTTTAACTCTATTTAAAATATTATTTTATGGTCCTTTTTTAAATAAAAATGTTTTTTTCAAAAAATTATATCTTGGGAGAAACAAGCTTCTGTTTTCTTTTAATAATAAATAATTTGTCCCAAACGAGTACTTATCATCAAGTAGTTAATTAAAGACCACACTGTAAAATTTTGCACTGTGGGTATATTATTCGTGTAATCCTCTTTACGGTAAAATCGATTTTTGCCGTGAAATATTATTAGGTAATTTTTTCAGCAATAAGTAATTAAAAATAAAATTATTCAAGGATTTTACTGTAACTATTACTGTAAAAATTACGGGATATCAAAATTTTTGTTTCGTAGCATGTTTCGGTAAAAAAGGATTTTACAGTAAAAAGTACCGTCACCCTGAGTGCCGGTATTCTTTACCGTTATTTGATCCAGAATATTTTACAGTGCATTAAGCTGTTTATAACTTATTATTATTAAAAATAGCTTATTAAAATGTTTACATTTTATATTGAAACATTAAAAGAAAATCTTAAAAATTTTAATTTATTTACTGAAAATTATCATTTCAGCAACAACTAACAACTGCAAACTTTACTACAGTTGCTATTAAAATATTTCATTGAAATTTCAAAAACGTCTCTAAACGCTACAGAAACATGTAAAATGGTTTCTAATATGCTATGGATGAGATCTTTGGAATTTGTGAGCAAATGTATGCATGAAAAAGGATAAACAATAATGATTTTAAGTATTGAGTGTTCTTCATCTCTTTACGCAATTTTATTCTAAGTTCAAAATTTGAACTCCTATCAAAAGTATCAAAATAAAATTTTTTTTTTATTATTTTTTATTCATATTCAAGTCAGCAAATCTGATAAATTTGCTTTTCTAACAAGAAATATATTCTTTAAGAAATATATAAATGGATAAATTAACTTATAAAACAAAATAAAATAATATCATTAAATAAATAAATAACAAAAATATATTTTATAAGTAATATATAAATAATGTTCTGATATATAAACACATTTTAACTTGTACAAATATTATAATAAGTTTTATGAAGATAAAAATTACTCGAAAATAAATAATCATAATGGGAAAAGATTAAAAGATTTATTTAAAACTGAATAAAAAACTAATACATTTTCTGTTGAAATTTATGATATGAAAGCTATTATCAAATTTTCATCATTAAACAAAGTATTAAATTACGAAACTATTTTTCTTCCATTAGTTTTTTTTAAAGATATGTCTTATTATTAAACATAGCGCTCATAATTATTTATCAGAAAAGATTTTTAAATATTCATTTCACTTTCAAAAATCCTTAACAAAAGTTAATTAACTTTAGATAACGTAATATGCAGAAAAAAATATTTTATTCCTAAAGACAGTCAACGAACAAATTGTTAGACCGATTTCAATAAAACTTCTTAATAAGCTCCAGCTGTTTCCTATTCTAAACTAAATTGAAAAGTTACTTTTACTTTTTCAGACCAAAATTGTACCAATTCGGCAAAATGAAAATCTTTAATATAGCTGTACTTGTTTGAAGTCTCTAATAAATAAAACAATAAATATTCATAATAAGTTTACTTTGCTTGAAGATATAAAGTTTTTCATAAATAAATTAGAAGTTCTAGAAGGAAAAACCATTAATTTCTATTTATATTTAGAACTTATTAATTTCTATTTATATTTAGGGCTTATTGATTTCCTTATAATGAAAGGAAAGTACATGTTTTCAAACTAATTACTTAATCTAGTGCACTGAGATTTAAAAAAAATAAATAAAACAAAAAATTTAGCTGTAAAGTGTGATCTTAAATTAAATGTAGAATTAAATTTAAATTAAATGTGAATTCAAACTGAGTGTGAAATGAAATTTTTGTGAAGAAACTACTTTAAAATTTAACCTTTGACGAAGATGGGATACCGATGTCCCTTTATATATTTTTCTCTGATACTAAATAAAAATTAATTTCACTCTGATAATAAATTAAAAATACAAAAATATATTTTGATATTTTTAATTATAAAAATCAGTCTAATAGTAGCTGAAAAATCTGTTAGAGTATAATAATTAATTTTTGTACTAAAATGTAAAATATAAAAAAATTAGTTTGATATTTTTTCATTCATAATCAAAAAAATTTAAATAATTGGTTTTGTAAATTAAGGAAATTTTTACTGATGAATAACTGTTTCTTTTAGCTCTAAACAACTACAAGTAAGTGCAAAGTGCAAACTTGAAAAATTATTGCTTGGAAGTAAGCCGTGTTGGTAAGATTTACCTTTAATGCAGATAAAGATTATTGGTGTTTATGCTGTACTTCATAACCATGAAATATTAAAATGCTAAATATAATATTTTTCACTTATTTTAATCTAAATTAATACAAAATAATGAAGAAAACATGAAAAATGTGTTTAATAAAGATTCTGTGTCTAAGGGTTTAATGATAACTGCAAAATCACAAATTATCGCAGTACCAGTATTATATTATCATTTTTTTACTATTTGTAGTAGCTTCTTAAGTAGCTTTCCGATTGGAATAACTTCCCAAAAATTTCTATTTACGCTCTAAAACTTAAACATACTTGTACTTCTAAAACTACTATTTAGATTGAAAATTTACGTTTCTGAAAAACCTCCTAGATACCTTGCAAATACGTTTCAAATAGTTTCAAGTAGCATGACTGCTACAAATAGTACAGCCATCTATGAAATAAAGCAAAATATATTATACTTGATATCAAAGACTGAAGATAACGATATAAATTATCACCTTTAATTTTCGTTCCCTTCATCTAAATTCAGTTCTTAACTCTCCAAGAAAGAATTTCTTTACAACTTACTCCTCGCCCCAATATATGCGCAAACAACTGTCTTCGAAATATGATGACATTCTTTTAATCACAGATTAACAAAAACACAACATCGATATTTAAATTATGCTTGTTACATTTTTTCTAACTTTTTTGTTTTATTCTAAATATGTATTCTAATATTTATTCTAAATATGTATTCTAATTTGTTTTATTCAAATTCAATACTTAAGAATTTAGTAATACGTTTCAAATAGAAATTTCCAATGCTTCAATTTAAAAATATATAATTAAAATTTCTGCTTAAAATCTGAGGTGGAATAAAGTAGAAGAAATAGAGATGTGTTGATAAATTATTATCGATAATTATTTATAGCGAAGTTATGTAAAGATGTGTAAGAAGGAATTATGTAAAAAATAATATTTACTAATTATGTGGAGATGTGTAGGTGTATGAAGAATATAAAACCTAATTTTCTATACTTAGTTCTTCGTTATAACGAAGATAAACGAAGTTATCCAACTCTTGAAGTTTTTTAATGACGAGTGAGATAGAATAGTTTCTTTTTTACATTTCTGACTGTAAAAAAGATACAAATACAGAAAATACTTGTTTTTCCCTGCATATTTCTCGAAACAAGCCTTCCTTTAGATTCTTGAATTTACCGTTATTTATTTAAAAGGAAAGAAGTCGTAAGAAGACGCTGAGAGATGGAGAGATTTCGTCTACCACAGCTGCGACCGGGGTTCAACTTCCCGTACTAAAAAACTGGATGTCAGAATGATTTCACATTTCTTCTATGGTGTCTAAGTGCACCGTAAAAAATATTTCGGATTGAATTACGGTAAAAAGTACTGGGCTGAGTGCATCTTCCGTGAAATCCGTTTTTATCGTAAAATTGTATACCTTAATTTTTGCAGTATTATTTACAGTGATTCAGGCACTTTACAGTAAATATTACTGTAAAAATTACGGTATATCAGATTTTTTGTTTAGTAGAATTTTACAGTAAGAATGTATTTTACGGTAAAAAGTACTGGCCTTCTGACTGCTGGCACATTTTCCCGGAATTTCAGATTCCACTCAGATGTAATTTCATTACAATGTAGTTCCAATTCTACTCTAATGTAATTTTATACCATTGTGATTCAGATTCCACTCTAATGAGTTTTGATCCTAGTGCGGTTCAGATTCCACTCTAATGTAATGCTCTGGTGCTGTTAGAGCTGGAAAAGTTTTAATGTTTAAGGTCCAGGGAATAAATTAACAGAGTTTTGCTTATCTGAAAAATCCTTGAGTTTCATATGAATATTTTTCTTTATTTTAACAGAATCATTCATTGTTAATTTCCTGAAATTTTACTCCTGGTTTTAAATCAATTCTTTTTACGCAGTATTTTTATTTTTAATACGCATTTTTATTTTTATTATAATTATTATTGCAAACATACTTTTGTAAATTTTGAAAAATCTTATCACGCGCATGTGTGAGTTTGATTAAATGTATGTATAGATAACAAAACCGAGAGTATAAGATTTACAGTACATGACCCTGCAATTCTCTTTAAGAGTACACTTTGACTCTGACATGACTATATTCTTATTATTTAAAACGACATTTAATTCCAACCAATTCAATTCACGCACTCCTAATTTTCCTAAATTCAACTAAAAATTAAATATTTGAATTATTCCTTGCGCAAACTATAAACTAAATCCAGACTCATTAGAAGGGAAATACAATTTTGCGAATCTTTGTTCTTGCCAAACACAGTTCTTCTTATAATTGCTTGCATAACAATTTTTGATCGAACTCTATTGAAATCCCAGCACTGCAGACATATATCGAATTTTTTTTTAATCTAATCTAAATAAACTTTTCTAAGGCAAATATAGTTAGTAGGGTAAAGTATTGTTTGTTATTTATCCCAGTGGTAGAAGCACTGAGCTCAAATTGAAAATGACTGGGGTTCAATTTCAAGCCGATAGATAGCAGCTTGCGTAAAAAGAGAAGGTAAATAGTGCACAGTGCTACTTTAGGTCAAGGATTCATGGAGCCTTGGAATCTAAATTTTCAAGTCCATTATTGCCTACTACAGACTGTTGCGGAGATACTTCACTTTTTACTGCAGAAATTGCAATTCTTTTTTGTTTTCTCGGCGATGCTATTGTATTAGTGCCATAAAAAATGAACGGCAAGAAAAGAGTGAAATGTTACATAAAAATTAGCATGAAAATTAGCAATATCCTATAAACTAAGAATATAATTTGATAAAAGTTTTATTTATTCCAAACAATATGGTTTATTCAGTTACTTTCATATAGTGGGTATTTTATTAACTAAATATTTATTTTTTCAATTGATCAGACAGTGAGAAATAAAAGAGATTGAGAATGATATTAAGTACTAAAATTAGATAAATTAAACAACAAATAAAAATTATTTAACATGAATTACAAATAATAACGGTTTAATATGAATAAAACAATTAAAAGATTGAAAAATCAAGGTCTAAAGGTTAGTAATGGTACTGATGGTAAAATTGTGGGTAGATTTATTCTAATT
Source organism: Parasteatoda lunata (assembly GCA_949128135.1). Classification (NCBI taxonomy): domain Eukaryota; kingdom Metazoa; phylum Arthropoda; class Arachnida; order Araneae; family Theridiidae; genus Parasteatoda; species Parasteatoda lunata. The sequence goes on along the minus strand of OX421974.1, from coordinate 50,394,557 downwards.
CTTAGAAGAAAAAAACCTGTTGCAGAAATTTATTAAAATATGGTAATACAACTGTGGGACTGAAGGGATCGCAACGACAAACATTGTTTTTCTTTCTGAAATGTTTCTAAGTATAGATTTTATTTTGTCATTTAAATAATAAATATTTGCTTCCAATGTTTCATATTAATTTTAATATAAGATGTAATAAAATGCAATCTAATGCATATTACGATATTAATCGCTAAAGTAGAATATTAATCACTCCAAATTTCTTCTTTCTTCTCTTTCTTTCTATAACGACTAATCTATATTTAAATATAATCTTTTACTATCAGAGATGATGATCTTAAGAATTAGTGCATGATTTTCTGAATTAAAAAAATTGCTGAAAAAGCTTTTTCTGCTGATTGAGAAAGTAGAGCATGTGGTTTAGATAAAAAATAAATTGGAAAACCTTTATATTATCTTCATTTGTTAAATATAATACATCATCCTTCAGCTTGCTTCTTTTAAAATTTTTATATTTAAATATTATTATATTGTGTCATTTATATATGCCTCTTAGTTTAAATACTATAAATAGTTTAATAAATATATAATTAGCTGAAGTAATTTATTTTTTAAAAGAATAGTGGTTATGATAAATATAAGCATGTTTCTTTTTTTCTAACTCCATTTGAGTTTTCTCAAAAATAATATGTAATTAAATAAGTGAGAAGAAATTAAGATTTGGTTCCAAAAAAAAACATTTTCTATGTTCCTTACTGAGCAACAACCTATATTTTTCTTTGTTTACAGCAGCTATTACACTTTTATATGTGTGGGAAATTATTACCCTATCTGTGTGATTTGGCAACTACTATGAAAAAAAACAATAAGAATTTTTAAAATACTTTTTGATAAAAATCTATAAAAATTTATTTTGCTCAAAACATCAAATAATTGCATCGAGTTTCAAAATATAGCATTTATTATATGTATCTTGGAAAGAAAACTTACAATGTTACGATATACTTACAATATACAGTAGCTGTTATAATTCTTTAGCTGCGATACATAACAAGTTCGGAAACAATTCACGATAGTATGTTTTTAGCTACCGATAAATTCATAAAAAAAAGACAAATGTATACTAATTTATCTATTTTAGTGACACCAAAACACAAAATAAGAACTGAACCAACAGAATACTATTTTTAGTTTTTGGGTGTTACAAACACCACCACTATTTGATAGCCATCGTTTGATGCGTTTTATGCCTTTAACGGTAGTTCCTTTTTTCCGCTCTGCTTAATTCTTGAAAGAATATAAAAAGCTTGGAAAAAGGGAGACGAACAGAATTTATCGAACAGAGGGACAATAGGGATATACTAGTATATTATATGCTTTACTTCATACAGCAACGTAGTTCATATTTTATATCATAAAATACTATAATTAATATTTTTTGCCATTACACAGTAAGAAATATTTTCTATTTTGTTTTGTTTCTGATGTTTTGTTTTAAAGAACAAAATATTCATATGAACCACCGTAGATTTCTAAATAAGTCTTATCATTTTTTTATAATGATTATTTGCCCTATTATGTTTACCGATAGTTCTTTTAAAAGAAAAAAAAATACTCTAATGACTCATCCATAGATTTATAAATAAGTCTTAGAATTTTTTAATAAAGATTATTTTGTTTTAAATATCCTTCTCTTTGTTATTTTTAACACAATGTTTGAGTTGAAAAACAGTTTACTTGATCAATATAATATTTAATTAGTTTTTAACATCAATATCAGCTGCAATGTCTTTAGATTTACATATGGTATTAGTTTGTGTCCCAACACTATATGTAAATCTAAAAAAAAAAAAAAAATTCCTCCAATGTTAAAAGATTATATATAGTGTTGGGCCACGAACTCAATATCTCTCTCATCACTTACTATAAACGTTAAGACTTTGTTGTTTTACGATAAACGTAAGGAAACTGACGTTTCGCGATAAACGCAGAACGTCATTGGCATTAGTATCAGAGGCATTGTTATTTCTCTAATTATTATATCCAAACATATTTGTAACCGGCTTTGCACTGAAAGTTGGAAATTGTAAAGATCAGCATTTAATTTCTAATGGCAGATTATGAACAGTTACAGCAGAAAACAATAAAAAGAAAGAACACAAAGTACAAAAAAAAAAATGCTGAAACAGAGTTCATTAATCGAATATATCTCTAGCCTCCCAATAACGCTCGGCGAGAAAAGTCTTGCCCAGAGCAAAGCAGTGAAGTAGATGTACGGAGTCCATGACCTCTCCAGAGCTGCAGAGAGTGCATATCAGGGAATGAACAATTATAAGTATATAAAGATGGTTTCTTAGGCAGTCATGTCCGGTAGCTAAGCGGAATTCAGCCTCTGCTCTACGCCTTAGGCCATTACACAAATTTGGAATGGCATTCTTCCATTTTTCCGGGGAAAAACGGTTATCGAGGTCTTCCTGAGCACGGTAAAGCTAACATAGTTGTAATAATTTTCTAATCAATACCATGAATCACGTATTGGCCCAATTTAAATTTTAATTTTGCATTTGAGTTTTTTTTTTTTTTTTTTGGGAAATATGGCTGTTGATGATGTGGTATCAGTTTACTGATACTCGGAAAGAAAGCAGTTTAGCTATGGTTTCGGCATCTGAAAATTCTTGGATGTTTGATGTTTAAATTGTTCTTCATATTTTTCAAATTCTAACACTGATCATGTAGGGTCCAGCCAATAGAAACCTTGCCTATATATGTATATATATATATATATATATATATATATATATATATATATATATATATATATATATATAAATGCAATTTAAGTCACAAATACAAAGACGATGGAAATTATCACTATATAAAATGACAAAAAATAATTATTTTTTACTAAAAGTTACTGCATGCATGGAATTATCTTCGAATAAGCAAGTTTATAAATGTATGGAAGAAAAAATTTAAATTCGCTTAAAAAGTTCTCAAGATGTGGTGAAATACGCAAAAAGTTGAATTAGCATTAAGGGGTCCATACTTTAGTTGGCTCTACTTGCCAAGCTGTGAGGACCATATTTTCCAGTTTGCTGCTACTCCCTATATTTAAGGGTAAGGGCGGTCAAATATCCATATCTGTCAAAAACTGGCATGTTTATTCAGAGGAAGAAAGCTTTTTTTCTATTTCGTAACTTAAAAATATCGCCTGGGATAGTTAATAAACATATTTGAGTTCACCTTTTCGAACCATCATTCACCTTTTCGAACCTTTTCGAACCATCGAGTCTAAGAATGTGAAGATTCAATAATCGGATCAAAAATTGTTCATGACGATCCGTTTATTTTTTGCGCTCTATACATTGCCAAAGTTTGGATCTCTTCATGTCAAATTTACTTTTTGCACAATTCACCATATCTCGAGAACATAATAAGCGAATTGAACATTTTTCCCCACAATTATAAGTTTGTTTATCCGAAAATATCTCCATGCAAAATATAACGTTTTGCAAATATTAATATTTTTTTACGGTTTAATTTAATAATAGTCTAAAAACTTTTGAATTGCAAGATATAAATTCTTTTTCGTCATTTTAAAGAATGTAATTTTATATGGCAATATACAAATTTTAAGAGAAATCAATCGAATACTTCCCGAAGAAGTCGTAAATTTAAAATTCGATTTTTCAGGAACTATTTGACTGATTTCGCACAAATTTTGCATTTTACCATGTAAAATTTCATTCTTTAAAATGATTATAAAAATTGTATAACTTACAATTAAAAAAACGTTAAACAACTATTAAATAATGTTATAAAAAATAGTAAATATTAGCTAAAAGTTTTGCATGGAATTATCTTTGAATAACAAATTTTATAATTGTGTGAAAAAAGTTTTTAAATGCACTTCAAAAGTTCGCGCTGCATGATAAAATACTCAAAAAGTAAAATTAACATTAAGGGGTATACATTTTGAATCGGTTTCCTAACCAAACCATTTTGAAATATTGGGATTGCGTTTGTCCTTAAGGTCAGAAATCCGATTCCATAGAAGAAAAAAATAGTATGTCCATTTATAATATTAAATTTCTCTTTTAAACTGAAATTTAATATTATAAATGGACATACTATTTTTAAGAAACATTAAATTTCTCTTTCAAACTGGAGAGAGAACTAAAAGAAATATTAAATATCTCTTTTAAACTTAATGATATTAATTTTTTTTCAATTAAATTTCTTCATTAACCAATTTAAAATATATTTAACGAATTTAAAATAAATTTGTCGCGACCAATTGAAAATAAATTTGCATTTTAAGAATCAATTATTTAATTTGTCATATTAAGTTATTTGTATATGCCATAATAAAAACTTTTTTTTAAAGAGAAAAATGCTATCTAAAAATATTGTTGGTGCAATTCCAGGCAGTTTTAAATTTTATTAATCTTTACTGACTTTCTTTTAGCTTATTTGGGAATTTAAATAGCTCATGGAGATAATAGAAATGCAAATGTATGATAGGTGGCGGGCTTTTTGCGATGCTATGGTTATTTATCTGATTGAAGCAGAGAACTATGTTTTCAGCAGACGTGCTACTGGTATGTTTTTCATACATAAATAATTTACTTTTTGTGTAAATATCAGTCAAAAACGCAAATATAGATTTCACATCTGATCTGAATAAGGACATGCATAATTTTACATGAAAACTTCTAAAATTTTACTCTATTTCAAGACATAACAGAAAAATGAATACCATTTTTGTGCTCAGTAAAGCATTTTAGATAAAATAGGGTTCAATTTAAAAACTTTCACAGTTGTGAGTGGTAATTTCCATCATCAACATATTAGTCTTACTGTGTATTGCTTAAAAAAAGTTTCCTGTTAAAAATTTAAAAACAAATTTGGTGCACCTGTTGGAGAAATGCTGAAACAGCTAACATTATAAACAAATTTCAATAAAAATTGAATGAGACACTATTTGCTTTGTCCTTCTATGTGTCTTCTTATTCTTGTATATCATTTTTATTAAAACAAAATCTCTAATTGTGCCTCAAGAAAAAAATACCTTTTTCTCTATTTTCCACTCATGCTTGCATGAATTACTTTATAAATGCTGTTATGTACCCTTCTTATAAGTTCTAATAAAATCTACTAATAATTCCTTACTAATAAGTTGATGTTTTTGATTGCGTTTCGTGTTTATTGTTTTTGAATTTTTTATGAAGTTTCAAATGATCAAACGTAAGAAAATGTTAAGAATTATTTTTCTCCTGTAATGAAAGGGATAAATTTCCAAACAATTTTGTAAGACATGAGAATATTTTTATAGTTATTTTTATCTCAAATTAAGATCCTGCTAAAATATGTTACAGAATAATCTAGAGAACAATCTAAATAAGTTAAAGAAAATTCCGAACATTACTAAAAATTATTTAATAGTTTGTTATTGAATAGAAATTGAGCCATTTGGCATATTTTTTGACCATGAATAATTTTTGGACACATATAAATTATAATGTTTACATTTTATAGTTATGCTTTCATAAGAGCATTACTGTCTTTTACAAGAGCATAACTTTGATTTATTCAATATTTATAATAAATTCATAAATATTGAATGTACCAAGAAAGATATTTATGTTTAACCAAATTGCATTTGGTGCTAAAACAGGTTTTAAAATGAACCCAAATAGGGAATTAATGAGTCAAGAAAAAAATGTTTAGGATTGTGCAAAGCAGGTGTGAGCATAGCTAAAATGTGCATTAAGTATTGTCCAAAGTAGGTTCTAAGTGTTATTCATATAGGGTGTTACGATATCCAAATTGGATAATAAACACTGCCCAAAATGAATTCTCAGTGGCGTTCCGATCAGGTCAGGAAATTTCCAAAATGGCCAAACAAACATGGGCCATGACCAAATTTAATATGTACCCAAATTGGGTAACTTCATACCTAACCTCATAGCTTTAACCCAAACTTTTTTTTACCCAGTTTAGATTCTATTTTTTTTTTTTCTCAAAATGGGTACACAGCGATATTCAAAACAGACATGGATCATGACCCAATTTAGCAAACTCAAATTAGTAACCTCATACCTAAGCCCAAATTAGGGTTTCTACCTAAATTAGGTTTTTTTTTTTACTCATTTTAACTTTTTATTTTTGTGTGCTCTAATTTCCTGGATAAATAAAAATCTTTTAGATCAATGCCGCCTATAATCAACACCGAACCCGACCAAATAGAATTTTCGGTCAACCGTTGCCATATGAAAGGAAAATTTCTCGAATGAATGGTTTAAATACCATATATTATGGTTTTATAAACCAGAATTAGTTTGTTGTTCTACCAAAAATGACATTAACCATACAACACGGTAATTTTACCATATTTTTTTCTAAAGGCAGATGTTTGATAACTTTTGCATGCCTTTATTCTTTTTTTAAGTGAACAAGATTGACATACTAATATTTCTATTAAAAATTGAAAAGGATTAATTAGTCAACCTTATTATGCTGTCAACTAAATGAATATGAATTAAAGAAACGTTTGACATTAGGTTGCCCGTTATCTGGTTTGGTATTAATTTATAGTTTTGAAGCTGTATTGTCTAATGTTCTCAAAATGTTTTACATGCTCTTTGTTTCGTTTTAAATTCCGGCACCAGTGGGTAAATTCTATTATATCTGATAGAGATAGTAACTTTAGGGACTAACTTCTAAGGATCTCTTCGTCCTGATTTCCTTTCATATCTTCATAACATTTTTAATTCCACTTTTTACTATCATGCATGTGTCGAATAAATACCATGCTTTTTTCTTTTGCGTAGAAGTTTCAAAGACTTTACACAAATTCCTCCTGTAGCAATTTTAATGACCATCTGTATAACGTGATGTATTTTTCACGTTACTAAAATTTTTTTAAGTTATATTTTAGAGTTTTCAAACATTGCGCCAAAACTTTCTACTAATTTGCTTCTTAAACTTTATCTTATCTCATTATTATACATACGCTGTCTTTTAAATCAATCTTCATAGCAATAGAGTTTTGTTACATACAATATAAGTAACGCACCATTTGAAAAAGCAAACACATTTAATTTAAAATTAGCTTTTCTCCTTTAGGAAATATCTGTTAAAATAATTTTAAAATATAGTTCTTGAATCTGAGTTGTTCTACTTCAATTTAAATCAGATTGAATAATATAGAACTTTATAGTTAAAAATATTTAGAGCTCCCGTTTTTTTAAAAAATTCAATGTTTTAAAAAGATCATTATTATTAGGAAATATATTATATAATATAGCCTAATAGTTTAGTTTCTAATAATTAGTAAGATAATAACAATATTTTCCTGCGATATTAATAGAATTAATTAATCGCGAATAATTCTCATTTACCATAATACTAATTTATAGAAAGAAAAATATTTTATAAATTAAGTATGCTAACTGGAAAAGTTTTAATTATGTAATAATCCCTTTTAACAACGTAATTAAAATGTAGCTACTTTAAAGCAAATACCTTTAAAAGTTTATGTTATTATAAAACTTTATAGAAAGATTTTATGAGCTGATTACCTAATTTTGCGCTGGGAAATATGTATTAAGTTGTTAAGTTGATGCTAAACGACATTGCTTAGAGTTTGATTTATTGTGTCACTTTATTCCGTATTTTTAAGAGTATTAATAGAGTTTCTAATAAATGAAAATAATTTGAAAACGTATTCATGCTTTGTCCATAAAATATACCGGATATAGTGTTCTGAGTTTAAATTAAAAACAAAAATATTTTCAAAGTATGCTCCAAAATTGTTTTAAAAGTAATTATAATTGTTTTTAACAGATTTTAGAAAGTTTAAATTTCTAAAAAAATATTTATTTTGAGTAAAAAATATTTATTATGGAAATTTTACACTTTTTAATAAAAATAAAAGCCAAACAGTTACTGATTTAAAATGTTTTTTAATTTTAAAACGCACTAAAAGCTAAATTATGGTCATTTATTGAATACTAATTTAAATTTATAATATCGACTAAAGTATAGTAATAATTTGATTTTTTCCATTAATTTTACCATAAAAGAAAAAATTAGGAATTATTTAATTTTTTATAATGTTTCATTATAATTATACTAAGTGGTCACGTTACTAAATGGTTGCTTAAAGGTTACTTAATGGTTACTAATAGTTACTTGAATGTTCGCGTTATGTGACCATTTTAGTGTTTCTCAAAGTTATGGTTCGTATTACCACACATTTTTAAAAAAATACAGAACTGAAAAGTAAAATTAACAGAATAAATAATTTATATACCATGCTCTAATGTATAATGATGAAATTTCCAAATTCTACCACATCTTTAAAATTATATAAATATAAATTATACACAATATAAAACAATATTTTATTGTTAATTTCACCAAATTCATTACCAAATTGCTTCTGTAAAAATAAGTAAGCTCTTTGGTATTCCCATAGAACCAAAAACACGATAACATTTACTTGATTCTGGTATTTTTTATCATACTTCTATTCTTAATGTATGAATAAATGAGAAAAGAGTAAATTTTGTTGCGACTGACAATATTTTAAGTGCTCAAGACAAAGGTTAAAAAATAAAATACACATTTAAAATAACTATAAAAATTATAAATTATGAAAATTTGGTTGATTTAATGTTAACATTCGTAAAGACGGAAAAGATCCAGATTGGAATTAAAGACATTTGATTCGTTACGACAAGAAAGTCAAAGAGAATGTTATGCTGCATTTGAATGAAATGTGATTTGACGTAGAGACGGAAAAGACCCAAATTGGAATTAAAGACATTTGATTTGTTTCGACAAGAAAGTCAAAGAGAATCTTATACTGCATTTGAATGAAATGTGATTTAACGTAGAGACGGAAAAGACCCAAATTGGAATTAAAGACATTTGATTTGTTTCGACAAGAAAGTCAAAGAGAATCTTATACTGCATTTGAATGAAATGTGATTTGACGTAGAGACGGAAAAGACCCAAATTGGAATTAAAGACATTTAATTTGTTTCGACAAGAAAGTCAAAGAGAATCTTATACTGCATTTGAATGAAATGTGATTTAACGTAGAGACGGAAAAGACCCAAATTGGAATTAAAGACATTTGATTTGTTTCGACAAGAAAGTCAAAGAGAATCTTATACTGCATTTGAATGAAATGTGATTTGACGTAAAGACGGAAAAGACCCAAATTGGAATTAAAGACATTTGATTTGTTACGACAAGAAAGTCAAAGAGAATCTGATGCCGCATTTGAATGAAATGTGATTTGCGATAAATATCATTATAATCTCACTTACAAAAATATCTCCTTAATATAGGAGAAAAGGAAAGAGAAGAGATACAAAACGGCATTTCTAATAAGTAACTCCAAAAAAGTAATTTACTTTATCTACTCCAGTGATACATTTTAAACATTCAAAACGAGATATTTTTTAAATCATTGTTTATTTTATCTCATTATCTCATCGGAACTCAAATTAAATGCATAGAATTCGAAATTTTTAGTCCCTATGCTTTATCAAAAATTTAAAACGAAAAACAAACACTAGTCTCTCACATAATATCCTAAATTTGATAAAACATTTATTGAAAATAAGTTGAATAAAATTGTTTCATTTGTTAATAATAGGTCATAATTTGTTAATTTTTTGTTAATATAATAATACGTCAACATAGTGCATTGCAATCATTACAATATTAAGAGATTTGTTTAAGTTTATCTTACATATTTATATTTCATATTTGGTAGCATGTAAACATAATATTATGCTAATAAATAAATAAAAATATCTAGCTTTATTTAAATTATTAAATATTTTTAAAAAATATGCACGCGAAAACTCTTAAAACAATATAATTATTACTTAAAACCTCAAAATATATTTTCAATTAATCGTCTTCAAATGTTGAAGCGCACCAAATTTCACAAAATAAACTATTGAGTCAGAAAAAGAAGTAAATACATAAATTTTCTTTATATAACTTTTTTCCGTTTTGTATCAATAGTTATGCGTATGGTTTTTACTACTTAGAATGTCTTGGAAAAAGCTTCGTCATCAACATTTTTTTGTATAAGTACGTATTAAAAAGTCAGCAAAATGTCTTTCTCAAAGACATAAAAACTGACATTTTTTGCCAACTTTTGAAATATTGATAGATTTTAACGTAAGAGAAAAAGAAATTTGAAGGATTCAATTTTTTTTTTTTTTTTTTTTGTTTCTCAAGATATAAAATAAGAGTCATATATAGTTTCTTATATCAAATATAAAAAACTAACATAATAATAATAACAATACCTAACACATCGCAAAGAAATTACTGTAACAATATTTTATGACTATTAAATCATTTATAAATTTTTGAGATTATATAGATTATGGACAAGACATATTTTTATTTAAATGTTCATAATAAATTCTTTTTTTTATTCTTTTAATTAGTTATTCATGATAAAAATATACTGTTCACATGAAATAACTATATATGACGCCATCGCTTCATTATATATATATATATTATATATATTATATATATATATATATATATATATATATATATATATATATATATATATATATAAATTTTTTTAGATATTTTAAACTAATTTTTAACGGTATAAATTAAGTAAATTAATGCTCATATTTGAAGCACGTGGAGAGCAAATTTCGATTATAGTTCTTTACTATATGATAATGACATTTCTAGTAAAAAAACAACATAATTTTAGTAATAAAATCCTAAATATACGTTATTTAAAACATTCTGATTTTGATATCTTTTCAGATCATATGGTAACGATTCATGGTAAAATAAGGTTTCCATTATTATAGTTTTTATTACCACACATTTTATAAAAAACACACGATTTAAATTTAACCCAATAAATGATTTTTATGCCGTGATCTAAAGTATCATGATAAAATTGTCAAATATTACCACGTTTATTAGATTTTACAGCATATTATAAAACTATATTTTATTGTTAATTTTACAAAAATGATTTGAAATCACTTCAGAAAAATAACCAAATTTTTGGTGTTTCTATAGAACTTGAATCAAGACCAATTTCACCACATTCTTTTACCATGAGAAATAAGAAGAAAAATTGAGGAAAAAAACAATTTTACCATGTTCTTTTTTATTTCTCAGTCTAAGAACGCTTTAGATTTTTTTCTAGAAGCAAATATATTAGGCAAAAACTCGTTTCCACTTAAGCAAAACCCTTTTAGACGATTACTTTTTTAAGAAAATAATTTTAAATGAAAGTTTTTTCTGGACAATTTTGTAACAAACTTTTTCAGAAAAGCATTGCATCAGGTTTAAACTTTTTGCTATTACTCCATTTGTTCTCATGATAAATGATCAATCTTTCAAGAACTTTAACCAGCATTTTTATTATCAAAAATGTTTCTTATTAGCATCATTAATCTTTTTAAGAGAACAAAAAGATTATTAAACAATGATTAATTAGAAGTTTAATAAAACTTTCATTCTTAAAAGAATTATTCATTTCAATGAAACAGGATGACATTTATTCTGTGTTTTTAGCTGTTATTTATTTTAAGAGATTTTTTTTTACTGTGTAAATAAAAACCACTCAATGTTTAATGGATTATTATAAGTTTCACAAGGAAATAGAAGACCTTATACGTCATATATAGATATGCTCAAAAACATTAATGCGTTCTTTTCAACACTTTAAACCAGAATATTCCCAGTACTGAAAGTTCTTTTTAAGCATAATTTAAATAAAAAATACTGAATGATTAAATGCAGACAGAGAGAGAAACTTTGCTGTCTTCAATCAAGCGACTCAAAAGATATTTTTATTAACGCATTGAATATGTGTGAAAATGAACAAAAGGTAGGGCAGATAAAATTTATTTAAAAATAAATACAGTATTTTTATGTACAAACGGGATGTTCTGTAATGATTGAGCAAAATATTTATGTTTAGAATCTTTATAAAAAGTATATCAAATAAATGCATTAATATTTAGCGAGGCAAAAATCCTGCGGCTATATGTCGAAACACTTGTGGGACAAGAAGGGTTGAAAAACAGTAAAACTAGTTTATTGGGTGACAGTTAGTGTTTTTAATAATTATTTTCGCCAATAGTTGAAAAGCTTTTAGTCTCGCCTTCAAAATTCGTCAGATTTCATAAGAGTTTTTTTTTTTTCCTATCTCAATACATACATTAAAAAGCTCAACTATCAAAAGTTAATTATTTAAAATTAAACATTAATCACATTCACAAACATTAAAAATTTAATAATTACAATCTAATAACCACCTTTAAAACAAATTTCAAGAGAAAACAATAAAACATTGCTACGATTCAAAAAGAGAACATTGCTACGATTCAAACAGCATCATGAAATCGTAGAACGATAAATTCTACGGTCCCCCTCCTTGGCTCATTATGGCCTACTGCTCAATGCTTTGTTTCTCTTCAGAAAATAAATCAAATTGCAAAGAAGTATATGATAAAGGCACTTTCAAGCATAGAACAGCTTCTCCATTGCACGTGGAAATGCATTTTACCCTGATTTGCTCCTCTCAGTCTCTGTTGTTTTTCCGTGTTTTGTTTTTCAATTTTTTTCTCTCTTGACTACAGTGGTAGCTTTTCCTAGTTTAGCTTTTCACCTTTATTTTTCTATATTTTGATGGCAACTATACGTTTTATATCTTTAATGACTTTTGTTTCTTCTCATTCACGTCTGGTAAGTTTTGAAAATGTGTGCTTGTTTTGAGTGCTTGAATTATGTCACCTGTTATTTCCAATATGTATATTTTTGAAGCGAATGTATATTTTTGAAGCGCTTTTAATCAAGTACTATCTAATAATGTTAGTTTCTTGAGATTATTTAAACAACCGAAAATACTGTAAGTTCGCTAAAAATAAAACGGTTTAATTTAGATTATTGTTAAAAGAGTTGTTTTAAGTGGCAGCCGCTGGCATCATTGTACAGTCTACATCATAAAAAAACAATTTTTTTTTTCTTAATAAAAATCGTTTCTTGTACAAAACTACTAATGATACTAAACATCATTTGTAGATAATAATTGTCGCCAATAAGCTGAAATAAATAATGCGGACGCCTTTTAAATACAATCAATCAAATGAACTACAAGTTCTACAGATGAATGACAACAATATACAAAACTTTAATCTTTTAATAACCAATAATTTAGCATCAAAACGGATTCTAAAAAATGTATAAACTTAAACTAAAACAAAATAGAACAACAACAAAAAAAACTATATCTGGTTGCCACGCAACCTTAAAGTGAAATATTAAAACAAATAAATCTAAAGAAAATTAAAGGTGGCGCTTCTGTTAAAAATACATACGTTAATGACTTAAAATCTTAAACATACTCCCACCTTGCAAAGTGATATTATAAATAGCACTTTGGAGCATGCGTTTAGCATTTCGTAGAAATACAAACTGACTCATATATATTGGTCACCTTTATATGAAACTAATTACGAAAATCTTCAGTTATTATATAAATAACAAAAAGTTCATAAATCTAAACGTTGTGGAATTTTTATGATTCTTCCTAATCTGCTTTTACTAAGAGAGTTCACTTCCAAATTATCGGGCACATTAACGGAATTGTGAACATTATCAACTTCCAAATTAATTTTCCTTGAAGACTTTTCCAGAACATCCACATCGTTCTTTTCTGATAGCTCTAAAGGATAAAGTCTTTGGAAAGGTCGGATCCTTTCTCCTTGAGAGGTTCTTAATCAGGCTACTCTAGGAATACTGTCCTTTCCAGGATACAGCTCCAAGACAATTCCAAGAGGCCAATCTATGCGTCGAGTATTATCTTGTCCTATTAAAACAATATCACCGATGTTTATTACATCATTCCTTCTTATTCCCTTGTGCACTAGCTGAGCAAGATATTCATTTCTAAATCTTTGTTTGAGATCTTCACGTAATTTTTGCAAAAATTTTACACGTTTCAACATAGAGGTTCGATCCACAAGGTCTAGATCTGGAGTTTCGTTGCTGTTGCTACCTTCCCCGTATATAAACGTTGCCGGAGTTAAAGGTACTAATTCAGATAGATCATCGTGAATGTAGGTCAGCGGTCTGCTATTTAAAACCGACTCACAGTCACATAAAATTGTAGTTAGCTCTTCATAATCTACAACAGATTTACCTAACACACGACGTAGAAGAGTCTTAAGCATTCCAACTATCCGCTCCCACCACCCACCCCACCATGCTGCTGTGGGTGGAATAAATTTCCAAATTATTTTCTGAGCGGTTGAGTACACAGCAATCTTGTCCCAATCTAAGTTCTTTAAATAATTGTTTGCTCCTACAAAGTTCTTTCCATTATCCGAGTAAATGACCGATATTCTACCTCTTCTTGCGATAAATCGTCTGAATGCTTGAATGAAAGCATCTGTAGTTAGAGACCGTACTAATTCAAAGTGGACTGCTCGGTACACAGCACAGGTAAACAAAACTATCCAAGCTTTTTCTTTCGATTTTAGATACAGAGGACCGGCATAGTCCACACCAGACACTTGAAAAACTTTTGTCTGAGTAACTCTTTCTCTTGGAAGAGGCGCAAAAGGAACTTCTACTGGTTTAGCTCGATGACGCTTACAAGTCACACACTTGGAAATAACTTTATTTATTAACTTTTTAGCTTTAAGAATCCAGTATCGCTCTCGGAGTCTTGAGAGTAAGATGGAACGACCAGCATGCATCGCTTTTATATGCTCTTCTCGGATTAATTCTAACACAACACTGTTAGCAGGTAAAAGAATTGGACATCTGAAATTCTCATTCTCATCACTATGTACCAGTTTGGTTTTTACTCTCAGAATATCACTTTTATCTCGAAAAGCTTGTATTTTGGCGAGAAATTTATCATCTTGGAAATGCGTTGTTTGCAATGACTTAAAAATCACACTTTCTGCCTTTGTTAACTCCTCACAGATTAAATTTCCCTTTAACTTATCTTGATGTGAAACGTTGTGGACAAAACGTAGGATCCAAGCGACTACTCTTACATTTCGGCTATATGTTGAAAAGTAATTACACCATATTTCCGTTACTTCAACATTTACCATGGAAATAACTATTTGTTTTCTTTTTTCCAAATTTACTTCCTCTTCATTAACGGAAATTTCGTCAGCTGCTACAGGCCATTCCGTGTTGGAAAGATATAGCCACTTGGGACCCTCATACCATTTCGAATTGCCGAGTTGTTGAGCAGAGCAACCCCTACTTGGTAGATCTGCGGGATTCATAGATCCGGGCAAATGCCTCCATGCTTTTACCGGAGTCAATTTCCTGATTTCTTGAACTCGATTTTCCACAAATACACCCCATGTGTCTTCTCTTTTAAGCCAAGCTAATACAGTTGTTGAGTCTGTCCAGAAATGAACTTTGTCCGTCTTAAACTGTTTTACTATTTCAATAGATAGACGAGCTGCAATTGTAGCGCCAAGAAGTTCAAGTCGAGCAATCGTTGTTTCCTTTTTCCCGCTAGGAGCGACTCTTGCTTTACTTTGTATCAGGTGAACTTGAACGTTGCTTTCGTCTTCTATTCTTAGGAAAACTACTGTGGCATACGCAAATTTACTGGCATCACAAAAGAAATGTAATGAAATGCGCTCGTAACCTTTGTCACAATGTAACCACCTTGGGATTTCTATGTGCTTCAGATATTCAAGCTGACTTAGCCACTTTGTAAAATCTTCTCGTAATTTTGTGTCAACTTCATCGTCCCAACCAATTTTAGTTTTCCAAAAATTTTGTAACCACAATTTTGGTCGTATCGATACCGGGCTAGTTATCCCCATAGGATCAAAAACTCTGTGTGAGGCAGCTAAAATGCTTCTTTTGGTGATTTTTTCATGTTTTGCGTCTTTCATATCAGGAATATTAATTAACAGAGTATCACTTTTTCTATTCCACTTCATTCCCAGAATGTTGGTCTCACTAGAATTAGGCTCTGATGGGTTAGTAGACTCCCACCCTCGTAAATCGAATTGTCTTTCAGCCATAATATTAGTAGCAACTTCTATGAATTGTTTCAACTCTGATTCAGTTTTCACGCTTGTGAGGCAATTATCTACATAAAAACTGCATATTAGTTCCTGTATAATCTCTTTAGGGTATTTTTCATTCTCTCCCATTGCTTCCTCTAGTTTATTATTCAAATGGTATTGAATAGTGGCTCCAAGCAAAAACGGACTACAGGAAACGCCAAACACAACTCTTCGATGACGAAAATGCTTGAGCTGTCCATCTTCTCCATACCATAAGAATCGTAAGAAATTTCTATCATTTTCATAAAGACTTATTTGCAGAAAAGCCTTACGTATATCAGCTGTTACACCAAATTTATAACTTCGAAATTTATTTATCATTGAGGGAATTACTTCTATCAAATTTAACCCTTTCTCAACACAATCATTTAAACTAGGAACTCCTTTTCTCTTAGAAGAAGCATTGAACACGGGCCTGATTTTAGTTGTGCTGCTCTCCTTTATCACAGGTCTATGAGGTAAATAGTGACAAGGTATCCCCATGTCTTCTTTTGGAACCTCTTCAATTATTTCCTCTTTCTCCCAGTCCTTGAACACTTCTCCATAGGCATCATACAATTTGTCGGTTTTCAATTTGCGTGTTGTCATTTGCAATCTCTTTAACGCCAAATCATAATTATCTGGCAAAGGCAAATGCTCATCAAGCCATGGCAGACTAACTATAAAACGACCATCTCCTTCAACTTTCACTGTATTTAGGAAATGCTCCATTGAGGCTTTTTGCAGTTCCTCTCTAGATTTTTGTTCTGAAGGATCTTCTATTCCTAAGGAATCTAATCTCCACAGCTCCGAAATATCCATTTCTTTTACTAAAAGGGAAGTAACCAACATTGCATTGCTTGATGGTAAATCATATTCAGGTGCTTTCCCTGTTAAAGTCCATCCCAGTAGTGTCTCTATTGCTACTAATCCACTGGCCAAAACTCTTCGTTTTCCAGTCATAAGTTTTCCTATTACGTCAGCTCCGAGCAGAATTTGAACTGGTTGTGACTCATTTCCGACGTCTGACAACTTTATATTCATTTCGTCAAGTTCTTCTAACCAGGGTCCAAAACTAACCGGTGTTATACTATCACAAATAGATGCTTGATCCAAAGCTTCCATGTTACAAGTCAAATTATTCTCTGGATTCCTTAATCTAATTCTATAACACGTGTGTTCAAATCTATCTGATTTATAACCACCAAACAAAGAGTGTATGAGAGTTTCTTTTCTCAAGGGAACATATTCCATCTCTTCAGCCAAATTTTTTAAAATATATGTTCTTTGTGATCCCGAATCTAAAACTGCTCTCACCACAATTTCTTTTCTATCAGATATCAGCTTTAGTTTCATAGTTTGAAGGAACACTTTCGGACCGTACGTAATGTTAGACATGTTTATTTCAGAACTTTCACTTTTCTGCCCAGATTTATCGGGTTCACGATTTCTTGCAGCTAAAGACTCACACATTAGTACCACATGTCTTTTACCGCATACGACACATTTTATAAAAGCTTTGCACTTACGAACTGAATGTCCTTGCATTAAACAGGCAAAACAACATTGATTTTCTCTTATTATGTTCTCTCTTTGAGCTAAAGTCATATTTCGAGCGGAAAAGCAATCTGAACTTTTATGTTTCCCAGAACAAAAAACACACCCTTTCTTCAAATCCTTTACACCTGTAGTCAATAGATTTGCCGCTGTTGGAAATCTTCTTGTTGGCAAATCTCTTGCTTTCTTCTTAAAGGGCTGGCGTTTTTCATCAGATCCCAAGCCAAAACCTGACATAGCCAAATTAATTCTTTCTTCGCCTTCCGTTTCTGCCTTCAAGAAAGCCATGATGTTTGTTAATCGCTCTTTGGCGTCAACGGAAGCAACGCTCGAAGAACTTCGGTTCCATGCTTTCAGAAACTCTTCTTGGAAGCAAGATTCTACCATAGGGAATAGTATTGAAGCGCATTTCTCGGTTGTAACACCTAACGTTTCTAAAGCTCTAAGATATGACTCTAGTTTGTCATAAAGAGAGGTCATGGATATTCTTTCATGCGTTTGAACGGAAACTATGAGCTTCAACAATTCCCTAACATAAACTTCGACCAAAAGGTCATCCTTGCCAAATCGGGCTTTGAGGCTATCAACTGCTTTGGTATAGTTTGCAGCGGTTGGCGGAAAGCTTTCTACAACTTCTCTAGCTCTAGATCCAACAGTTGTAGCTTGAATCAGGTATTGAAATTTGTTTTCGGGGGCAATACCTGTATCTTTATGAATTTGTTCAAATTGTCCCCAAAATGGTAGCCAATCTTTTAAATCTCCACTAAATTGCCTAAGTTCTAATTTTGGCAAATTAAACTGCTTTCTGGCACTGGCACTAATAATATTTGGAGGAGACTCACCGGTTCCGAACGATGTAGCTTGAAGTCTCGCCAACTCCAGTTCATGCTTTCTTATATTTTCTCTCTCTTCACTCTCTCTTTCTTTCTCTCTATATTCTCTTAGTTTCTCTTCATATTCCTCCCTTTGTCGTCGATCATTGATAGTAGCTACCAATACACTTGTTACAAAATCTGGATCAGCTAAATATTCTTTACTTTTCAAAATGATTGTTTTCAGATCCGATACAGTAGCTTTTTGAGGTAATACTTCGCCAATTTCTTGGGCAACAATAATAAGATCTTCCTTTTTAAATCCTTTTGGTGCTAAAAACATTTTTCAAATCAGAAGTAGCTTAATAACTGTCCTGTCGCGGACGCCACAAATGTCGCCAATAAGTTGAAATAAATAATGCGGACGCCTTTTAAATACAATCAATCAAATGAACTACAAGTTCTACAGATGAATGACAACAATATACAAAACTTTAATCTTTTAATAACCAATAATTTAGCATCAAAACGGATTCTAAAAAATGTATAAACTTAAACTAAAACAAAATAGAACAACAACAAAAAAAACTATATCTGGTTGCCACGCAACCTTAAAGTGAAATATTAAAACAAATAAATCTAAAGAAAATTAAAGGTGGCGCTTCTGTTAAAAATACATACGTTAATGACTTAAAATCTTAAACAATAATAATGCATAATTTGTAGACATCGCATTGTAGTTATTTATACAAATTAACAACAAAATACAGATTTGTTATGATTATTTTAAATCATATTAACAAATGTATTTCGAAACTTCAGCTATTTTTTACAATTATTAACTTTAATATTTTTTTAAAATAAATTTATAATTTAATTAAAATATTACATTTATTAAATTTTATAATCTACTTTTACCAAAGGAGTGCTTAAAAATTTCCAAGGAATGCGTAGTCTTCGAAAAGAATTGGCACTAATGAGCAAAGTCTTCCCAATACATAATTGCAAAACATTTTTGTGATCAATATTTCTGAAACATTTTCTACAATCGTTGTACGAACTTCAGTTTCTGTTTAGTCATTAAGGTAATTTCTTGTTTGAAGAATGTACTTCCTGAAATGCCTTCCCTAAAGAAAATGAGCTCATTTGTCAAGTTACAGGAAACTTTAGATTATGTTGTCTTGAAATCATTTTTTGAAGTCTCCAATGATATATTTGTAAAATTTACCTTATCTTCGAGAATATTTATTTATATCATGAAAAAATTTCTTTTCTTTTTTTCTCAAAACCATTGTTGAGTTAAAAAAACACAGATATAATTAAATTGTCATATATATCTACTTATTTTTTTTATAAGGTAATATCTATAAAATTTATGTAAATTGCAATCTTATTGTTGGTAGAAATGTTTTATTGTTTTAAAATTGTCTAAATTCATAGTTTTGTTATTCACCCTATTTTATATTTTCCTTGTTTAAAAATCCTGTAAAATTTACGATTTCAAACCAGTAGCTGGATTGGTTGTGCAGAACCTGAAGTTTTTAAAATTTATACGTAACCTCTACGGCTTTTTAACATACATAGACAAGTTTTTTCCTGTAAAATTTACGTAGAAAATCTGTAATCAAATTCATTTTTATCGTAACAAAACAAGTTTTTACAACTAAAATAAATGTGTTACGAGTAATATGCTTGGATGTAATCAAAGTTATTTATTTATTTAATGATTGATTATTATCCACAATTTTATTCTGTACATATCAGCAACAAAAATTTTTTTGATTCTTTCTACAGTGGATAAAAAGAACTAATTTAAGCAATTTATGGTTCATCTAACATAAAGGTTTAAGTTGAGTTACTTACTATTAACTTAAAATGACTGTTTTTTAAACTTCTAAGCTAATATGTCATTTTCCTGGCATTCAAGATTTGGTGAATTTCTATTTTCTTTCCCCGAGCAAATGTCAATAAACTACACTGCTGTCTGTAAGATATTAATAAGTGTAACTAAAGAAGTATACAAAAAAAAATTTTAGATTATTTTGATGACTTTAAATTTGTAGAAATTTTTTGGTCCGAATTGTCATATTTCGTGAGAATCACCCATATATTTTTTATCCAGCTGAAAACGTCATTTGTGTAGGCTGCAGAACAGATGATGCACCACTGAAGCTTTACTTTAAATATAAACTTTTTTTAAAAAAAACAATAAAAATTAAGTCGAAAAATCATGCATTTAACCCAACTGAAAACGTCATCCATGTGAGCTGCTTTAAAACTTTTCCACCGCTATTTTAAATATGAACCTTTTTTTAAAAAAACAATGTTAAAAATATTTCGAAACTTCATCTATGTAAGCTACAGGGCAGATTTACCACCTATATTTCAGTTTAAATATAATCCTAACATAGCTTTTAGTAACATGATTCTCTAAGAGCAGTAAATCAGATCTTCTATTTGCAATAAATCTCTGTCTAGCACCTTAAAGGGCTTACTGTTTACTTAGGGAGAGATCGAATCCCATGAGAGAAAGAGCTCTTTAGATCTCTTCCTTTATAACTTCCTCTACCCGTTTAAACGTGACTTTTCTGCTTATAGAAAACCGTTAGATATAATAGAAAAAGGCAGAATATTTAAAGTGAATAGATGTGTTTTCTTACTGCGCGTCTAGATGAAGGTGATTCGAAAATTGAAGCTGGAAGGACAAAGTTGTTTTCGATGTTCAAATAGTTTTCCTTCGTTTTAATGCAAAAGACTCAGTACTTGGGCATAGTGGGTCGCTTTTACTTTATGATATGAGTTCTTTTCTTAACAATTGAAGTTTTTTTGCTTTTTGGGCAATGCTTGCAAATCAGTCTGAAGTTGTTATTGGGTTTTTTTTTTAATTAACTAACAATTTCCGTTTTTTAATAATAGATTTATTTATTCCTACATAAGTGAAACCTTTTTTAATAACCCGAGTATATGCTCTTCGCATGATTGTAATTGAACAGTACACTGAGAAAAAAATATGGTCAATACTTACAGAATATGGTAAAAATTACCGTGTTTCTTGCTCTATAGGAACACTAAAAACTGTGTAGTTTTCACCGAAGCGCTTTTGTGATGAATTTATTAAAATTAACAATGAAATATAATTTTATAATATATGATAAAATTTTATAAATGTGATAAAATTCGATAATTTTATCATGATAACTTAGAGTCATATATTATACATATTTATGTCATAAAAATCATTTATACGGTTGAATTTACTTTTCATTTTAAATTTTTAAATATATGGTAAAAAGAACTATAATTTTGAAAACGAGAATTATCTGTAAAGCATTACTATATGAGCTGGAAAAGTACCAAATACATAGTTTAAATACCGTGTATTTTAGTTTTATTAACCAGAAGTTTATTTTTTATCGGAAATAACATTAGTCTGTTTGGTTATTCTACTAGAATTTTTCTCCGTGTACCTTTATAAAAAAATGCATGTCACATATTATACTTAGTTTTCCTATGGATCAAAAATCTTGAGCATTAGCTATTAGTTAATATAGATTTTTTTTCTATAGTAAATGTACATACAAAGAAACGAAAAAGTTCTCTAAACATCTTTAATTATTAAAAAATAACTTGATTGAGATACTTATTACTAAACTTTCTTTAATATAGAAAAATATCAGTTAATCACTTAAATATAAAAAAAGAACATCAAGGGTTAGTTAATTTAAAGCTAAAATCTTTTTAAATTAACAAATATTTAGTTAATTTTATCGAACAAATCTTCTCATTAACTGCATCGTAATCTCAAAGAAGCGTATTTCTTCAAATCTAAAATATTGAGTTTATACTTAGCGACCAAAACGAAGAGTAACCAACAAATTAAAATCCTTTTTATATCAAAATAAATTTCAGGTAAGTTAAATGAATGAAAGTTTATGAAAATTTTACCAATGAATGCACAAAATTTTCACAGAACTCATTTAATCAAAGTAAAATATTTAATTTTAAACTTTCAAAGCAGAATACGGTAAAAAGTATTGACTATTACTCTCAGAAAACTTATGTAACTAAGATTATGCTTTACGCCAGAATATTAAAAAAAAATTCCCGCAAACTTTTTCATTGGATTTCTGTTATTCTTTAAGAATAGTAGACTGTAAGAAATTCCGGATCAAATTATGGTAAAAAGTACCGGTACTCGGAATGCCGGTATTTTATACCGTATAATCCATTTTCACCGGAATTTGTTACGAAATAAAAAATCTGATATACTGCAAAATCCCCTATCTGAATAAATATTGCTGTAAAAATTATGGTATAATATTTTAAGATAAAATGGATTTTACTTATGATGAACCCAAAGTGCACAACATAATAAAGTAATTTGATCCAAATTTTTTACAATGTAATTTGAAAGAAGAAAATTTATGAATTTTGTACTGTGAAAAACACTAAATCTAAAAAAGCGAATTTTTTGAAAATTTAAATATCTGAGTTCAATCTTTCGAACAAGAACGAAACGCAACTATCAGGCCAAAAATATTTTAAATTAAAATAATATTCAAGTAAATTGAGCAAGCAAAACTCCGTGAAAACCTTACTGTTAAATACGAGAAAATCTGAAAGGAGTAACTTTGTTTAAAATTAAAACATTTAGTTTTATGCATTTGAATCCAATCGACAAACATATTCTTTTTAACATTCAATTTGAAAGACAGTCTTATAAAACTAAGTTTTGGAATGATATATCTTTACAAAGTGTTATTCGAAAAAGAAATACCAGTAAATTGAACAACTTAATACAAAGAATTTGCACTCATTCTCCCTGGTACCATTCAAAAGCTTTTTAAACTTCGGACAAAGACTTTCCACTTGGCCGAATTTCAGCCATCTTTTTTACTGTTTTGGAACTTGATTGCGAAAGTGGAGGAACAAAGGAGGATAAGTAACGGTGAACTATTAAAGACAAACACATTTAGCACCCAAAAAAAACGTGGGGGTACGTTTTCAAATCCCTGAGAGTGAGTCTTTATTCCGTACGATTTAGTTTGCTTCCATTGCTTTGAACGCATCAAATGATCGCTGTTGTTGCTGATGTTATTTATGTACAGTTGAGGGGAACTTTTCAAACCGTTATCATCAGATAGGGGCACGCTACTTTCATATCAGGACCTATTCTATCAAAAGACACTTATCAGGTGCCTTAGGAAAGCAGTGCGTGCTACTAAGTTAGCGATAAAAAGTCAACGCAGTTTGGAATTAGATTTTTGGCACATTTGTTTTTGTTTGAAAAGAAGGAAAGTACTATAAACCTTATGCCTAAAAGCTACTAAAAACCCTTTTTTGTCATTTATTTGGTAATGTTACTGTACAGTAAAAACCTTGGATAAAATTATAGTAAAAATTACAGTAATTCAGTGATTTTACAGTAAATATTACTGTAAATAAAATTTATGGTACATTAGATTTTTTATTCTGGTAATTTTACGGTACGGAATCTAACGGAAAAAATGATGGCACCCTGAATTGCCAGTATTTTTTACCGTAATTGGATTCGAAATTTTTCACAATGTGGCAAAACCGTGAAGATATAATGTATTTAAAGTTTATCTATGTTCCTGCAGCGCAAAGGAGAGCTTTTCTGAAAGTTCAGATTTGGCCCACTACTTTCAGATTGGCCCATCAGATTTGGCCCTCTACTTTCATGCAAAAATTCAGACTATCGAAGAAAAGACTGATCCGGTGCCATAGTGGTGCAGTTTAGTATAAGTTAGGGATAAAAGTTAGAAGCTATTTAATAAGAATAAAATTCGATTTTAGTCATTATTCCTTTTCTTTGAGAATGACGAGCTACCATAAAACCTCTTTTTATAGTTTATTTTGTAATGCTGCTGGCAAAACAAAAATCTAAAAAACAAAACTATTTAAAATTATTGGAAAGTTTTCATGGCTAACTACTTACGTGCCAAGATTAATTTTATAGAGAGAAATTCATCACTTACCACACAATTCTAATTTATATAAAAGAAAGAAGGGGCTTTTTTTTAAAGATTTTTGAAAAATGCATAGTTTTTTATATTTAAAATTTATATGATGTTAGCTAAAAAAATGTTTATACATCTCTTCAATTTATGAGTCCTCTTCTGAAAACTTTCTGAATAAATAAACCTAATTATAAAGCTTTTAAGAACTTATGAATTTATGATCAAAGGTACCCCACGTAGAGGTAGCTTTAAACAAGTTTGTGACATATTTGAAAATGAATAAACATGTACTAAATGGTACATTGAAAAAAATCCGGATCTAATAAAAAAAAACCCGGATCAAGCTAAAAAATCGGCAAAAAGTACCTGGTCTACATGCGCTGGTACTTTTTACCAAAAAATTCCTTTTTACTGGAACATGTTACGAAATAAAAAGTCTTATATACCGTAATTTTTACAGTAATAATTACAGTAAAAAACAGAATCACTCTAATTAAATAAATAATACTGTAAAAATTACGGTATAATATTTTAGGGTATAAGTGGATTTTACGGTAAAAATGAATTATACGGATAAAGCAGTAAAAATGAAATTTACGGATGATGCACCCATGGTGCCGGTACTTTAAAACGTAATTCTTTTCTTAATTTCTTACATTGTAGTTTTTATTAAAAAATACGCTATGAAATTCACGCAACAAGTAAATTCACAATGCATAAACATTCAACTAACTCTAAACAATTAAGTCATAAAATTGTTTCTGCATTAAAAGTTTTTTTTTAATATGATCTAATCTATAATCATTGCTACACTTAAATTGCTTAAAATGTAGCAGAGTGAACTTACTTTTTCAGATGAAGAATTTCATGCTCTCACTTACATCCAAACAATATTATTAATTTCAAGAGTTAAATTAAAGACGTTCCAATGCTTGCCTTATTTAGCGGCAAAAAGTGAAAGCAAATTAAGCAGTGTGAAACCAGTATTTTATGCTTTCAGAAACAGTTTAAAAATTACGGTAAAAAATGTTTCTATTATTTTATTTTATTAACAAGAAAAATTTTTAAAAAAAATTAAAACCATATTTGTGTTTCGCTATGTTTACGTAATGTATTGTAAAACTTAACTTGAAATATAAACTTTAAAATTCAGATATTCTTTAAAATATAAATATTCTTTAAAACTCATTAATTATTATCTCAAAACTCATTTAATTAAAACCACTCTTTCAAATAAACTTCTGTCTTATATTGTAGTTTCTGTCTTATATTGTAGTTCTAATTACCAATGTTCATTTAGAGAAAATTCGTTCTTCTCCCTTACTATTACTGTTTACCCTTATTATTACGCTTTTAATGGCTTATAACCCTTATTAATGACTTTTGACTGTCCTTATTAATTAGCATGACCTTATTAATGAATCTTGACTATTACATCTTAATTACTTGAAATTCTGGTTATTAGACAATTAGTTCTTCAGAATCATTGGTTTCATTTTCTTCAACAGTGAATTTTATTGGTCACTCACGAAAGTTAAAATAATTTTTAAAACAAATAAATCGCAAAACTTACGACAAGCAAAAATATAGTAATTTTAACTTTTGACAAAATATAATTGAATTTTCAGATTTCAATAAAGTATTTTATTTGTTAAGTATTAATAACAAAAGTCTTCATTTTATTAAAAAAAATCATTCAAAATCATTGGTTTCATTTTTTTTTTCAACAAGGAATTTTAATAGTCACTCACAAAAGTCAAAACAATTTTAAAAGCAGATTGCTCGCAAAACTTATGACAAGCAAAAATATAGTAATTTTAATTTTTGGCAAAATATAATTAAATTTTGAGATTTCAATAAAGTATTTTATTTATTAAGTATAATTATCAAAAGTCTTCATTTTATTAAAAAAAAATTTAACCTGTTAGTATTTTTAAAGCTTAGAATCAATAAATAATTTCTTTCAGAATAGGTATTTTTATCTTTGCCTTTGACGCTTTTTGAAGTTGTATTATAGTTTAAAAAGAAAGGAAAATGTTTCAGATTTTGAAGACATGAAACCAGGATAAAAATAAGTAGACCATCGAGACTTGAAATCGTAATTTGTGAAGTCCTAAGATTTAAAAAAAAAGAAAAAGAAACTTTTAGAAAAGTTAAGACCGGAAACACTTTGCAATCATTTTGCCGCAAAGGAGAAAGTTTTTCTGTTTCTATTTTCTTTATAAAAAAGAGGGTTTATTGTTTTCTATTGAATCATTACTTCATTAAGAATTAAATTGCTTCAAGCAAAACATCTATTTTGAAAGAAAAAAAACCAATACTTGTTTCTAAAATAAAACTTTGGTTAAAATGAATTAAAAAAATTTATAAATTTATTGTAATAAATGATGATCATTTAGATTCATTACACTTTTATGTAATATACATTTAAAATCCTTAAGGACGACGTATGCACATAACTGGTTCTTTATAATTTCATATATATCTAACACATTACACATTTAACCATTTGAAAAGACTATTTTTAACGATATTTACATTACGTTCATTACAAGGTCGATAGGTTTTTCAGATTACTTAATAATAAGTAATTTCAAAAACATTTTCACATGAATCTATTAATTAAATCCATTTTGCTTGCTAAACACTGGTTAATATTTAATTTATTATAACATAAGAAGAGCTTTCAGAGTGTTAAATATACTTAAAAGAAATTCTCCTAAAATTACCGCACTGTATGGTAATAATGACAATTCTGGTACAAAAAAAAAAAAAGAAAAAGAAAAGCACATAATTTTGTTTTAATAAATATACTAGATTAAATCCTTTCATTTGGTATTTTTTCTTCTTCAAATAGTAACAGTATATTAGAAATTCTGGCATTCTGAAATTATAGTTTACTACCTTACTGATGCAGTAGAAAATGAAAACAAGTTACAGGTTTTTATGCCACGCTCTAAAATATCATCATAAAATTACCACATTTACCAAATTTTATCACATATTATAAAACTGTTAATTTTACCAAAATCATTACCAAAAGTGCCTCCATAAAAAATACAGAGAGTTTTGGTGGTCCCGTAGAGACAAGTTTTATTTTATCATTTTCTGGCATTTTTTTCTTAACTTTTTCCCCAGTGTAGTGCGTTTTTTTTCAAACGCAAATGTGTTTATTATTAAAATACATATAAACATTTAATAACGACCAAAGAATCCGCTACACACTTGCAAAGCTAATAAGTGCAATATTTTATTTTTATAAAATGGTAATTAATTTTTTCAAATATAAAATATTTAGCAGAATAAATACCCCCAAAAAAATGTCTCTTTTAGTAATTAAATGCAACACTCACTCTTTGCCGCAGATAATATTTACATGAGTGGTTTTCCACGTTCAAGAGATTTTTTGATGTTTCATTCAATTATATCCAAAAGTTAAAGTATCATAAGGCTTTTCAATACACTGTATACTAATAGATTAAAAATAATTAATTCAAGATAGATGATTATAAACATCTTTGTGTTGATTTAAGGATTAACTAAATTATCTTCGAACAAAATTTCTTGTTTTGAAAAACATAGCGGTAAGGTTAATTAACTTCGAGAAAATTATTATTGGAAATTAAGTCACTTGCAGCTGACAAGAAGAAAAAAATAAAGTTTATCTTTATTTTTAAATTTTCGTTTTTCAAATTAAAATTTATGCATTTATGTCTAGGATCTTTAGGAATTAACTGTATCGGATTTGCGTATGTATGAATAATGTATTACGTCAATGTTTTAACATAGCGCATGAAGTATAACTATGAAGTTAAAGCTACTGGCTAAAAACAAAATTTCGAGGAAATTTAATTTAGTATTATGTAACTTTATCTGATTATTACATAACAATTCTACTGCTAGTAGTTTTATTTTTTTATTTCATTCTTACTTAATTGTGTAGTTATCCTCATTATTTTGGAAGAGAAGTTATTTTATAAGATATTGTCTTAATTATTTAAAAATAATTAAATATGAATTAATACAAAAACTTGTGTAATTTTTAATATTTCTTTTGCACTATCATTATTTATAATATATATATATATATATATATATATATCCAAAATGAGAAAAATTAGTTTTGCTCCTAGACAATGACCAACACGCAACACGTGGAATGATTACAAGCAAATTTGTGTGTTGAACGCTGAATATAATGAATGCACTGATGCGGTAATATAATGAATATTGTAACGTGATATAATGTAGTAAATATACCCTGATCATCTAATGTAAATATATTTTCTTTAAATATTATATATTTCTAAATATTTTATAATTTTCAATTAAATACTGAAATTTAAAAACCACTTTGTATCCATTTATTTAAATATTTCTTAATTTTAAAGTTTTTGATCATTCAAGTTTTCGGAAGTTCGAAGAAGGCTCGGACTGATCCACCTCAAATTATCGAACCTCATCTAATATGTATTTATATAAAAATGTAATAACTGGTTTAAATAATTCTAAGAACATTTTAGTAACTATAAAAATTATAATTCTGTGATAATTATATAAAAATTTTATTATTTAAAATTAACTTATTAGTAAAAATGTTGATTTCAAAATATTATTTGTTAACTATCCTTTTAAAAAGTAATATCAATCAATAACTGCAATATTATTTTCTCACTTTAGTTATACTTTCTATTTTTATATTTTAAATTTTATGTTTTTATATTTTTATTTGTACTTTCTATTATAAAGAATATAACTCTCATAAAGAATTTTTGATGATTGTCTAATTTTTGAATTTAAGAATTATAAAAATTCCATTCTTTTCCTGTATGTTCCTTTTGCAACATATAGTTTAAATATTTCTTAATAAATTTCGAATTTAAAGAATAAGAAATCAAAATATACGTTAACACTTTTCTTGCATAATATTTGCACATAACTATCTAGAAAATATGAAAAACTGCTTACATTATTGGTACGATTTATAGTTTTCTGTTTTGGAAAATATTCCAGGCGAAAATATAAGAAGTTAAAAAACATAACAGTTTAATTCTTTCAACTGAAACAATATCCTATTTATTTTGCTTTTTTTCCGCAGAAGTTCTGTCAGAAACGTAGCAATTCGACTGTCACTTTGAAACACTCAAGAGTTATGGCAAAGTTCAACCAAAGGATCTTCAACTGTCAAATCAACACCTTCTGTTTCTTTTACGGAAAGATCCTGTCTGCATTTATAAGTAGGTGAATTCTGGAATTTGTCATTTTAAACCTACGATGGAAGTATTATTTTTAAAATACTTTTTTATATGTACATAAAAAAGCTTCGTTTCATAATTTATTTTTTCTGCTACCTGAATGCCTGTTCTTCATGTGGACAAAAATATAAATAATCAAATCAATATTAATCAAATCAAAGAAATTCTGCACAAAAAATAAATTCATACACCTAAACTAAACTCAGGGGCGTGACAGCCCAAAGAGCGCCAAGGCCTACTGTGCCCATCTCAGTTTTCTTGACGGGGTGCAGAAACAGAGGTCCCAAAAAAATTTTTAATATTTACAAGAATAACGTGGTAAAATTAACAATAAGTTAGGTGGGAGCCGCGATGGCTCAGGGGATAGAGCGTTCGCCTTCCAATGAGGCGAACCGGGTTCGAATCCCAGTCGATACGAATTCCGCATCCGGCTTGCACTGACCACAGTGCTGACGTGAAATATCCTCAGGGGTAGACGGATCATGGGTTAGAGTCCCCTTGCCGTCAGGCTAACCGTAGGAGGTTCTCGTGGTCTTCCTCTCCATGTAACGCAAATGCGGGTTAGCTCCATCAAAAAGTCCTCCACGAAGGCAAATTTCTCCCAATACTCGATCCAGGAGCTCCCTTGTCTTCTGGATTGGGTTCAAAATTACAAGGCTACGGAGTTGAACATTAGTAGCCGTAAACCCATTAAGTTGGGTCGGCTGTTCAACGACGGTTATAATATAAAAATAAGTTTGGTGGTCAGCCGAACGCGAAACCCTCAGTGTTTAGTTCCCAAACATGCTTGGTACTTATTTAGTGACCCACTGAAGGGATGAAAGGCTGAGTCAACCTTGCCCGGCCAGAGGATCGAACTCAGGACCTGTGGCACGCACTCAGCCACTGGGCGTCAAGTTCATACACCGACCCAAAAATTTTGTGTTGTCATGATAAAGCTATTAAGATCAAATATCAAATTTTATCACATATTTTAAAACCATATTTTATTGCTAATTTCACCAATTCGCTTTAGTAAAAATTAGTTTTTGTTATTCCTAATGAGCCATAAACACGGTAAATTTTACCATATTGTTGTAAACCACAAAATTTTTCTCAGTGTATAATCCTATCTTTTGAATAAATTATTGAATTACCTGAGATTAAGTTTCTTTTCATAAATTTGTGTTATTTTCTTCAATTTTACTTTTTTATTTCTACCCTATTTTATAAAAACTATTATTCATGCCTTCTAACTTAAATCATTTTAGGAAAATTTTTCAACTGTTACCCAATTTTCTTCTTTCCTTCAAACATCCATTTTTTGGGAAGTGTTAAGAAAACCAACTTTTTATAATTTTATGTTAATTTTACAAAGATGTTTTAATTATGAAGTTCAATTATTTAGTTTTAGATTAAAGCAGTAACTACAAAATAAGCAAAGATGTCTTTTTCGATAATTATCCATTCGGATTCTTTTGAAGAAAACGTTCCATTTTTATGATAAAAATCATGATTTGTTTTATAAATTTAACGTTCGTGGAAGGAGTTAAAATACTAATATTACTTTTTTTAGCTTAAAATTATAAAACATTAAATAACAAATTGTTCCTTTTAAGAATCAACGAAATTCGAATTTTTATTTCTTACGACCAATCTACACAGTAAAATATTCCGGATCAAATTACGTTGTAAAGTACCGGCACTTGTAAAGTGCATCATCCTTAAAAGCCATTATACCGTAAAATCCATTTTTATTGTAAAATACCATACCGTAAATTTTACAATAATATTTACTTAATTAGTGTGATTCAGCGGTTTTACGGTAATTATTACTCTAAAAATTACGGTATATCAGATTTTTTGTTCCGTTTTATGTTTCGATAAAAATGGATTTTACGATATCTGGTATTTTTTACCGTAATTTAATGCAAAATTTTTGCAATTTAATGTACTAGGCAAAAATCTAAACTCATTTTAGTTTTAAAACTTCACACTATATAAATATTACGAGTTATAATAAAATCCTTTAAAAAAAAGGACCCTCAATGATCTTACTCCTTTAACCTAAAACTATATTTAGTTATAAAAGGTTTCCCCTTTAGCTTTCAGTTTCCCAAACCCAAATTATATGCATTCCATACTCCATTCTGGAATGCATTAAACTGGATATTTCATCACTCGATTTTGTAGAGTGTTTCGAAAGTATATATTAATCCCTATTCTCACCAAAGCTAGAATTAATTAGAAGATTATATTTTCAGTCGTTCATTTTTCTGGAAAGTAAATTACTTATTCATGCAAATTATCTCTTAATTTCATGATCAACTTCTTTCAATGCAAATGAACTGTAGACAGTTTGTTACTAAATGAATGCGTGAAAATAATTAATCCTAATGTCATTTATGCAAACAGGAGATAAATATACTTAACTTTGCTATATAAAAATATTTTTTTCCTGTGATGGCAATTATTTTAAGAAATATTTATTAATAATCATGATTTTTATATGTAGCTAATTCTATATTCTACACTGTAAAAAAATACACGTCTTTTTATTAATTTCACCGAGTATTTAACATTTTAATCCCGTTTTGTTGTCGTTTAAATAATTAATGTTATATTTAGTGGTTTTGTAGAGTTCGGTTTTTCTCCATTTTTTACTCTAATTACAAACGGATTAAAACCGCTAGTTGAAATTCTAGTGGTTGAGAACCGCCAGTTTTACGTTCCGTAATATAACTTAACCTTTTCTCTAATCATTTGGTGATTATTTTCTAAACTTGCTCTTCCGTTTCTAGCAATAACTTCATGTTTGAGAATATCGTATAAATAAAACGTTATGGTCAAATTGATATATTATTGAAATGAAAAACTCTGACTTTCACAATATTTTCATAATCAAACACTTGACCTGCAGTGGCTCAGAGGATAGAGAGCTCGCCTCTCTATAAAGTAATTCAAGTTCGAATCTTAGCGATAACTACTCGATACAAATTCTGACGATATAAAATACTGCATCGAGTAGAGATTTACTTCGGAACTTACTTAGCAAAAACATGCTACCCTATGGTAAAGTAAAAAACCAGTCAAATTATAGATGATTTTTTTCGTAATTTCTTAATAAAAACTTGTTTTGTATGATAAAAAACCAATTAGGCTACAGATCTGCTTCATAACATTTACAGTTTTGCACAAACAACCCAGCTGCTGGTTTAAATTGTAAATTGTAAAGTGAAAATATAAACCATAGTAAACTACAAAACAAAGAACTTAAAGAATTTTGAAATCATAATACATTTCATTCAATAATATGAGTAAAACTTTATTATATATATATATATATATATATATATATATATATATATATATATATATATATATATATATATATATATATATATATATATATATATGAGCTATTCTTTTATTTATTTATTTTTTCCAAAATTATGGAATCAATAGATAAATGTGTTTGGATAAACGGATTTTATAATTGTGTTCACAAATTTTTCAATTCGCTTAAAAAATTCTCGTTATATGGTCAAATCTTTGGCCCACTATTCTGACCATATTTCCCAGATTACGGCCACCATCAACATTTTGAGGGTCAGAAATCAGAACCCGTAAAAAAAAACGCATGTTTAGTCAAAGAAAGTACGCTTTTTTTTTTTTTTTGTCTTATTTCTCGTAACTTAAAATAAGCAATTATTAATTAGGATATTTAAAGTCAACTGAAGCCAACCACTCGAACCTGTAAGGTTGAGTCCTTTAGGATATGATCTAATCATTAAATTAAAAGTTATTCAAAGTGGGCTGTTTTTTTATTTTGCCCACTGTACATTTACACAATTAGATACTATTATCAGCTATACTCGATGAAAAGGTAGGAATATTTGAAAAAAGAAAATGCAACCGAGTTTAGAATTGATTAGAAAAGAAATCATGATTGGTCTGGACACTTGAAAAGGTTGATTTAAAGGTTATTCATAAAATAAGCGAGAAAAAAATTAAGGTTGTACTTCAATATGTTATTTTAAACATCTGAATAGTGACATGAACATTTCTTACAAACAAACCCTCAAAAATTATGTCACTCAAAGAGTCACGCAAGTGGATGAATTACAATTTTTCAAAAGCATATTTATGTCTTGACAAGTGAGAACGGATTTAAAAATGACACAGGGGAATAGTCAAATATTAAAAAAAAAGAATAATATTCTATGATTATGCCTTTAGGATTCTAGAAGTAATATTTTGAATGGCGTGTTAAATAAAGTAAAAAAAAATTTTTTTTTTGTTATAATATTGAAAAAAGAGGGATATTGTTATTTATGAAGCAGACATTTTTATTAAGCTTTTTGTTATTGAAATTGGATTTAAACTTGATTGACAATCTTTCTTAAAAATAGAACATTTCAAATCTAATAATAAATAACTTTATATAGGGAAAAGAAATTACTGCTTAAAAAAACAAAAGAAGAGATAATCGTATATAGAAAAATGAAGATAAATGAAATTTTTTAAGCGACAATTTAGTGAATTAAATATTGAGGTACTTAGCCAATTGTCTTTTTAATAGTTATTGAAAGCCTAAATCATTTTTAAAAAATGTATGCCGATAAATTTTATTTAGAAAAAAATCTCTATAAGAAAGCAATCATTTGGAAATAATTTATCATTTCTCTTATTTTTAACAAAATTATTAATAGTTTTATTGAAATCTTTAAGTTTTTTTTTTTTTTAAATTTGATAGCGAACTGTTTTTATTTCGAAACTCCTAAGCATACTTAGTAAAAGTCAATAGTTTGAAAAGTTTCTATTTTAAATATTGTTAAAAATATGCATCACTCAACATCGC
Organism: Parasteatoda lunata; assembly: GCA_949128135.1. Classification (NCBI taxonomy): domain Eukaryota; kingdom Metazoa; phylum Arthropoda; class Arachnida; order Araneae; family Theridiidae; genus Parasteatoda; species Parasteatoda lunata. Next base: position 50,360,009 of record OX421974.1, on the reverse strand, counting down.
CACCAACAAAGAGTTAATAAAAAGGATATATTAATGCCTTTTTTGAAACGCCCTCTTAGTGTTATTATCATCAGTAATTAAACCTAAAACCTGAAGAATTGTTTTAATTGTATACATATAACTAAAAAGAAAAAATGCTTAAATATTAAATAAATATAGAAATATCTAAACTATTTTTTTTAAAAAATACGTACTAATATTGTGCGCTTACGCATTACATTTTTATTTTCTAAGTGCCCTTTCTTACATTTTCAATGTCTTTCACAATAAAATAAATTTCATTTACTTTTCTTATTATGTGATTGAATGAATTCATTAAGCACACAATAGTTTTTCCTAACTTTGACTCTATACATGCGACTACATTAGATAGATTGCACTTCCCAAATGTTGATTCAATAATTCGAAAACATGAGTATAGAAATTTAGTTTAGCACTAATAAAAGATATAAAAAAATATTTAACTTGAAAACAAAGAACTTCCCACAACAATATTCATTTTTTAAATAAAAAATGACTAAAAGATATTCAATTTTAGCAAAATATGAACCCCAGAACAGTAAGTACCATCTTTAAATGCCTTATATTCAAAATATTTAATTCCAATTTATTGATTTATAGACTTAATGTTAAAGGCATTTTAATTCTGACATCTTAAACACTTATTAAGTTTTTTTATATATATTTTTTGTCTTATTTCTGAGCAACCGTAGTTATTTCGGCAAAATTTGCAGTTTTTTTAAACAGCATTCCCAGTTTCAGACCAAATTGAATGGTCGGTTTATTTACATATTTGTATCTGTTTTTCTTTCACAATCATCTCCTTTGTCTTTCAGCATTTTCTCCCACTGATAAATGGATATGAAATAAATCGGAATGCATGATAATACTTTGCCATAAAACTGAATACGTAATGATACTTCGGAATAAAACTGATTGCATAATAATTCTTTGGAATAAAATTAAATATATAATATTTCGGAATAAACACAGACACATAACAATTATAGGCCGATTAAAGCAATAGCGAAAACTATTTTATTCTGACACAATGTGAAAACCAAAAATGTAAATACCGTTTTTAAATACCTTAGGCTCCCGATATTTAATTCCTATTAATTCTATTTACAGTCAAAATCAAACATAAAGTTTCATTTTGACATCTCTCATATTCTTGAACGTTTTTTTAATATTTCGTATAAAACTCTGTTCAACCGTAGTAGTTTCAGCATTGTGTTTTCCTTAGACAGCTGCATTCCCAGTGTCAGACCAAATCCAAATGTATTCCTATATATTCATTTTAAAAATTAAAAGAAAAATATAATGTAAAATTTAATTCTGACATCTCTAACATTGTCTAAACGTTTTTTTTTTTCCTTTCATAATATTTTGTCTAGATTTCTGTTCTACCGTAGTAGTTTCAGCATTACATTTTCTTCCAAAAAAAAAAATCATTCTCAATTTAAGACTAAATTCGACAATACATTTATGGATTTTTCTTACGCATTCAACTATTTTGTTCTTACGGCATTTGTCCATGTGGTTAAATAAATTCAGAATACTTCGGAATAAAACTAAATACATAATTATGTGTCAGAATAATACTTAATGCATAATAATATTTAGGGATGAATACAGAAACATAACAATTATTCCCTAATTGTCGCAATGGTGAAAAATTTCTTATTCTGACAAAACATAACGATCAAAACAGTAAATAGCGTCTTTAAATAAAAAAAATCATAATATAAAATTTAATTCTGACATATCTCACATTATTTAAACTTTTTTTAAACATTTATCTAGAATTCGGTTCAACCGTAGTAGTTTCAGCTTTGATTTTTCTTTTAAAAAAATTACATTTCCAGTTTTAGACTAAATTCAACTACATTTTACTCATTCATCTCTTTTGTTCTTTCAGCGTTTGTCTACATTGTTAAATGGATCCGAAATAAAAGTGAATAATAATAATACTTTGGAATAAAACTGAATACATAATAATGCTTCAGAATAATACTGAATGCATAATAATAATTAGGAATGAATGCATAATAATAATTAGGAATGAATGCAGAAACATAATAATTATTGCCTAATTGTTACAATGGCGAAAAATATCTTATTCTGACAAAGCATGAAGAACAAAACAATAAATAGCTTCTTTAAATACCTTATGCTCACAATATTTAATTCCTATTTATATTCTGTTTGCAAACAAAAAACCATGAAGTTTAATTCTGAAATCTTTCACATTATTTAAACGTTTTTTAATATTTTGTCTAGAGTTCTGTTCAACTGTAGTAGTTTCTGCATTATTTTTCCTTTAAAAAAACTACATTTCCAGTTTCAGACCAAATCCAATTATACATTTATCGGTTTTTCTCGCGCATTCATCTCTTTTGTCCTTTCGGCATTTGTCCACAATGATAAATGGATTCGGAATAAAACTCTCGGTTCATTTTTTTTTTCTCTTACATCTTTCTTCCTTTTCTTCGCTTTGCTTCTCTTGGTTGGTTCCAGGGGTTGGATCGGTAAAGATCCACTTTTCTTTCATTCGTCGTTGATCTTTTAGCTCTTTGTTTAGTCTTCAACCGCTGTAATGGTGGTGCATGTAGTCACTGTACAATATTTTTAGTTATTTTTCCCTGGTGTAACGAAAATTCTATTCAATAAACAGATAAAAGGAAACAAAAGTAATAACACAATAAAAGTATTTGATACTTTTGTGTTTTCCCTACACTTTGATATGTTGGCAAAATAAAAATTCGTTCTTTTTATAAAATTTTGAAAACAAATATGATGCGCATGAGATGTATGAAAATTTTTTCTGTAAATATGACTCAAAACAAAGACAAATTTTGATTTAAGTTTTATATATCCTGAAAAAATTTATTAGTTAAAATTAAATGCTAACAGTTTTTTTAAAGAAAAAAACGAAAAAAGATTTAAACATACTATAAAACTTATATTAAATTGATTTAGCTTCCTATATATTTTGAGGCTTCACTTTTTGAATTGATTAACTGACTTTTCAATGTTTTATAAAATAAATATAAATAAATAAATAATTGACTCCAAAGCACTTTATGACACCTAACTATATTCACTTAAAATATATTCATTTGAATCTAAACATAAATGAATGACAGTTTTTATTACTAAATAGCTAGCTTTTTAAAAATACCAGTTATTAATGATTTATTTTTAATTAATGATTCATTTTTAATTAATAATTCTATTTAATATTTGAAGACACAATCAATTATTTCATAGAATCCTACTTAATAAATGAGATGTTCAATTGTTTTCATAAAATAGATAACACAAACTCATTCTGATTAATAACAAACTAGAGTTTTAAACAAGAAGAATTTTTCTTTAATGTATCATGTAATGAATCTCTGTTTATTATCTAAAAAAATAAGAGATAAATTCAAATATTGTTCATATTGCTGGAAACGTACAAAATACCTGTTTGGGATGCAGTATGTTGGGTTATATTCAGACAAAATATAAAATATGAGAATTAATATATAATTTACGTAGGCAATGAATTTAATAATGACAAATGCTCTTTAGATAAAGTATGATACAATGCTTTTAGGGAAGTAAATCACGGTGAACGGAACGTCTTAAATTTCTTCGCATTTTACATTTTTACTAAAACTCTTACTATGAAAAATGAAGATTTTTTTTTGCGATTTATTTAGTTATTATCAATAATCATTATCAATTTAGGGATTAACAGGATATGAACTTTTACCTTAAAAACATTAGTGTTAAAAAACTAGTCATTTTGTTTTTTAGTAAGCATAATAATTTTCAATTACCAATCATTACAGCAAAGAGAATCGGACTCACTTTCAAAGTTCTAGGCAGATTATAAACTTTCCTTGTAAGGCCTAACTCACAATCATAACCTGACACGCGGTAAATTTTACCGTATTTAACAATTATTTGAAGCTTATTTTTCGAGTTAAACACAAAACTAAAAAATTATAATCAGAATTATTTTTAAATTTTTAATTGAATTTTATATTGTTACAAATTTTGAAGCATGCTTAACAATTATACCATTTAAATTTGATGTAACCATAAAAGGTACAAAGTTGAACCATATTAATTAAGCTTGATTACTCGATATTCTTGTGCATTTTGAAATGAAACATCGTTCAATTTAACACGTTATTATAGACGTAGTACATTGGTATCGTATTCGGGTACAAGGAACTGATAATACGATTCAACGATAAATTTATTTATCTTAGTGGATAATACAATATGAGTTAAAGTTTTCTATTTTTTAATTCATACATGTTAATTCATACATGGTTAAAATTATCGTACTTTATGGTAATTACATTTCTGGTACCGAAAAAAAAACATGATTCTAGTTCATTATTTAAACCAGTCATGTGATAATTTTCCGATAATTTAGTAATGGTTATCTAGAAACTTTGTTTTTTAAAATTAGATTTAGTTAAAAATGCAAAACTGAAAAATAAATTTAACCAATTAAATGGCTTTAATACCACTCTCTAAAGTATCATGATAAATTTGCCAAATTTTACCACATTTAAAAATATTTATCACTTATTATAAAACCCATATCTTTTATTAATTTTACCAAAGCACTTCGATAAAAATTTAAGAGTTTTTTCGTGTAGGCAAAGAGCCTGATACGCGGGAAACTTAACCGTGTTTCAAGATGCACGGCTCATGGTAATTTTATTCTGGAAGTTTTTAACAGACCTTTTCTTCTCAGTGTAAGTCTTCATTTTTTAATACTCCTAGAATTCCAAAGATGGTAATGTTTTGTTCATTTTTTTTTTTTTTGAATAAAAGAGTACAGAGAAATAACAAATTTTTTCCTACTAATGACAGTCAAACAAAATCAAGCGTAAAAATCGCATTTGGTTTTTAAAAAATATTTTTAAAAAGATTTCAGCAATAATGATATGATATTCGTTGCTCTAAGTAAGTAAATGATCCCTACCTGTTCTTATAAGATGCATAATCCATATTCTCAGAATCCTTTTTATAAAATATTAGAATTTTAGTATTTTTCCGAAATTTTTGTTATTTATTTTCTACAATTCTATTGATTTGACATAAATTTAGGACAGTAAAAGATGAATGCATAGAAATAATAATTAAGTTGACAAGATTTATGATTCTTTGAATAAAAAGTGATGTATTGCCTTTCAAATAAACTTCAAGTTTGTCTTTTTCCATCTGAAATGCCTTGGAAAGTACCCAAAAAAGTTTCCCTTTTTGCCTTTTAAATTGAAAATATATATTTTTTTTCTTAGAAGATTTTATCCACATTGAATATAAAATGAATAATATTTGGTATTCCTTAAGCAACGCAAAAAAGGAAGATTGAAGTAAGCTATAACAAGAGATATATACTTATTGTCTTAGATGCTACTCTTATTTTAGATACGAATATTATCAAACACTCGTGTTACATAAATGAGAATAATATAGCATGAAAAATAGTAAACATACATATAACAGTAAACCTAAACTTATATAGATTATTAATTTTATGTAAAATTGTAAATTTAACTGAAAATAAACACTGCTCAATTCATAGTGTAAAGGCTTCATTGCATAAAGCATCACTTTTACAAACACTGGCGCAAAACAAAAAAAGGGAATTTAGTATGAAAAATAGTAAACATAAATTTAACAGTAAAGCTAAACTTATATACTGTTCTACGGCGGATAAAAAATTTAAAAAAAAATAAATTCTACTTATAGAGGTAAGGAAACGATAAAAATCGGCATTTCCACCAGACATCGGAGCTCCTTCAGAGATTTGAAAATTTTAGCTATTCGGAAAATAATGGAAATTTTAATTGAAATATTTCAATTTCGCAAATACGAATTAACATTTTACATTTTGGAAACATGGTAAAATGTTATTATGACCCACTCCAAGTTTCAGCCCATAATAGCCTTTTGTTATGCAACTGACGGAAACTTTATTTTTTTTAACTTGTTCAAATAACTAAATGTTAAAACAAATCATATATTAAGGATGAAAACACAAACACGAAACTGCAGAAAAATAGCACGTAATGTTTCAAATAGCACGGAACATTTGCCAATACACTTTATGATACTTACTTTATTATAATTATTGAAATTGAAATAAATTATGACTTTTTTCATGAAATTGAAATAAATTATGATTTTTTTTTCAAACACAATGGTGTTTAAACATTTAAGTAAACGTATAAAAATGCAATGCTTTTATGTTACTTTTTTCCCTTGATTAACTTTGACTTAATAAAAAAAATAGAAAATGAAAAGACATAACTCCTCCTGTACTTTGAAGTTAAAAATTATATTTGAAGTTACTTCTGTTTATCCATGTAAATAAAAAAATGGAACACGAAAAATCAATTTTGTTAGTTCATGGTAAATAAATAAAAAAATTATAAACATGCGTGTTAATATTTAAAAGCTTACACAAAGAGATATTACGATTTGAATAGCTTTTTTTCAAGTTTACGCGTTACCATGTCTACAATTTTCTATTATTACATAAAATGCCATGTCTTTTCAAAATAATCTTTTTTTCTCACATCCAAGAGGAATGGAGAAACATATTTGACATTTCTTGAAAATAAAAGCTTTAAATTATATTTGGATAACGTTAACATTTTTGACTTAAGTCACGACATCTAGAGGTAATTTTTTAATGTTCTGTGCATTTGCTAAACACGCTATAAATATTTTCATGAGCATCGACAGCTAATATGATTCTTCAAAAAAACGCAATTGTCACGTTTCAAAACAACTTTTAACAATGTGAAATCCTTTTGTAAGAACCAATATGATTATTAGAATACTAAATTAGTTCAATATGTTTTTTACACTGTTAAAATTGCATGTTGAAAAATTTTAATAACACAGGACCTGTATAGCAAAACAAACATATGAACTTCAAAGAACGTACGAAAATTTTAACTAGTTAAAATATTTTGAGTATGCTTAGTTAGACTAAAACTAGGCCAATGCATGAAAGCTGTACAATGTAAAACCGCAGCATCAAATGTTTATATGTTTCCATATTAAAAATTAGTTAGAATTATAGGTTTCTAATATTGAAAATGTTAGAAAAAGTAATCGGGAATATTTTTGCTAACAAACACGTGCTCATGGTCGTGTGTCTGATCCTGATTTTTGAAATAAGGTATGTACATTTTCAAAGAACATTTTTAATGAATTGAAATATTCATTAAAATTGAATGAATTGAACAATTTTTAATGAATTGAAATATTTTAGCATGCTTATTGAGTTTAAAACTAGGTAAATGTATGAAAGCTGTAAACTGTAAAACTACAATTTCAGATGTTTTATATGTTAACATATTAAAAATTGAGTTAAAATTATAGGTTTTTAACTTTGCAAAAAATAATCGGGAGTTTTTTGCTAAAAAATACATGCTCATGGCTGTGTTTCAGATCCTGATTTTTGAAATAAGGTAGTTACATTTTCTTATAAGTTTTTGAATGTTAAAAAGTGAGCTTTTTCTTTCTTTTTTTCTTCCTTTTTTTTCTTTTCTTTAAAAAAAAAAACATTTTTATAACATAAATCAAAATTTTAGCAATCGTAGAAAGGATTGACATTACTTAAATCTGAAATTCGTGTTAATTGCTAGAATCTTGTAGCACATTTTCTGGATGCAAACTTGGCTAACAATTTTGAGCGTTTTCTTAATAATTTAATGTATCACTTTCCTTCATTTTAACAGTTCAACAGTATTTTCAGTTCTCATAGCTGTTGTTAGTTAAACTCCCGTTCCTAATAAAACGTTTCATTAAATGTTGAGGTTATTTTTTATAATTATACGTTTATGATATTTTTTATGATTCATGATTATTTACTATCATTTTTGCAATATGGCAAACAATTTACTTCCAATGACTACCCAATGTCGTTTAACGCAAATTGTCTATCAACTGTTCCAAAAATGACCAACGATTTGAAAAATTAATCAAAGAGAAACTTAAATTGAAAGAAAAAAACGAAAACGAGAAAAGTGCATGGATTGCTATTATATTCTTAGAAAACCGGGTATTTAATCTCGTATTTTTATTATTATTTTAAAAACTTTAAAAACGTTTTTTTCTTGTCATTACTGTGAGTTTAAATAACTTTTTAATGTTTTGGAACAATTTTATATCCAATCATTTTAAAATTTTCACCTAAAAGTATTGTTGGCAATTATGGTAAATGGAAATCAATTTGTTGACAATTACAGAAAGCTAACAAGATTTTAGAAACAATATTGTTTGGTTATAAAAATATAACTAAAATTATGCTTTTAATTGTTGAAAATTTTTAATTGTAAAAATTCTTTGCGAACAAGTTTTTGATTTGTTTTCTTGAAATTATAAGTAAATAGTTTGTTTTATACCTGCTTTTTATTTTTTCAATAAAGTTTTAGCTAAATAATCCGCATTTTCCGTATTTTAATGCATTTAAGTAATATGCTTTTTTTATATATATATACACGGTGAAAAAATTCTGGCAAAATCACCGTACAGTTTAGTAATGACATTCTTGACGATAAAAACCATTATTCTGGTAATTAAAACACAAATATATGGTATTTAAACCATTTATTTGGCAATTTTTCTATTCATATGGTAATAGTTAACCGGAAGTTCTGGTTTTCAAAACTACAATTCTTATTACCACACATTTAGTATAAAATACAAAATGAAAAAATAATTTTAATCACGTGAATGGTTTTTTATTCCATATTCCACTGTATCATGATAAAACTACCAAATTTTACCACATTTTAATAATTTTGCTGCATATTAAAAAAGCATATTTTATTATAAGCTTTACCAAACTCATTAGCAAAGCGTAAAACTCATAAAAATTGTCAGGTTTTTTGGCGTTCCCATAGAGCCAGAAACACGGTAAATTTTACCATATTCTAGTAGTTTAGACCATATTTTTCTTTCGCATGGTAGGAGTTACATTTTTTTATGTCACTTTCAAAAAAGACACTTAAATTATATTTATTCAGAAATGTAAATGTTAAATTGTGGCATGAAGCCAATCAAATGCACGTGAAAGTTTGCTAAGAAACTGTTCGTATAAACGACAAACACTGATGAGTAAAGAATTTTTTGAAGTTGAAGAGACAATAAAAATTAGAAAAAAGCAATTTTTTCAACGAAAACTATACATTGTGTTGATATATATGCCTTTACAAATTCCCTTAGCAATTAATAGCGTCCCGGATTGTTATCGATCCTCTTTTACATTATTGATGCGTGGACAGAAGCTTAGATTTGGAAAAGTTCTTTCTTAAACTTCTGACTGATGATTGCCCTTTTCATATTTTTTAAATTAAAAAAAGTATCAAAGACTATGTCTTCGAACTTCACATAAAATATAGTCATTAAAAAGGGCCGAAAATTTCTTTCAATTAGTTTATGACTTAGTTATGTAGTTTAGTAAAACCAAAATACAAATTACAAAATGTACTAAATTACAAAACAAAACTGCTCCGCTAACTGTATGCTTCCATGATGACACAAACCTATAAGAATTTGATATAAAACGTTAAACTAATTTTTTTTTCAGCCAATTGAGTTTTTTTTTTTTTTTTTTGTTTTGTGCAAAATATTGGCATTATTGTCAAAAAATCTATTCCGTTCAGAAAATTTTTCTACAATTTTAATTTTATTACATGAAATGAATTAATTAACACTTTATAATCTTTCGAGATTTTTTCTTAGCTGCGAAGAGACTGCAGACGAGAAAAGAATAGAAGAAAAAGATATTGCACCACCACATTATGATCGCTTGTCACCACCAAAAATAAATGGTAAATTCTAAATTGATATTAATTTTTAATCATTTTATCAATTCATAGAAGAAATGATACATTTGTGCCACAGTGTTAAGTAAAGTAGACCATCATCATCATCATCGCTATTATGACAAACCAGGGTAGGCCTTGGCCTTCTCTAAAACATTGATAGATATTATCTCCAGTTTAGAACCTCGAAGTTATTAAAATCCCTGTTGATGGAGTCCAGTTATCGAAGTTTTACGCCTCCTAGGTCTGCTACCAATTGATCTGTGTTTGAACAACATAAGTAGAGCAACGTAAAAACGAACAAACAATGTTGTTAACCTACACAAATAATGTAATTATTTGTACTTTAGTTGGAAAATCAGGCTGGGGTTCGAACCCGTTTCCTATCATTTTCAATTACTAAAGAAAAAAAATTTTAATATAAATCTTCTTTTTACTAATATATTTAAAAGAGTCAAAATTTTTGATGGTTTTCCATTGATAGACGAACATAATTTTAATGGTAAATATTAATAATTCCATTATGAACGATTATATTTTTGATGGTAACCAACATAATCAACCATCACCCCAATGAAGGAATTCGGGCTGATTTATGATGGTTCAACGCACGGATAGCAACTTGTTCTGATGATTAGTTCATGTTAAACCATCAGAAATTTCCATTTTAGTTTCTGAGAAATCAAATTTTGGAATGATCATGAACAACTATCATCCCAATATAGGAATTCAAACTGATTTACGACGGGCCAACATAAAAGAAATCTAATTGTTTTCATATTATATTCCAGAGAACCAGCAAGAATTCCCATTAAATGATCATAGAAATGCATAATTAGAACCATCATGGACCGTCACTGATCATCATAGATTGTTGGTCCATAAGAATCAAACTTCCCTTGATGGTTAACCATCATAGCATTAAAGTAGCATCTCCCATCATGGAATGATGGAAGTTTGCTGGCATATCAAAAACCATGAATGCCTAATGGAAAATGTTGGACGATGATGACCATCAAATGATGTTGGACCATCATTAATCGCACTGAAACCAACTTAAACCATCAAAACTTTTTCATGGGACCATCAAGAATTTTGACTTGATTAGTTTAAAGGCATAAGATTTCATTGCATTTATTTAAAGAAAATATAATAACACTAATTGATTTATTGTAAAAAAAATTTTGAATTATTTAACGTCAATTGCTTCAAAATATGATCCGATTAAAGTAACATCATAGTTTTTCTTGTGTTCTCTCTTCCATGCAAATCAATTGAGATTAATTTTCACAAGAAACTCTATACGAAGAGAAACTGTTGGAGGCCATATTTTTTTCAGAGTCGAGTTCAAAATTGCAAGAAATTAATAATTGCATTGAACACGAATTGAATAAGAATTTAATTCAACTTTACAAGAATTAAATATTATAGGATCAAATACGCAAAAGCAATCTATAAAACTGTGGTAAAAAATAATCCCAATTATATTTATACTCAAGAATTTAAAATTCTAAAACTTAAAACAAACAAACCAGAATTTAAACATAACTTTTAACATTGAAGACGCATTTTATGATCTCTATGAGTCACTAATTAGGATTAAAATAAATACGATTTAAAAACTTTCAAAATTCCGAAATTTGGCCAATTAATACAGAGGAGTGATCAAAAGACTTAAGGGGTGAAACCTTGCTTTAGAAGTGGGATCGCAAGGAAAATAAAACACTATGCTGACTCTCCATCTGGTTTGCTTCCTGGGGCATCAAAAGGGTATCTGACACGTTTGGGTATAATTTTTATGTTGTTTCAGACTGTGAAATGATGTTAGTGGTTGTCATTTCAATAATTATTCAATTAATAATTCAATTAAACCATTTTGTTGTTCGCGAATTTATAGTATTTGCGTATAATATTATAGTCTTTTTTTTTTGTTGTCTCGATTCTATCTGGGTGGGGGAAAACGTTACATATAACTACCACTACAACTACTTAATTCCGATTCACTAATATATAAGACATGTTAACTCGTTTTTATCAACAGGTACCTCTTGATAGATGACAACTGACAGTGTCGGTAGCCTAGTCCCACATGGATGACTTGCATAAGTGATCTGAATATGACTGCCTCGACCAACACGCCCACCTTGACTAAAACGCCCACTTTGAATTAAACACACCAAGTTCGATGGATTTCTCACAGTGAGCAGTTTACTTGCTATTTGTGACAGCGATATTGTCCACCTCGCGCTGTTGCTACTCAGTCTCCATCACAAACATCTGGAGCCTATACACACTAGACTGCTATTTGCACCACAGGAGCGACCACGCCCACAACCATGATCCTAATGCAGCTCTCACGACTAGCACTCAAAATCCTGTGATCTTAATTCAGCTCTTTCGGCCTCTCACAAAACAGAAATAAAACAACTAATGGTCTCCAATCATCGAATTTTATCACAGATAAAATTCTGGTGGGGAAGTAATGTAGCGTAGCTACAACTACAACCATCAAATTCGAATTCACTAGTATTTATGAAACACGTTATCTCGTTTCTATCTTGAGATACTTTTTGGTAGATGACGGTTAACATTGGTGGAAGCCTATTCCCCCAAAAGATTTTCAAAAAATTAATATAATTTTGAAAACTACATTCTCCATAGCTGCCCCATATATTTAGAAAAATTTCTGAACTTTTTTTACAGTGTACTTTATTTTCTATCGCAAGTTTTCACCCGTGTGACACCTTTTATCGCACTTCTGAATTTATCCAATTTTGGAGCACGTTTAATGATTTGTTTCCATTTATAATTAGTTTAAGGGCAATGCGATTCAAAAGTCTACGGAGATTGATTAATAATTGTCAAAAAGCTATTTGTAAGATGGTAAGATATTAGTAACTTGAACACATTTAACTGTTAATTACACAAAATAAAAACCAACAATTAACCAGAAATAGGAAAGTTTTTCAACAATTCAATATATAGTTTTTAATTACAAAGACGTGCATGGAATTAATTACTTTGAAAATTTAATCTACGATGTGAAAATCCCAAATCAAAGTCTTTAAATATTTTTAAAATAATGAAAGCTAAAATAGTTTAAGAAATTAATAAAGAAAAATCTTGAACAGTAGAATAAAAAACGGTAAAATATTATTACATTCGTTTATGTATTCATTCATGTAATACAAAGGAGAAAAAATCAACTTTTTAAGCACTTTTTTTTCTTATTGTTTAAAGTAAACACATTTTTATAAATTTTCAGAATACTTAACTTTAAGGATTAAATAGTTTTATGAATTTTTCTCCTAAATTTCAGGCAACCCCGTATTGGTAAATATAAGCATATTGAAACTTAACGTTCGTTCTATCGATGAATCAGACATGGTGAGTTGAAAGATTTTTTTTTTTTATTTTAAATTATATTCATTCATGAAATTGAGATAAACATTGTTATAATTATATCTTTATTTTTTTAAATTCCTTCAGTCAATGTTTTCATAAAGAATATCGAGTAAAACCCGAAATTATAAATGTTTTGAATGTATAAACGAAACTTTAGAAACATTTAATATAAATGTGAGCATTGTGAACAGTAACTAATTTATATTCCTAAATATTATTGAGCGCATATTTTTATTTAGTTTAAAACTTACAATACTGTAGTTATTTTTTAAACAAACCAATAGAGTTTCTCCTCATTATTTAAAATAAAATAAACAATTTTAAACTTAATTAATAATAATGCTGATATGTGAATCAGACTTACATGGTTTTTTATTAAACCTGAATTCATCTGAAAAACTTTATTACCTAATCAATGCGTTAACCAATAATGAAATCAATCAATTTAATCAATGAATGAATTTATCTAATGTACTATTTAATTCTCATAAAATTTGAATAACTGACTCAATTATAAGTTTTTGGCCTTTAAAAGCAAAACACAAAAAAAAATAAACATCGTTGAGTATAAATTGAACAAATCATTGAGTGCAGCAGAAAATATGTATTACTGCCATACGTGAGGATAAATTTTAAATGTAAAATTAAAATGATGAAAATATTAAAATATTGTCGATCCCTCCACACTGAAAGAAAATCCGGATCAAATTCCGGTAAAAATACCGGTTATTTTTATCGTTAAATTTATTTCTATTTTACCGTCATAAATCCAAACATCATACGGAACAAAAAATCTAATATACAGTAATCTTTACTGTAATAATGATAGTAAAATCACTGAATCATTCTACTTAAATAAATATTACTGCAAAAATTACAGAATAATATTTTAAGGTAAAATGGATTTTATGAATGATGCTCCCAAAGTGCTCGTACTTTTTACCGCTATCAGATTTAGAATTTTTTACAGTGCAGTATGAAAAGCATTGTTTTGAAAAAATACATTTTCAGATTGAAAGTTTTTAAAAACCAGTTTCATTTTTTACACTCAACTGTCTGATTTAAACCTAACTCTATTATTAAAACGAAAACTTTCATTTTATAAAATTGATGCAAATATGTATATTTGTATGTTGAGATGTATGAGCAGTATGAGATGTGTAAACAATTTTTCATGCATACATGAAAAATGTTTCAACATCTCCACATGGGTGTTTGATTTTAATTAATAGGGATAATTCGAAAGTGAATTTTTAGACTAAGGAATTTTTTCAGAGCATATGTAATTTACTAAATCGTTCTTGTTTCTCACATTATATATATATATATATATATATATATATATATATATATATATATATATACTATTTTAAAGTCTTTTAGAGTTGTAATTGAAGCATGGCAATCCTGGCAAGACCTCAGATTAAATTATCCTTCCTGGTCAAAAAAACCTGCCCAAGTTCTGGATTCAGCCTGGCTAAAAGTGCTATGGAATCCCAATATATATTTCATTAATTCTGTGGATGGGAAAATGGATGATATAATTTCTCCTAGTAGTTTTTTCTGGATAACAAAAACCAAAAATGTTTATTACTGTTGTAGGTGAGTTCACTCCTCCTATTGTCACCTTTTATTACGTTTATTTTTACATGCTCTCCAATGCTATCTTGCATTTAAAGTTTCGACCAATATCCGACCAGCCAATTTTACTTAACTAATCAAACTCAAAGTCTTGCAGTTTTGTTCTATTCAATTAAGTGTTTGAAAAAGTATTACTAAAAATTAATGATTACAATAATAATCATAAATGAAAGATAATGTTAAAACCTTGGAATTATGTGCTTGACCATGATAGGGTGATGTAGTGTGTCATTACAATTCAGCACTGTTAAATGGTAGAAAAACTTAAAATATTGAAAGAAAAAAAACTCAATGAAGGGACGGAAAACCACTTCATTTAAACTGTCCTTATATGTTTCGTAATTTTTCAGAATTTAGTTAGGGATTTTTTGCTTGTAATTTCTCAGTTTACTTACGAATACGAACTTAAACAATAATGCGCTCTAATTAATGTACGTAACTTAATTAATAGTTAGCACTAACTAATTAGCATATTTGAGGTCACCCCCAGGAACCATTAAGATTGACACTTAGTTCGTGAAAATCCGATCATTAGAACGAAAATTATTCAGGGTGATATCTTTTTTTTTTTGCTGACTGTACATATCTAATTAAAGGATTTTATTACTATTGCATTCAATGAAGTATTTTGTTAAAAAATTGTGAATACTAATGACCCCATGTTAACAAACGGAAAATTATATACCCAGTGTTCTTACACATTTTTACATGAATAGATAGTTTGAATATTTCGTATTTCATTTTATTCTCAGAAAATATAATAGCATACTTTCTTAATTTAATATTTTTAACATGGTAAACAATTTTAAAAGTTTTCCAAAGCTATTATAATAAACTTTAAAATAAATTAAAAATACTTAGATCTCTAAAATTTAATATTTTATAACTTGGTTTAATTGAGCAAATTTCGATGAATAAAAAGAAAACAGAATCTACATCTAAATATTAATTAAATTATACTTAATTATCTTAAGTCATTAATTATGTTTTACTTATTATACTTAATTAATTTAAGAGTTTAATCTCTTTCCTGTTTTAAAACTACCATGATAATTCAAAAACAAAAACGGTTTCACTTTTCTGATTAAAAGCTATAACGTATGTTCTTCATTTTTGCCACTACGGCCTATTTTAATCTGGCTGTTACAGTCAGCATTTACTATTGCTACCAAGCTACTAATCCAGCGTCAAAGACATTCCAACACTAAAGTCTTTTGTAATATTTTTCAGTAGGTGACCCTCATTGTTGTCATCTAAAAGCTTTCTAAAATGAAGGTGTTTTGTTGAGTTAAAGTCTCAAAATCTCTATAATCGCTAGAGCCATCTCAAACGATAACATTAATTACGTTAAAGATGTTTGGCTTCTTGAATGTTCTGCTCAAATGTAGTTTAAGTATGGTAATTTTAATATGATAAATAGTATGATGTATGATGTAAGATATCCTCTGATCCACCACGGCTCAGGGGATAGAGTGTACAATGAGGTGAACCGGGTTCGATTCCAAGCAATGGCCTGGTTGATATGAATCCCGCACCCCGCTCGCACCGAATACAGTGCTGACGTAAAATATCCTCAGTGGTAGACGGATCATGGGTTATAGTCTCCTTATCGTCAGGCTAACCGTGGGAGGTTTGCGTGGTTTTCTTTTCCATGTAACTCAAATACGGGTAGGTTCCTAAGCCCTCGACGACGAAGGCAAATTTCTCCCAATACTTGATCCAGGAGTTTCTTTGCCTTTTGGATTAGGTTCAAAATTACAAGGCTACGGAGTTGAACATTAGTAGTCATAAACCCAAAATTTGGTCAAAAATTCAACTAAGATTTTAAAATAAAATATGATGAATGGTGAGCCGTGGTGGCTCAGAATAGAGCACTCTCCTCCCAATTTGTCCCGGGTTCTAAACCCATCGATGGTTGGTCAATACACATTATGCTCCCTACCATAGTGCTGACATAGAATATCCTCAGTGTTCATGGGATAGAATTCCCATGATCTGTTGACCTCATGTTGCCCCTATGATCCAAATCTCAACAATCTCTAGCCATGGCAGGTTTTCGTAGTTTTCCTCCCAATGTAACGGAAACGTGGATCAGTCTCATCATAAAGTCCACCGTGAACACTATTTTGTGGCAATGCTTGTACCTTGACTTATTTCCTTGTCTTCTGGGTTGGATTCAAAATTACAAGGCTATGAATTCGAGCACTGTTAGACGTAAACGTTAAATTTTGGGTCGGCTTTTCAACACAGGTTGGTGATTAGTGACTATGATATTCTTGAAAATAGTTTCCTTCTTGAATAAACTTTTTCCTTTCAAACTTTAGGTTATTGTTGAAGCTGATATGTGAAATGAATTTAGTTCGGTTTCCGCATGATCAGCAAACATGCTCCTTAAAAATAGCTTCTGGCAAGTACATCTTAATTACTTTAACAAAAAAAAATTAACACTTAAAAATCGATAGAATTTATAAATTATATATTTTTGCAGCTTTTTTTAACGAGCAAGACGTTATTCTGCAATGGATGATTTCGGGAAACAAAACTGATAAATTCTCTAGCTTGCAGCAATTCGATATAACCAATGTAGAAAATCATAGATGTAGCATGCTGAGAGGAAGTAGTAAGTAGAACATTTCAATTCTGATGATGAATACTAAATGATTATGATGTGTGGTTTAAAATCTACACAGCAATTTTATTTGGTTAAATTAGAATTAATTAATAATTAGTAACTAGAAAGTCGAGAAATTGCAATTTAAAAAAAATAAAACTTATCCTTTATGAAGCCAGTGTTTCTTAATTAATTGTAATTATCGATACTATTGTTATGATGTATGTAATAGAAGCAGTAGTAATAAGTTGTTTTTTTTTTACTTCTTCCTTAGCAGATAAGTAACAGAAACTTAAACTAAAAATTCATCAATGAACAAAACAAAAAAAAATTATGTATTTAACTGAGATAATTTTGCTTTATATTGTGCCACTATTATATTTACAATTAGAAAACGGGTGAAAAGTTTTAATCTGCAACCAGTTATAGCCAAAATTAAAATCTCCAAAAAAGAGAGCAAGTCGTATAAAACCTCAGAATTGTAAATTTGCTTCCGTGCTGACGTAATCCTCAGTGGTAAATGAATCATGGGTTAAAATCCCCGTAATCCGTTTCCCTTACATTACCTCCATGATCTACATCCCACACTTCCTAAACTTTAGAACTTTTCATATCTTTTCTCCCCATTTAACGCTTTTGCGTTACATGTGGAGGAAACAGGTTTACATGAGATTATTTAGAATCAGTAAGAATATGACTCCTTACGCAAACATCAAAATTTGAAAAAATTATCAAAACTGTAGTTGATAAAGTGACCGAACAAAAGCTACGTGAAAAAAGGTGCAAATCAAAAAAGAAAACAAAATGCTTTTTTTTTTTTAATTTTTTTTTTATTATTATTATAATAGGACACAAAACTCTAGGTGATAAAGTGACCGAACGCGAAAGAAGGTGCAAATCATCAGAGAACACCAAATGATTTTTATTAAATTATTCGCTTTTATTACATCAATTGAGATTTAACAATTGAAAAATTTGTTCCATCTTGCATCTCAGACTCAAAAGCTGTGGAAAAAAAACTAATTATATCTTTTTTAACATGCATCACTACATTGTAATGCATTACTTTTCAGAAAAAAAGTACTAGCATTTGTAATGAAGATGTTGAAATAAATCGTTACTTTTTACTATAGGATTTTAATGTGTTCTAAAAAAAGCATTTATTTCAAGATTTCTTTCAAAATAATTTCAAGCCGCAATTGAGAAGTGAACCTCAGTCTAACACAGTGTTTCCCAAACTTATGACTTTTGTGTACCCTTTCTAAATTTTTCGTAACGCTGTGTACCACAAAATGAATGTATTTTTTACTGTAAAAATATTGCCCAAAAGTTAAACTGGCTGTTGATACCCCTAACTATTAACTGTTAACTCTGCAAAAAATAGCCAATAGAAAAATACGTAATCGTAAATTTTCATGGCTAGCTTTGGTTTTAAATACAATTTTGTAAAATTTTCGTTTGCTGCAAGATATGTTGCAAAAGAACACGTACCTCCACTGAACTGTTCCCGTACCCCTGGGGATACGCGTACCACACTTTGGGAAACACTGGTCTAACACAAAGATAGCGTGGTTCATCAACGAGCCATCGTAGCTCATTTCAATATTATCCAATATCTATTTATTTTCGTAAATTTTTATTCATGTCTAATATCTAAATGAAAAATTTATCTTTAAGATTCTCATTATGTCAAAAATTTACCCTACATGGTAACGAGATTACTCGTCTATATTTCGGACTAAATTTATTTCCCAAGTATATTTATTTTTCCCTGGTTTAATGTTCCAAAAAATTTCCTAAGAAAGCTTTAAACTTTAAAATAGATTTTTCATAGCTAATCTACATTATGTTTCAAGTGTTTTACTTTTATTTGACTTATTTTAGCAAATGTGTCTTGCCTGGAAGAAACGATTGTTCTTCTTAGAAGAAGTGGATATTTTCTCATTAATGTCTACATACCGACAATTCTGATCGTTTTTATGTCTATGCTGACCTTTTGGATACCGCACGATGCCGTCCCTGCCCGAATAACTCTCGGTGTTACTAGCCTGCTGACCATAATAACCAAGCAGTATCAGGCATCCCTGCCGAATGTTTCCTACATTGTGGCTCTCAATGTCTGGCTATCATGCTGTATAGCGTTCGTATTCTTCAGTTTGTTGGAATTCGCTACAGTAATTGCTATGAGCTCAAAAAATAAAAAATCCAGCAGTATATTTCAAGATAATCCAGAAATGATTTTACCTATGGTAATTTATTACGATTTTTCATTAATTTATACTACTTTCTTAGAGCACATATAATATCATATTCATTAAAGTGGTACACGAAGAAAAAAATTTCTGGCGAAATTACCTCCCTGCATGGTAATGACATTTCTTATAAAACAAAATACATAACTCTAGTAAGTAAAATCAAAATATACGGTATTTTTTTCGTTCATATTGTTACGGTCTCTTGTGAATTCTGGCTTTCAAAATTATAGTTCTAACTTCTACAATGAAAAAATATATAAAACTGAGAAGTAAATTTAACCGAATAAATTATTTAATCTAAGGTATCATGATAAAATTACCAAATTTTATCACTTATCATAACAAAATCATTACCAAAGAGCTTCTAAAAAAATTACGGAGATTTTTGGTTTTCCAATGCAGCCAGAAACACGGTAAATTTTATCATATTCTGGTAGTTATCATATTTTTTTCCCAGAGAAGGTATGTATCGCATTTTTTTCCTACAATTCTCAATTTTACATATAGATTTAAAATTGAGATAGATGAAGTTTAATATGATGAGTTTTATAATCGCATCGTGTATAATAAATATAATATTTTATTAACAGAGATATCCTTTATAATTTTTATAAAGTATACATGGTGTAACGGATATTTTTTTGAGATTAAATAGAGGTGTGAGAGAGCAAAAACGAAAATATTTCTTCGAAAAGGAACCAATTGGAAGAGAAATAAACATCACGTAAACCTATTTTAGAATTCTTGTGACTGAACATTCGAAGTATCATACATAGTTGGTTTTAGTTTGCCTTATAAAAATTCAAATTTCTGATTATATTAACTTTAATTACAACTTTAACGTCAAAAGTCTGAAGTAAGCTTTCTTTTCATTTTGCCTTTTTAAGATTCTAATTCTCATAAATAATCATTTTAAAATTTCGCTTCGACTTTTTGAGAAATCTATTAGAGTTATTTTTTAAGTTTAATTTATATATTTTACTTTTTCGGGAAATCTGTTTTCAATAATATTTCTTAATCGTGAATGAAAGCTTTCTTTTTCTTTGTATAATATGAAGTTGGATTTTGTAAAGCAATTTCACTTAAGTTTTTTTGTTGAGTAACAAATCTATCTTAAAGCACATTTAATTTATTCTTTTTTTTTAATTATTCAAAGTTTTTAATTAATTAAAAAAAAATGAATATGTTTTTATTTTTATCGAAAAAATCTTACCATGCTGTGAAATTCAAAAAAAAAAATTTGTATCAGAGCTTAAGATATAATTCTCATTTTAAAATGACAAAATATTAATGTAATTTAAGACACTCATATAGTGTATTTACATTTTCAAAAATTATTTTAAGAAAACAAAATTTTACGAAAATTTTTAAATATAACATCTTCAAAGAAAGAAACTACAAGGGGTATATTTTAAAGAAAACTAAAATGCATTGGAATACTTCTATTAAATTAAATTATAATGAATTATTTTTAAAAAATTTTGAGAAATATGATCCCAAAATAGTTTGATCAGGAGGGCGCTATAAAATTATGACCCCTTAATGTTAATTTTACTTTTTTTCATATTTCACTATATCTCGAGAATTTGGGAGTTGAAAATTTTTTACACAAAATTATAAAATTCGTTTATCCCAAGATAATTCCATGCAAAACTTTTAGTAAATAGTATATATCATTTTTATTATATTATTTATGAATGGTAGAAAACATTTTGAATAATACAATATACAATTTTTGAATAATAAAATATACAATCATTTATAAAGAATGTAATTTTACACTGCAAAATTCAAAATGTGAGCGAAATCGGTCGAATAGTTAATGAGAAATTCAATTTCAAATAAGTCAGGTACTTAAAATTTAATTTCTCGGGAACGATTCGGCCAATTTTGCTCAAGTTTTGTATTTTTCCATGTAAAATAACATTATTTCAAATGATGCAAAAAAAAATTCTCTTTACAATTCAAAATTTTTTCGACTGCTCTTATTACTATACTTCGACTGTTCTTATTACTATACTTATACTGCTCTAAAACTTATTCCTGTTAACATTAAAAAATTATCACAGCTTACAACTGATCAGTCGGACTTCTATTTAACGAACTTCCATTTTACGAATTTCTCTATTTTACGAATTTTTTTACGAGGAACCAAGAACATTTTGGAAATTTCTTTGTAAAATAACTTCCAAATAGCGAAGTGAATTTTCTATTTAACGAACTTGTCATTGAGATCCACTTTCCCTATTTTCCAAAATATTTCTTTAACATTTCAAACTTTTTAACGCATTTTATGGGGGAAATGACCTTGAATTAAATTTCGAAGCCACTGCCTTATGAAATGTATTACTGTATTCTTCAAAAATTATCTTAGAGAAAGCAGTAAATTCCCTTTCCCTTTCTGTTTGTATTTCAAATGAAAAACTCAGTTGAAATTAACGGATTTTATCCGTAGCATTTTAACTTAAGAACGCATGTGGTAGTGTATGTTTAAAATTACTTTTATAATTAATGCAGCTATAATTTTATACACAAATTTAGCCCCTTTTTTTTGTTGAAAATGTATATAGCATACATAGCATAATAGTGTAACACTGAATAATGTTTTGCTCTATTCTTGCTTTCCATGCAGATTTCTCTTATAATTAAGATTTATAAAATAAATAGCAGATACTAGTTTACAGGATAAAAGTGCATCAATTGCTATTTTAATTATGTGTAATTTTGTTTATGAATTTGAAACCTGTTTTGTAATGCTTAAGTATTTTAAAAAGGGATTTTCTATTTAACGAATTTTCCATATAACTAACATATCATCGGGATTTAGTGACTTCGTTAAATAGAGGTCCGACTGTAATCTCAAATATCCCCAAGGAATTTTAAAGTGATATCATAAGTAGTTTCTTAGAGAAGGTACATAGAAAAAGAGCAGTTTTAGTGTTATTGATACCCTACCGACACCCATTTATCTGGAAATCTCAAAAGTTGATTTACAAATCTAACACAATGATAGCATAATATTTTTTCATGCGGTTTCGGGTTTTTTTTTCTTTTTTTCTTTGTAATCAATAAAAGGTGATTTGTTGTAAAATTAATTTTCTTAGCCCTTTTTTAAGCGAGCATCATTATATATAATTATTACCAATTTCAACTGAAATGATATCTTTCCTCTAATACAGGTCATTTTGAAAGCAAATGGAACTTGGCGTACAAAACAATGCTGGAACAGTATTTCCAAGCCTAAGGTGAAAATATCAGCCAACCATCTTGATTATGTCTCAAGAATACTTTTCCCTTTGTCTTTTTTAATATTTTGTGTCGTTTATTGGAGTTATTATCACGCATTTTAATTTAAATATATCTTTATTTAGAGTGATTTTTGCTAAATAAAAAACAAATGCAAAATATTAAATGTAACCCTAAAAAATAAAGATCAATTGCTTCAATTTGAGTTGGAATTCCACCTTTTTGAATTCGCTAAATAACACACTATTTCTTTACTCGTGTCTGTTAGAAAATTTAGAATTCTTTGATACTTTTTATGTTAATTTTTAGTATTATTTCAATCATTTTAATTAATCTACATATTTAATTAATTTATTTATTTTGTCTTATTAATTAATTTGACTATCATTCCTTTTGTATTAGAGATGAGATGAAATTTTCATTAAAAACAGGGAGAAAAAACAACTATATTTAACGATTTCTTTTTTTTTTCTTTTTTTTTTTTTTTTTTTTTTTTTTTTTTTGATTACCTGTAATACCTGTGGTATTACAGAAAATTAAAAAAAAAAAGAAAAGGAAAAGAAAAAAAGAAACAAAGAAAGTGTAGTAAAAAACGCAATTTATTGACTCAATTTTAAATTCCTAATTATTCAAATGTTTTAGTTTTCGGCTTTCTAAGAAATATAAACATTAAAAAAATTTAATTGCTTGAAAAAATTATAAAATCAAACGTTCGTTATTTTCCCGAAACACAAAATGTATTCATTTTTTTTTCAATACTTAGAATTTCTTAATCAGCTATTTATTTATTTATTTATTTAATTAATTTTTTTTTTCTAATTTACTTCACTAAAGCCAATAATATTTTACTCCCCTAATTTTCTTTTTGAAAGAAAGTGAATATTTGTGTATATTATTTTCCAATCTCTTAAAATAATAACACAGAACAAAATATTAAAATACTTTCAGAGAAAATTAAATGTTTAAAAATAATAATTCTACAAGCATGAGTTAAAGATAGAATGTTACACAGTAAATTTTCTAAGATTTCAAAAGATTGAAAAATTTAGTTCCCTCAGACACTGTAGATGTCACCACAAGTGCTAAAAATAAAAAAAAAATTCTTATTGCCATTGTGATGGTAATAAGAAAAAAAATATTTTCTTTTTCTTTACAAAAATCATGAATCTCAATTAATATTTCAATTGGTGAAACATAAGCTACACAGAGTATCTCAAAGGACGAAACTCCTAGTTTTTCGAAAAATAATTTATTCCTTATAAGAAAGTAATTAAAATTGCTTTCTTTCACCATGTACAGATGGCGCCATTATTTGCAGTAATTCTAAGAAACATTGGTAAAACCCCAAAGGATAAAACCAATGAAATCCAAGAAAAAAGGGTTTTTTTTTTCTTTAAATTTGTTTTTATCTTTCTTCAATTTATATTATTATTTTTTTAGAGGTAAAATTCTTTAGAAATACTAACTTGCGTAATGTTTATTTTTTCTTTTTAGTTTTCAAATTTTATTCCAATGTTTTTTTTTTTTTTTTTTTTTTTTTTTTTTTTAAACGATTTAGTTAAGAAAAAAGACACGAAACATTTTTTAAAAACTTTTTGGACCAATCCGGCTAAACAAATCATAAATGAAGATTAGATATAATAGTAGAAATTGAACGAAAATAAGGAGGTGAGAAAAATAATGAGTGCGAGAGATAGACCCAAAAAAATACTGTTAGATGGCATAATAGGAGATCTAACCGTAAAATATATTACAAAATGGAAATAAAAGACTGCAAGAACAGATTTAAAATAAAAAATTTCTGCAACACAAGGGCCACTGTGGGCTGTAGTGACAAAAGAAAAGGGTCATTTAAATACTTCAAATTAAGGATACTTTATTAAAGAGTACTTTAAATTAATTAAAGGGTACTTTAAAATATGGTTCGTATAGATCTACAAGAAAATAAAGAGATTGGTAAAAAGTTCTTTAGCGTTAATTTTAAGTTTTAACCATATAGTAATAACTGAGCAATAGAAAGGCTCTTTTCACATAGTAATAAAATTCGCCACTCTAAAAATGATTCTATGTAATAAATAAATTCAATTTATTGTTTCCACTATTTAGTTGATTATATGTATGATCTGTATGATTATATGTATGATGTTTAAATGTATATGTAAAAAAAATATATATGCGCAGTACATAACACTGTACATTTTTAGCTCCTTAAATCCCAAAATTGTACGAAAACAGTCAAGTAGTTTCCGAAAAATAAAAAATTTAAAATTTGTCTCGTTGCGTTTTCGTTAATCGTAAAATAGCTATTTTTTTTTTTTTTTTTTTACGATAATGTAACGCAAATAAACGATATAATAACGTGCCTATTCTTTAAAATAATATTTCCAATTTTTCTAAATGCGAGTAATAGCTTCAAAATGGAGAAATGTTTGCTCATATACTGTACATACAATTGGCCCCATATCTCCTCTTAATATTCTCCATTGAAAAAGCTCGGAAAAGTATAAATACCTTGTTATAAATGAGCCAGTTAGGACTGGTATAGTTGTTAGAGTTAAGTGATAGTAAGCAACAAATTAATAGTTTCGAGGGTCTGGTGTTCGAAGAATAACAGAGAAAAAGCGCGAGAAATGACTAAAAGCTTAGACAACGAGGCATGGGCGCCCATAGGAGACGGCTGAAGGGGCCCGCCCCCCCCCCCTAGAAAATATATGCGTAATTAAACATATGCGTATTTGATTAATCATGTAAAATTAAAAGTGAAATTAATTTTTATTAATTAGTTACTCAGCTAATTAAGTTAAAAATATTTAAATAGATAAAATTTCCTTTCATTAATTTTTTAATTCATTATGCTATTTGTCGTTTATTTTCATGACCCCCCCCCCTAAATTCAAACATATGGGCGCCCCTGCAGCCAGGTGTGGTGTAGCCGTTAGGGCTAAGTGGTAGGAAGCAAGCAATTGCTTGCTCCCGGGTTCGAACCCCGAACATGGTCAAAATTCATTAAATTTTTCACAATTTTATATTTCATAGGAATAAATGTTCTTCTTATATACTTTACTACTCATATATTGTATCGTAAATAAAATATGTTTTTTTTCTGTTTTTTTATTTTTCCTTTTCTAAGTGCGTATAATAGCGTTAAAAAGGAAAAATTGTTGATAATATATTGTACAGATGAATTGCCCCATATCTCCTATTAATATTAACTTATAACTTTTAAACACGACCAGATATTAGATTATTGTATGCTATACTATCCGCACGAATGGAAGTAATTATAGACAAATTAACTTTTGCAAAAAAAGTGGAAAAATATTTAAAGCCTCATATGTGTCGGGCAGCCACCGGAAGTGTAGCCGTTATGGTCAAGTGATATGAAACTAGAAAATGCTACTCCCGGGAATCCGGGATTTGAACTCCGGTCATAGACAAATTTTAAAATTTATATTTAATAAAAATAAATGTTTGTTTAGTTATTTTAACTTATAGTGTTACGTAAATAAGATTTTTTTCGTGAAAAATTATTATTAGTTTCTTTTCTAAGTGCGTATAAAATAGTATAATGGAGAAATTGTTGCTCATATATTAGACTTATAAATGGCCCAATATCTCACCTTAATATAAACCTATAATTTTCAAACTCGACCAAATATTATATTATACTATAATACACTAACATACCAATGAATATAAATATAGACAAATTAAGGGACCCAGAATATGGTGCCATTGAAAAAGCGCGAGGAATTTCTTAAAGTTTGTAATAAATAGACATTTAGGTGTGGTGTCGCAGTTTGGCCTAAGTGATAGGAAGTAAATGCTTTTCCCGAGGATGAGTGGTTATGGTTACTATTTAAAAATTTTATTTAATAAAAATAAATAGGTATTATATTTTTCAGGTTGGTTAAATAGGTTGTATATTTTGCAATATTGTAACGTAAATAAAATATTCTTTTACTTAAAATTATTATTTTACTTTTTTTTTTAAGTGCAAATAATGACGTTAATGTGGAGAAATTGATACGCAGATAATGTACATATAAATGGCACCATATTTTCCTTTAATATTTTTCTATAATTTTCAAACTCGACCAAATATTATATTATAAAATAGCATACTACTGTATTAAAGGAATTAATTATAGATAAATTAGGGGGCCCACAATGTGGCACAATATTATTTCATTGAAAAAGCGCTGGAGAGTACTTCAAGCTTGTTATATGTCTCACAGCAAGCTGTAGTATGTCCGTTAGGTTTGCGTGATAGAAAGCAACTTATTGCTAGACCCGAGGTTCCGGGGTTCGAACACTGTTATTGGTTCAAATTTTAAAAATAAATGCTTGTTTTTTTATTTTTTTTACATAATTTAAAAGTAAATAACATATTTCTTTTCTAAAAAGGATAATTTTTCTTTTCTCTAAGTGCGAATAATAGCGTTAAAATGGAAGAACTGCTGCTCGTATACTGTACAAATAAATGGTCTCATACCACCCCTTAATCTTAACCAATAATTTTAAACCTTAGCCAGATATAAAATTGTAATATACTAAACTACCATACGAAAATAAATAATTATAGATAAGATAAGGGGCCCCACAAAGTGGCACAGCATGGTGCCATAGAAAAAGTGTGGGCAATAAAGCTTGTTATAAGTCGATAATCATGTGTGATTTCACTGCTTGGGCTTAAGTGCTGGGAAACAATTAAAGACTTTTCCGGAGGACTCCAGGTTCGATCCACAGTCCTGGACAATATTTATTAAATATAAATGTTTTTTTTTTAATTTTACAATATTGTTAAGTTAATAAAATAAATCTTTCTTTTCCAAAAATTATCATATTTCTAATTATATATATATATACATACATATATATATATATATATATATATATATATATATATATATATATATATATATATATATATATATATATATATATATATATATATATATATATATACGCACACCAAAAACCATTTTACATTTAATAACTAATATTTCAAGTGCCCCGAGGTTACCACATCTGTTAGAAAATAACCCTATTTTAAGATACCTATTTATTACAAGCAAGGCGTAGTAGATTAATCAAGTATTACCTAGGTGCACTGAACGCAAATATCGATATTTACACTGATTACGCTGCCCAAGGCTCAACACTTTTCCCTGGCGGGTTGTTTTTTTTTTTACACCGAATAAACAATCAATAAATTATGAACTTTTTTAAATGCATTTAACTTTTAAAAAAAGTCAATTACTTAAGATACCGATATTTTGTTATTTTTCGCAGTTGCCATAGTATCTGTAGTTAACTAAAAACATATTATATATTACTCTCGTTTATTGAAAAGCTTATTTAGATCAAAAATCTTTTTAAGCAGTGCCTGTAAATACTCGTATTCATTTAAAACAAGATCAAATATTTAAGCACCTCTATTTAGAGAACCTAAAAGATTTTGATTTCCAATATTGTGCAAACATTCAAGTAAGAGAAAAAAAACTGGATTTTTACCATTAGTTTAATCAGCTTTTCAATAAAAACCCAAATACAAAAGACAATACTTAATCTTTTAAGTCAAATGATAACATATTATTTTTATTTACCATACCATTTAAGCAATACATTTCAAAAAAAAAAAAAAAAAAAAATATCAAATAAAAAAAATAATAAACAAGCGTGGTGATACTTAAACGCCTACAGCAAAGTAATGCATCAGATATTTAATGTGATTTTTATGATTTGCACGTTATAATGTCTACTTACTTTCTATTATTTCATAAAATGAAGTCTTTAAAAATAAGCGTTTTTTTATTAATGAAAGATATTTGACTTTGATTAAATGGAAAATTATTTAAATATATTTAAAAGACGTCTATATTTCTTTTACGAGGTCACGATATTTAGAGATAAATTGTGAATATTTTATGCGCTTATCTTAAATTTTGACACGCTAGAAATATCTTTGTAAGTATTGACAACTTATATTATTCCACTAAACAGTTTCAAAAATAGAAAACATTTAGAGCACTAATATAAAAACCAATAAATTTGTTAGCCAAAAAAAAAATACAATTTATTTCTTTATAATGTTGAAATATCACGTTAAAATAATGCCAAAAGACATGAACTTTGTATAGTAAGGCAAACGTATAAATTTTTAAAAAACGTTAAAAGTGTTTAAAAAGTTTTAACTCCTTCAGTATACACAGTGTTTAAAATTGTATACCTAGTGTATATTTCTACAAGAAAGCAAGAAACTACATGTTTTACGATTTATCATTTACTTTTTAAGTCAATTTATTAAATATTTGAACTAATACTCAAAGCTTTTTTAATTTAAAATGTTTAGAAGAGATATTGAGCAAAAATGTGGCAACAAACAAATTCTAATTTTCATTCTTTTGATATCTGATATAAGGTAATTAATTCTTTTGAAAATTAATTAAAGGATCATCAAAAAATAAGGGATTTTTTTTTAATAAAAGATATTTATTTTTCTAAAAACTAAATTTACTTTTTAATGTTCTTAAAAAAGGCTAAATTCACTTTATTTGAATATTGTTTGTTAAGGACTGGAGTTAAATATTTATTTTTAATTTTGCTTTCTAAGATATTATGAGTAATTCTTACGGAATTTTTTCTAGGTGTGAAGAAATTCAAGAAGAAAAAAGATTAGAACAAGAAGATATTGCACCCCCGCATTATGATCGCTTTACGCCGCCGAAAATAAATGGTAATATTTCTTAACTGACGAAATTTTAAAAATATTTAATTATCTATTTTCAACAAGATAATTTCTTTAATATAAAACTTTAAAGTTTTTATTTCTTTATATTTTCTAAACTTTTATCGATAAACGTATTTTTTTAATCTCAGTTTTGTTTCATTTTATTTTACTCAATAGTATCTATGAGCAATAAAATATTGTTCTATAATATGTAATACAATTTGCAAAATGCGGTAAAATTTAGTTTATCCTGTTAATTTTGCCTGGTATAAAAATCATTCTTTCGGTTAATTTTACTTTTCAGTTGTTGTTTTTTTACTAAATTTTTGGCAATTAAGAACTATAACTTTTAAAAACAGAATTTCCGGTAAACCTTTATCATATAAACGGTAAAATTATCAAATGAATGGTACAAATACCGAATGTTTTGGCTTTATTAATTAGGTTTGTGGTGGAAAAAACATTACCGAAGTATGGAATTTTTATCAGATTTTTTTGATATAGTGTCTCACCTGTGACTGTTGAAATTCACTTCAAAGTAGGGCAAGATAATGTTATTATATGGTATGGTAATTTTATATAGCACTCTCGTAATTTAATACAATAGCAGCATTATTTTTGCAGAGCTCTCCAGAGCTTGTTTAAATGTGATCAAATCAAATGCAAAATTACTTAATTGACGATTATTTTTAAATATGTAATGATTATC
Source organism: Parasteatoda lunata (assembly GCA_949128135.1). Lineage (NCBI taxonomy): Eukaryota > Metazoa > Arthropoda > Arachnida > Araneae > Theridiidae > Parasteatoda > Parasteatoda lunata. The sequence continues at coordinate 50,329,549 of OX421974.1, read as the reverse complement.
ATTATCAAAATATTTTTTTTTTCTGATAGTCTGTCAGTAAACAGTGTTCAGGCCTATGTTGAAACATTATTCTTCCTGAAACATAAACACATCAAATGCAAAAAATTGATTGCAAAAAATTATGTTGCTTGATGATTAGCAATATTATTTGACAATATGATTAACTATTTGATTATCAATATTATATTTTCTAATCAATTTAACAATTTCTCATCAGTATTTGCTGATATTATATCACTTTAACTACTATATTATGGGTTGAAATGTGTAGTTATATACAACATGTTGATTAGCATCGTTATATAACATGTCTTTGCCCTTTACTTTTACAACAAGGATTGTGTATTTCTAATGCATGCCGAAATGCTATCACTTTGAATTCAAAGTTATTAATTGTAAGCAGATCTGATAATGGTATTCTATGGCATGATGATTAGTATTGAAGAGACTCATCAAGAGAAATACGATTAGATTCTATAATTTTACGCAAGTTTCTATTTTTTAATATGAGTAAATTATTCCCGTGTATCCATATTTGATAATATAATAGTTCAGGAATAAATTCGTGCTTACAAAATAAATTTTGACAATGTATTACCCAAATCCTTTCGTTTAATACAGGATAAAAACATGTAATCAGCCATTATCATATGTATATAATATCTGTCCAGTTTAACATTCAACATTGTTAATGGCTTTCAACATTTCGATTACTTTAAAAATCTTTAAAAAAAACTTAATTATAATTTACTGAATTATAAAATTTTCGAAAACCTTTAATTGGTTAATTTTTACACAGGAGAATTTTTTTATGGCAGTAGATGTAATTTTTTTAAATACAATACTTCTACTGATACTGATAATATAAATGATAAGGTATTACTTTTTAAGGTCTAAGTAAAATAAGGTACTATTTTAAAATAATAATAAATAAAATTAAAATAATAAAAATCAAAATAATAATAATAATAATTTAATATAAATTTTTATATATAAATACTAAAGTACCAGTGCATAAAGAATCTATATAAACAGTAAGATAAAATGACTTATTCCATCTTGATGCACTTTTTATCAATATAAATGATGAAGAAACTTTAAGTTCAAATTACTTCATGTCATCTTCCAGAGCGGAAAATAAAGAAAGATAATGCCTTAATAACCTCTGATCTGAGGTTTAAATTTCCCCTTTCTAAGATACATTCGATAATTATTTATTATTTAGTATTATTAATTTTAGTTATATTCAAAAAGGTTTGAATTATGAGGAATTCAAATTTTTGCATTATTTTTAACGATTTAATTTTAAATGAAGCAATCTAAAATTGGATTGGAATTGATCACACAGTTCTTGAAAACTGAAAATTTAAATGTAGGGTTTTTTCTAAAACTATTTAAGTAAAGGAATTCTGCTTAAATAATTGTAATTATATTTCTAAATTTTACTTAAAGAAAGTACGTTTTTGTGTCTAATTTCATGACTTAAAATATCATCTGACAAAATATTTTAGCATATAAGGACAGTCCCTAAAATCATTAAATTTGCCTATAGTACGTGAAAATCATATCTTTAGACCAAAAGTTATTAAGGCATTTTCTTTTTTTTTGTGCACTGCACATTCAAGTGCCTTTTATCGACTAATCAAAGTAAGCATAATAATGTGAATTTCTAAAAATATTTTTATTGCGTTAAAATAAATTAATCTGTTTAATCTAACCTTAATTCATTGCTTTATGTTTTTTTATTTATGTCTTTGTTCAAAGAGTTTGTGTTGGTAAATTATAGCATATCGAAGCTCATATTTTATCATTATAATAAATTATTCTGTTATATCTAACTTTTATTCAACGTTTAAGATAATTTCTTTCTTTGTTCAAGGAAGTCATGTGATAGTAAATATTAGCATATCGAAGCTCAATGTTCGTTCTGTCGATGAATCAGATATGGTAAGTTAAAAAAAGTGTTTTTTTTTTTTTTTTTTTTTTTTTGTGAGAATTTATGAAGTTTAAAAGAAATTAATGAAGGCTGTTTAATTATTTCAGAATATTTCTCTTTGAGCGATGCATACGTTAGTAAGCAAATTAATGATCCTTTATGAATTTTATTGTAATATTCAATTTTTAATGGCTAAATCTCGATTCGTACATTTTCATCAGAATATATTTGATAAAAGTTCATTTAACCTTCGTTTTTGGACGCTGCTCAATGTCATATGTTAAAGTATACAAAAACTCAGCTATAAATACACTAAAGCAGGCTAATAATTGCAATATTTGAAATAAATTGATTACATTTTTGAATAACTGAAAGAAATAATTGTTTAAATATTTTTAAGTCTTTTAGTGTCGTCATAGAAACGTGGCAAACGTGGAAAGATTTTAGATTAAACTATCCTTCATGGTCAAAGAAACGTGCCCAAGTTCTGGATTCTGATTGGATGAAAGTTTTATGGAATCCCAACATATATTTCATCAATTCAGTTGACGGAAAAATGGATAGCATTATTTCTCCAAGTAGTTTTTTCTGGGTATCAAAATCCAAAACAGTTTTCTATTGTTGTAGGTAAGTTCATTCCTTCCATTATCATAGATACCTAGTTTTTAAAATCAATGTGATCTTTCCCTTACTATAGAAACATTTAGCAATATAGGGTTTCACATACACTTATTTTACGTAAGTTCCGAAGTAACACAACCTGCACAGTTTTAAAGAATCTGGACGCCGGCCAAATCGTGGTTATTTTAAGTCATACGTAAGTGGGATATAAATACATTTTGCATGTTCATATACGTAGGGTTTGATCAGCACTCTTACTATACAAAGACTTCGTTTCTCTAAAGCTTGCGCAGATATTCATACGCAAATAGCCAGAATGCTAAGTGCTAAATGTATAAACGGAATAGTTCATGGGTTACATTATATTACATTAAACGGCTTTCTGTAAAAAATTTTAAAAAACTAAGAAGTTTTTAAACTGAAATAGTCTCAATATTGCCCACTATTTCAGCTATTTCTATTGGATGTTTTTTTTTCGGTCTACTGCCAGAACCCTACGCAAAATATTTCACTTCACTGATGAAAACTTTAAGGAATTACTTGAGAACAGTCTCATCTAGGATTTAAAAAAAACTCTTATATTAAGGTAACTAAATCATACTTTAGTACAAAGAAATCTTTATAAAGGGTGGTATGAAAGTTTCCATATTGAAGGCAGAAACTCGCTGAGAAAAGATTTTGTATAGGCACTTCGAAAATGAACGATTGTCGACCTAATGTCATATTGCCTACGTGTCTGCTCTTATCGGCTATGCATTCATTTATACGCATCCAGCAACAACGACCTCAAACGGAAACTCTTTGATCACTCCTCATGTATATATTTTTCTTGAATTTTAGGTTGCTGTTGAAACTGATATGTGAGATGGATTTAGTTCGTTTTCCTCATGATGAACAAAAATGCTCCATGAAAATAGCTTCAGGTAAATAAAACCTGCCCTCTATGGTCTCAACACTCCTGACACTTTGATAATCTTTAAACAGATATGAATTAGTTAGGGCAAAGCACAAAGATATTCGAATGTATATTTTTTTTATATACTTCAGAGAACAATATATTTATAGGAGGTCTATAATTCATTAACTCATGTAATCGAATGAGTTTATTGAAGTAAAATATCACGTTTTATGCAAATTATTGAAATTTCAAATAATACAGGTAATTCCAAAATTCAGACAAATTCAAAGGAAAGATAAAAAACAAGAATATGAAGAAAACGTAACATAGAACTTGTAGTCAAAAACCATATTTATCGCGAAAAAAGTGTTCAGGCTATGAATCTCATGCCTAAGGAAATGGATTGGATGCCAGAAACGCATTATATGTTGTCTATGGACTTTTGGGACATGTCTATAGAGCCCATGGGTATTTTCGACAGGATCATCTTAAATCACTAGTTTATATGATGCCTGTGAACTCAATTGAAGCGTGCTCATCGTTGCACATAGAGCGGATCATCATTGCTTCGGAAAATCTCCACAAAAAAAACCAATGATTTTGGAATGCATCAGGGAATCGTTTTTACGTCGTTGTAGTCTGTACAATAACGTCAACGAGGGCCACTTGTAACAGCTCTTGCAATTAGTCAAAAAAATCTCTTTGTAGTTCGCAAGTTCGTGGCATCCTTTGTAGCTGTCTTCCAGAGTGTCATTAGTAGACAGCGGATAATATGCAATTGCATACGTGCATATGCAATTGCATATTTTAGCACTTTTTGCCATTTGTGCATATAAATGCATAAAAAGGTATATTTGCTCTTATAAATGCATATTTTCAGCATTTTATGGCTTTTCTCTCCTAAAACCATATCACTATTCTTTTAATGTTAGCATAAGGAACGCTTTAAATTTTGTTTTGTCGTTCTTTATCACCTGAAAGGGTCAGCTGGATTGATGTTGCTGGGGATGATTGCAATCACGTGAAAAAGATGTAGAAATGAGGTGTGTGTCGGGAAGGGGGGGGTACAAAGAGCCCACCCAAACAGACATTCGTCATAGAAACCTCAGAAAGGGATGGTCAGATATTCTATGAAGGGATGTCTTTTCCTGGAATAAATAATTGTCAATCTGTGTGGGGAAAATAAGGCTTCTGTGGTAGGTAGAAAATGACCTCCCTTTCCTGTGATTGATTAGTTAAAAGGTGGAGTGAATACATTTTCGGAGAGAGCTGCTATTCTAACATATTTCGATAGTCCATCCGATAGATAGATAGTTTCGACATCCATCAGTTGAATACGTAGTTAGTGAAGCTTTGAAAGTGATTTTTGACTGCTGAATTTTATAATATGCCAAAAATTAAGTCGACTAAATCAAATTTAATGAAGACATGGATTTCGGACTATGGGAAGGACTTTACGACCGATGGGGAAATAGTATTTTGTGTGATTTGCCAAAAACACATTTCCTGTGAAAAAAAGTACCAAATCGATCAACATATAAAGACTAATGCTCACTCCGCGAAGAAAAAGCAGAATACAAAAGGATTTGTTTAAAGTTTATTAACTATTCCTGTTCAAGCAGCTAAAAAGGAAAGTGATTTTTCTAGTGATTTATGCAAAGCCTTAGTAAGCAGCAATATTCCTTTAAAAAGTTAAATAATCCAAACTTAAGACAGTTTTTAAAAAAATATTGTACCAATCAGATCATTCCCGATGAATCGACTTTAAGAAAGAACTACCTTCAACCGATATATAACGAAGTACTGGATGATATTCGACGAGATATTGGAGATGGCCCTACATGAATTGAAGTCGATGAGACGACAGATAAGTGCGGTCGCTATATTGCTCATTTTATTTGTGGAAAAATGGATAATATTCCTACTCGACCACATCTTCTAGCAAGCAAAGCCCTTGAAAAAATCAATCATTCAACCATAGCAAGGTTTGTCAATGATTCTATCAAATTATTATGGCCTGATAGAGATGGTTCTGAAGATGTTTTGATTTTTGTCAGTGATGCCGCTCCGTATATGGTCAAATCTGCAGCAGCACTGGAAATTTTTTATCCCAGAATGCTTCGTATTACATGTTTGGCTCATGCTGTTCACAGACTGGCTGAGACGGTTCGAGAAGTATTCTCCTCTGTGAATGATTTAATTTCTAGTATCAAGAAAGTTTTTCTCAAGGCACCTGTGCGCATAAAATTGTATTAAGAAATGTATCCTGATTTGCCCTTAACTCCACAGCCTGTGATAACTAGGTAGGGTACATGGATTGAAGCTGCACGTTTTTACGCTAATAATTTTGATGCAATAAAGTCAGTTGTAGATGCAATTGACAGCTCCTGTGCTTCTTCAGTTTATGTCACAAAAGAATTACTACAGGATATCTCTTTGCAGAAAGACTTGGCCATAACTGACACTCACTTTTCTTTTTTAAGTGGAGCAATAACAAAGCTCGAAACACGAGGTCTTCCCCTGGCTGAGGTCATATCCGAAATTGAAAAAATTCAACAGTGCATTAATGCTCTTCCAGACTCAGTTGGGAAGAAATTAAAAGAAAAATGGTGTTTCGTTCAAAACAAAAATTCGGGTTTTTCAGCAGTGAAGAAGATAAATGATTTTCTTAATGGAAACGGAACTGAACTTCCAGAGAAAGTAAAACCAATGAGTACGAAATTGTACCAGTTTTGTCCAATAACATCGGTTGACGTGGAGAGGTCATTTTCTGCTTTCAAAATGATCTTTGATGACCGACGACCTCAATTCCCCCTTGCAAATTTGGAAAAACACTTAGTTGTGTATTGCAACAAAAATTATTCAGTTTAATAAAATCTTTCCGGAAAGTGCGATGATTTTTCTTCTCTCATTTATCATACTTCAGTTTTAGGCTTTTTCTTCAGAAATGTGTAGATTTAAGTAAGAAATATTTTGATTTTCTTCCTTTTAACAAAAAAATATTTTAGCTGTGTTTGTTGGAAAAAGTAAGTAGTAGTATTTAAATAAGTTGACCTTTTAATTTCTATTTTAATTGCATATTTCTAGTTTTAAGAGCATATATTCAAGTTTTTTAGTGCATATTTGCATGCATATTTTGTCCGTTTTTTAGTGCATATAATCCGCTGTCTAGTCATTAGGTATTTTGTGATTTTCATCCTCTCAACATGGTTTGTGACCCCATTTTCTATGTTAAACTTTCATCGTCTTTATGTCTCTTATCACCCCTTTAAATTTGACAGTCGTCCAATTTGACTAAATTGGACGTCTAAATTTTCGGAACACCCTATAAGGCGGTTGCTCGATACCAATTCCGCATCCGGCTCGCACCGACCACAGTGCTGACGTGCAGTATTCTCAGGGGTAGACAGATCATGGGTTACGTAGAGTCCCCTTGCCGTCAGGCAAACTGTGGGAGGTTTTCGTGGTTTTCCTCTTCAAGGTAACGCAAATGCGGGTGAGTTTTACCAAAAAATCCTCTACGAAAGCACATTTCCTCTATACTTGATCCAGAAGTTCCCTTTATCTCGAGTTCACATAAGAAATCAATCTAGGAGTTCTCTTGTCTTTTGGATTGGGTTCAAAATTACAAGGTTACGAAGTTGAGCATTGTTGGTCGACATTGAATCGGCTGTTCAACGATGGTAATAAAATAAAATATATAACGGTTGCAAATGAAGTTTGTGAAAGATAGGTGGTCTGCATAGGATAAGACGGTTTGCATAGGATAAGACGGTTTGCATAGGATAAGACGGTTTGCATAGGATAAGACGGTTTGCAAAAACGATTTAGTATTATCATTAGGAATTTTGATTTTTGACTTTGAAAAAGCTTAGATTTTTTCAGCCTAAAAACTCTTTCAGTGGATCCTTGCTTTAAATCCATACTGTGGAAGAAAACTTATAGCAGATAATGTAGCTCATTTCAATATTTCTTCACATCCACACTCATTTTCAATATTTCTTCACATACTTTTACCTATAAAGGAGAATGAGAGCTATGTTTAGACTCGCTAGTTAATTTTTTAATTAAGTCATCTCCCATGTTTAGATATTGATGTATAGAAAATATCATTCTTTTGAAATAAATTATTAAAAAAAAAAACGCCACATTTGCTGCTTAAACTTCTTTATTTGTGTAACATCATTCATACAGCATAAACATTAATTATCACGCATAAACTCACTTGAGGGATAAAATATAAAATATAAGTAATTATTTTTCTTTAGCGTTTTTTAGTGAGAAAGATCTTGTTCTGCAATGGAAGTATAATGGAAACAAAACGGATAAATTCTCTAGCCTTCAACAGTTCGACATAACCAATGTAGAAAACAGTAGATGTTTTATGCAAAGGGGAAATAGTAAGTAAAACAATAAAAGAATATATTTTCCTTATGTTAAATACCCAGGAATATTTTTTATTCATTATATAATTACTTTATGCTTACCTTTAACCTTACTTTAATATTTAGTAATTTATACAATAATGGAAATAAAAATGCTAAGTTATTTTAAAAGCATTACGTTTATATGTTAACAGTATTAAAGGAAATGTAAACATTTTTAGGTGTTTGTTTGGCATTTTATAAAACATGGGAATTAGAAAATACATTACCTAAGCATTGTACACAGTTATAAATGCACTTTTGGAGAGGTATAATTATATGGTATGGCGGATGCAAATCACGGAGGAAAAAAAAAACGCATCAGTTTTTCTTCGAATTATAAATGCAAGAATTTCTATATTGACGACATGGAATTTCTATTTTTCAATACTATTTCTATATTATAAATGCGAATTTATGTATTAAAAAATCGTAAGAAACTCGAGCGCTCTTTTAGGTGTTCAACTTAATGTGACATTTTCTTTTGCTTTCCAAAATCTTTAAGAATCAGTTCAAAAATGCACAGAAATTATTTTTAATATTAATTTTAAATATACAATTAGACGACAACAAAAGAAAAAAAAATTTAAGGGAAGCACAATTTTCCACTTATCTGGCTTGTTTGCTAAATATAAATAGCCTCCGATTAGAAAAAAAAACATCAGTGTCGGGTAAATTGGACAATATTCCACGATAAATCCAAGATATAGGAGTTCTTCTGGGTTGGCTTGAAAACTACATTGCAATGGAGATAACATTGATAGTCATAAACACAAATATTTGTTTGCTTTTTAACGCTGGTTATAAAATAAAATAAATTTAAACCTAATGCATACATTTAAAAAAAAGAAAAATTTGTGTGTGTGTATTTCAGGGAACGTGTCTTGCCTGGAAGAAACGATTGTTCTTCTTAGAAGAAGTGGATACTTTCTAATTAACGTCTACATACCGACAATTCTAATAGTTTTTATGTCTATGTTGACATTTTGGATACCACATGATGCTGTCCCTGCCCGAGTGACTCTCGGTGTTACTAGCCTGCTGACCATTATAACCAAGCAGTATCAGGCATCCCTGCCGAATGTTTCCTACATTGTGGCTCTCAATGTCTGGCTGTCCTGCTGCATAGCGTTCGTATTCTTCAGTTTATTGGAATTCGCTACTGTAATTGCTCTCAATTCAAAATCTAAAAAATCTAGTAGTACTTTCCGAGATGATTCCGAAATGATTTTACCTATGGTAATTGTTTTTTCTAACATTTCATATTAATTTTTAATAAAAAATTCTCTATTTATACATCACAAATGACATATTAAACTTTTCTTTAAATGAAGCTCTTTAAGTGAATAAACTATTTTTTTTTTTCAACTGCGGTGCAATTATAAGAACTATTCATGATTTTTAATTTGTAGATCATATAAAAGATTTTGTTAGTTTTTGAAGACACTTTCATGTTAATTATAGAAAGGTCAATATAAAGAATATCCATAGTGAAAATTCGTGAAAATGAAAGGCGTTATTTTTTCTCTTTTAAGGTATCCGACTAACTTCGGCAACTTTTTTTAAAAATATTAATATAAGATTTGAAAAATCTAGTTCATTTGTTTTATTAAGTGTGAAAATTTTTAAAACTAGCTAAAAATTATTTTTTTTTTTTATTTTTAAATTGCCATTTTTAGCTAAAAATAAAGCAATTTTTGCATATACGCTAAAAAAAAAATTATTTTGCATATAGCAAATTATTCTTTGAGGATTTTATTTAGAATGCTATCAACTATGTTTTAAACTATTATCTTAAAAGCAGGTGCACCTGCTACTGAGTCAGGGATCAATGTAGTTAAAAAAGCAAATTTTTAAAAATTTCTGCACTTGTCTTTGAGAAAAAACATACATAATAAATGAAACTCTACCTTTTTTTTTTTGTATATAATTCAAAACATGTGTGCTATAATCATGAACATTCGAGAAAAATTGTAAACAATTATTAAGAAATTAAAAACAACATGAGATAATCGTGTAAAATGTGAAAAAATCTGATTTTGATGTAAACTCATTTGAAGACTTAAAATCATTAGTCCATCCACTGTTATTCCCTTGCACAAAACTGCTATACTATTGTAAATAATTTGTTTAGAAACAAAGGCAAAGTATTTTTAGAAAGCTAAGAGTACAGGTTTTCTGAATTTATAATAAACTCAATTTCAAACATTTTGTCCAAACTCATGTTTTTGCACTAGAAAAATTGAATGAAAAAGTGCTCAATCAGTGCATTACATTCCTAAATAGTTACAAAAATCGAGAAAATGTAGAAATATATTGCAATTGAGAATATTGATTCATCCAGATGGTAAAAACTCGCCAAATTGATGTTTTACTATTTATCAGTGTAAAAAAAAAAAAAAATTATATTTAATTCCTTTGTTTGTTTTAAAGTTTAAACAATTCTTTTCAACTAAATAGAATTATAGTTTAAAATCGAATCTTTGCCCTCTAGTTTAAAACACCCAATTTCACTTTTCATACCTAATATTTATTAACTCTTATAATTTAAGAATTCACTCTTGTGATTCAATGAATAATATCAAAATATTTTATGTTAATAAACATTATGAAAACCCCTTTCAGAAAATCTTTTATATTGTTTCTATAAATCTTTTATATTTTTTAATAAGGATGTCCTGTTACATAGTTTAAAAATTATATTTTAGGCAACAGAAAAAACTTTAAAGCGAAAACAGGCTTTCCATGGTCTAGACATTTTTTTAAGTAGTAGCGAAAGTGATATAGATCTAGATGTTTTTATCTATCAATAAATATTTAATTTTAAAAAAAAAAATATGAGTGTGTTGTGTATCTACCACAACAAAAATACAATTCCAATTCCCTAGTATATAAGACATGTTAACTCGATTCTATGGTGAGGTACCTTTTCATAGATGAAGGTTGACATTGTCGTTAACAACACTTCCCGCAAGTGCAAAAGGAAACTCGTGGATAATTTTGTAATTCACAAATGAAAGATAAATTTAAGCATTTCAGTAGTCTTGAAAAATCTTGGCTACCTCTCATTTATATTTCCCAGGTCATTTGAAAACAGGAAAAAATTTTCTGCCCTGCGATAATTTTGAGCAATTAAAAAAATGCATCTGCGGAAAACCATATTTTTGTACAGTTTATTGAAAGAAAATAAATTATTAGTATTTACATCTCATTATGATTTTATGTAACAGAAAAAAGACAAAATTTCCCAAATATCGTTATGGACCAATAACTGAGCACTTGCAAGTGAACACAGACTTTATAATTTACTACACTCAAATGAGACAGAAATACAATAAGGGAAATTTTAAGTGAGCATGTCAAATAAAAATAAGAATTTTTATGCACTTTTATAACTTATATAATATGCATGTAGCATTCGAAATAAAAATCTACCACAACAACGTCTGCTCTGTTGATTGGTTGGCACATGATATGCAACGATGATAATTGGACGAGAGTTTGGCTTTAAATGTGCCAATTAATTAGTGAGGACAATGTTTTTATTTTATTTTAATATTTTAATCATTTTAATATTTAATATTTTAATCGTCGTTGAATAACTAACCCGAATTTGAGTTTACGACTACCAATTTTCAACTCCTTAGTCTTGTAATTTTTTACCCAATCAAGAAGACAAGGGAATTCCTGCATTGATTTGTTATGGTAACTAGGAGGACTTTAATACTCAGGGATTCATCGGCCAGCTGGATTCGAACTTCCATTCTCACAAGCAAGAATCCAATGCTCTACCAAACTGGCTATCACGGTCCAGGAAGACAGTGTTTAAAGTTACACAAAAACGTACCTTCTGATGACACCAATGAATAAGGAATCTTTTCGACGGTTTAAAAATTTTGGCCCTCAAAATATAAGGGGGGTAGCCGCCAACTGGAAAACATGGTCCCATTAGTTTAGTCATGAGAGCTGTCAAAAATTTGAATAGTTTAATGTTAATTTCAAATCTTGCTATTTTCGCTAAATCTCTTGAATGCCGTGAGAGAATGATTTTACATACAGTTATAAATTTTAACTATCTAAAGATGTAAAGAATTTTTTTTATATTTATCTACCAAAGAAATTATTTTTTTTAATTTATTTATTATTTTTATTAACTAATTTACTAATGGTTGAAGCAATTTTGAATTGTTAATCTCCAGTTGTTTAACCTACGTAATTTCGAAAAGAAAATCCAAAATTTGAAGGGAATACCCAAATCAAATAATTTCGAATAGTTCTTGCGAAATAAAAATTTAAAAACATGAATCTTGAAGGGGCGAAAAACGCGAAAAGTGAAATTAAAATTAACCTTTTTCTTACGGTACTTAAAATGATGAATTCATTCTGGTACTTATTGCACCAGCCGTAGACAAAAGGTTAAAATGCTTTAACTTCCGGTCGCTGTCTTGATTAAACTATTAGGACCATATTTTCAGATTGCAGCTACGTCAAATATCCAGTGAAGAAATAGGTTATTTTTTATTCAATGAAAGTGCATTTAGTTTTTGATTTTGAAACTAAATATCAAGCATTTAATCAATCAACATATTTTAGGTTAGACCATTGAACCATTAAGACCGGATCTTTATAAATTAAAATCCGACCGCCAAATCAAAAACCAAAAGTTATTAAATTATTTATTTATTTATATATTTTACGCGCTAAATCATTCTAAACCTAAGCATAAAATATATTTAAAGTGAAACTTAACTTTTTTTAATATCTGTGCAGAGATTGCATTTAAAATATTGATTAATCAAGGCATTTGTAAGCATCTTTTTAACGCTTCAAGCACTAAATATTTTGTTGCTCGTCTTCAAAATACCTTACTAGCGATAATCCATTTAAGACCTATTTTTCAGTTTCAAAATAGAATATTCAAGGCTTGTCTATACAATTTAAAATGATCTCATACCCTCTCTTTATTTATTTTTGATTCTAATTTCATATAACTAGATGATTTCATATTTCGGAATAAACGTCACTATCTTCAGTGATGTTGCTCACATCACATTTTAGCCAACCGTTTCTGTTTCACCAATTTTACTGAGTTTTATAAGTTTTCGTTTTTTTTTTTTTTTTTTTTACCCGTGGTGGCATTGTTGCCCTTTTAATGTTCAACTCCGTAGCCTTGTAATTTTGAACCAATCCAGAAGACAATGAAACTCCTGGATCAGTGCCCCCAGAGGTATTGATTTGTTATGGGAACATGGGGGACTTTGAGACTCGACAGATTTAACGTGCATCAGTCACCATGTACTACACGGGGAGTCTTCGGTCGGCGAGGATCGAACCCACGACCTCTTGGACATGATCCCAGCGCCCTACCGACCAGGCTATCCCGGCCCTTTTAAGAAGATTAAAAATAATTCTAATATGCAACTAATATTTTTTTATTTATATTCGACTTCAGTAAGTTAAAACTAATTTGGATCCCAGACATACGGCACTTCGAGAGAGCACGTGGGATCCATGCTGTTTTTTCCACACATTGGCGCATTCTGCGCCTGAATGGCGATCTCAGCAGATTTTAAAATTAAGCCATTACAAGATGTGTGCTGTAAGGGATCGATTATGGAGATGATCTGCAAGTAAATTTTATATCCACCTATCTCTGGTATCCTTTAATCTCTAAATCTGAGGATCTTTTCCTGAATAAATAAAAAACTGGACTGAGTCGTAACAGTGTGATTACTTCATAAGACCAATTTCACTTCGAGCACAGACCAAAAAGATCCCGGATGAAATTCTGAGATGAATTGGATCCATCAAACATAATGGATCACTGGTAACTTCTTATCTTGAAAAAATTTGCTACATAATTCATTTGATTTAGTTGAACTCTTTTACTAACAATATACTAAATTATTAACAATTTTATGATCGCAAAAATATACAAAGTTCTTAATTATCATAATTTCCTTAGTATTGATTATTGTCTTGCGTTTGTTGTATCATATATATATTGAGTAATAACTATATATCTAATATCTTCTTATTTCTTTTGGGACAAATGATTTTCTTAGATTACCTGGCCAAAATCTCTTTGATCTATCTTCCTATAATATCCGGCCCGAAATTTCCTAACCAGTGGATATTAGATTTCTACATGAGCATCTCTTTCTAATTTCTGTGAAACAAATGTTCTCCTTATAATCACTGATATTTATTCCATTTCCAATAAAATGAAAATACTATATTTCTGTATAAACTTTGTCGATTATAATTCTGTATAATAGTGATTTCCATTTTTTTTTTTCCATGGTATTTTAAATGATCGAACAGCTTACGGGGAAATCCCGGTTTATAAACAAAATATTAAAAAGCAATTGTGAACCTAGTAACAAGAAAAGGGCTACTAATTATTTTGAAACTATTTAATGTAAAGAATAAAATTTTTTCATTCTTCACATTAAGTTTTCAAAATATTTATAATATTTTCACATTTAAAATTAGATTTTATGTCAGACAGTTGAATGGTAAGGCATGGAGCGACATCTTGTTTAACTCTGAATTTGTTTTTAAAACATGCACTCGTATAAGTCGAAAACTAATTTTAAAAAAACTTCATTTTGGTTTTCGCTGCAATGAAAAACGACCAAAGAGCTGTTATAAAGATTAAAAATGATTTTCAGGGAAACGTGAAGAAATGATTTAATTATTCTAATGATTTTTTTTTTTTATAATTTTATTCTGACTTAAATAGCAGCATGATGAGAATAATGAATGCAATTTTTTTGTATGAATACGTATACTTTTCTTAAATTATTCAGTACATTGTTGATTGAAAAATTATACAGTTTAAAGACTGAGCCGTGATGGCTCAGGGGATAGAGCGTTCGACTTTCAATGAGGTGAACCCCATTCGAATCCCGTGCGATCAAAGCGATGGCTGGTCGATACGAATTCCGCACCCGGCTCGCAAATACCACCTCGATGACGCAAAAATAATCTTTGTGGTAGACGGATCATGGGTTAAAGTCCCCTTACCGTCAGGCTAAGCGTGGGAGGTTCTTCTGTCTATGTAACGCAAATGTGGGTTAGATCCATCAAAAAGAAGGCGAATTTCTCCCAATCCTTGATCCAGGAGTTCCCTAGTCTTCTGGATTGGGTTCAAAAGTACAAAACTATGGAGTTCAACATTAGTAGTCGTAAAATAAAAAAGGAAACTGTGGAAATAGTAAGAAAATTGTTTAGAAACAAGGTACCTCCCTGAATCCTGATGGACTCTTGCTGTCTATTGTTAGGAAAGATATACTTTAAATCTCTTATTGATTTACCTGTTATGGTTTGATTTTTACTTGAATTTTCTCCCAAACTGTTTTTTGCGATTTAATTTCTTGCCTTTTGTCAATCTCTACCCCTATGTGATTTCTCATTGAATTTTTAATCACTTGTGTTCCTAGAGTATATACATATATATGTCTTTTTTTGTTCAAAAAAAAAAAAATTCCTGGAATTTGATACCTTAAGTACTGTTGTGCCAACTGTAATTATATTCTGAGTTACAAACATCTTATATTTAACCATGTGAAATTGTTTCCTTTTATTAACTTTGCACCCCTACTGTAGATGCGACATCAATATCTCTTCTGATTGATACTGTTTATTTTCTTTGTAATGTTTGTTTGTATTTAGTTCATTTCTAAGTAACGCTGTTTTCTGGATTTCATATTTAATATTCAAACTATTTGTTAAAACTCTAATGTGAAAATTTTGAATACATTTGCTTTTGTGATTGAACTGTTGCGCGCACTTCGAATTTTCGGAGTGTCTACGGATGTCCCCTTGTGGGGGCGGGGTTAAGCTAGTTATTAGTAGTCGTAAACACAAAATTGGATTGTATGTTCAACGCTGATTATAAAATAAAATAATTTAAAGGCTATATACGCTGATAGTTTACTTAATTTCATAAAAGCAACCATAATATTAAATAATAGATTTAATTCTTGATTGAATAAACATAATTACGGGCTTCAACAATCATTACTGGTTTTAAAAAAATAGAAACCCCTTTAACCCTCTAATAGAATTTTAGAGTTCAGCAGAATACCGTTTAGTTATCGCTGCTGTATAATAATGTTTGAATTATTTCTTACCCAAAAACAATTTTTAATGCTTTAACAACTTAAGTATATTTTCTAATCTAATTTTTTTCTTCTATTGAAGGTAATTTTGAAAGCAAATGGAACTTGGAGTACGAAGCAGTGTTGGAATACCATTTCAGAGAAAAAGTTTAAAATATCAGCATACCATCTTGATTATTTTTCTAGAATAGTATTTCCCTTGTGTTTTTTCATATTCTGTATCGTTTATTGGCATTATTACAACGCATTTTAATTCATCGCAGTACTATTATGCATTTAAAAAAAATTGAGGGAGTTCTGCTCCTTAATAAGCTAGCTATTTCTCAATCTATTATTACTCCATTGAGATTTTTGAAATTCGAAAATACCATATTAAATATGGACCTTTTACGTATAACTTTATAAGTAAATAATTTATTTTTTATCAATGAATGAGAGATTAAAATGATGCTTTTTCATTTTAGAGAAGTTATTGACAATTATAAATAAAATAAAAAGTGTCCTTCTATAAGCAAACATTTGTTAAGTTGGTTTTTTTAAAGCAATCAGTTTGAGTGCTAAAAAACATGACTAAAGTCAAAATAAACCAAACTCAAAATTAGCGATAAAAAAAAAATTTCCAATTTATTATGCAATGGTATATTAGGAGGTATATTGAAATACCTCTTTGGAAAATGACATATATCAAAATCCGTGTTTGAGGAACTGTATTGACAGAGCGAGCACACACAGTGGATGTTGAGTAACTGTGGATAATCATATGATGAAGCAAGAAGATTTTAAAAAAGTTACCTCTTGCATCATAGAATTACCCCGGAAACCGTGACAACAATTGCCAAAAATTCTTGCAGAAATTTATCCGTATTTTAGCAATCATTCACTCTTGTAATAAAAAAAAATTAAAAAAAAAAAAATAATAATAATAATATCAATTTTTTAAAAGAATGCTTTATTTACGTTCAAATATTGAAAAAAATATATTAAAAAATAATAAAAAAACTTCCGGACCCCTCGATCTACAAATTTCTTTTCTCCCTACTACAAAACGCTACCGTCCACGCCGCACTCACACGACGTTACCATTAATATTAAGCCTATAATACTTTCCCGAGCTTTTTTAATTGAACCCATTTTGTCCCATTGTAGCTTCATTAATTTATCGATAGAAATCCCTTTGGTACGATTGTTTAATGTATTGGAATATAATTTCTGGCCAAGTGTGAAAGTTAAAGGTTAATGTCAAAGGGAGATATTGTATACATAGCGTGGGAGCCGAAATGTATCCGTATTTTAGCTATTTTTCTCTCTTATATAAAGAAAAATAATAATTTTTTTTTAAAAAAGAATACTTTGTTTACGCTAAAATATTGAAAAATAAATTTAAAAAAATTAAAAATTCACCCTTGACCGGGATCTAACTCCGAACCCCTCGATCGACAAATTTCTTTGAAACCTAGCAGACAGTGCTACTGACTACGCCACACTCACGTGGCGTTGCCATTAATATTAAGCTTAAAGCATTTGCCCTCGCTCTTTCAATGGAACCTATTTTGGCCCGCTGGGGCCCCTAATTTGTCTATAAAAATTCATTTGGTACGATTGTTTAGTATATTAAATTATAATTTCTGGAAGAGTTTGAAAGTTAAAGGTTAATATTAAGGAAGATATGCATAGCGGGCATATCTCTCCTTATATGCCCCTTTTTAACTATTATTCGTTCTTATAAAAAGAAAAATAATGATTTTCAGAAAAAGAATACTTTATGTACGTTAAAATATCGAAAAAATTTAAAAATTGACCTTTGACCGGTTCGAACCCCTTGAATGGCCAATATTTTAAAAATTATGCTTCCTAATTTATTTATTTTTTATTATTTTTTTCAATATTGTAACTTAAATAAAATATTCCGTTTCCTTAAATTATTATATTTCTTTTTTAAAAAAGCAAATAATAGCTTAAAAGTGGAGTGCACTAATACATATAAAAGACCCCATATCTTTCCTCAATGTTAACTTATAATTTTCAAACTCGTCCAGATAATATATTATAGTATACTATACAATCGTAATAAAGGAAATAATTATAGACAAATTAGAGGACACAATATGGTTCGACAGAACCATATTGCGCGGGAAAACACTTAAAGCTTCATATAAGTTGCAAAGTGGTGGGTGGCGTGGCCATTAGAGTTACGTAATAGGAAGCATCTGATTGCTAGATCAGAGGGTCCAGGATTCGAACCCCGTTAATGGTCGATATTTTAAAAATTATAATTCATATTTTTTAAATTTCTTTTTCAATATTGTAACGTAAATAAAATATTCCTCTTCCTTAAATTTCTTTTTTTCTTTTATAAGAGCGAATAATAGCTTAAAAATTGATACATTTTTGCCCATATACTATGCAGGGAAATGACCCCATATCTCCCTTCAATTCTTACCTATAATTTTCAATTGTAATATACTATACAATCGTACCAAAGAAGATAATTATAGACAAACTAGGGGGCCTACAAGGGGCACAATATTAATCCATTGAAAAAGCACGGATACGCATTTTTATACGCATTTTATTACGCACATTTATTCATTTAATAAAGTACCAGCTGTGTTTGTCAAAAATTGCAGAGTGACTTTCATAAAATGCTTCTTATTTGATTTTTGTCAATTGTAATTTAATGGTAAATATACGGTAGTTCTGTTTAAAAGATTTTAAAACAAAATTGTTTGTCTTAGAATTGCAGCAATAATTTAGTATTAAAATGATAAAGATAGTTTTCAAGTTTTAACTGATTTATACTGTTATAATAGCAAAAAAAAAAAAAAAAAACTTTTACTACAGCCAGCGGTTAATAACTGATAACATGTAAAAAAAAAAAGTAGTGTTGTTATTATTTATTATTTTATGAAGTATACACACATTTAAGAAATTACGCTATTTCTCTTTTATACTTTATTTAAATTTGGATTTTTTGTTTTATTATTTTGTTTAGACACTGTAAAAATATTAATTTCACATCTTACTGTATTTTCATTTAATCCTTAAAGAATGAATACTGCATTATTTTAAAGTTGCTTAAATCTTTTTTAAATAAAAAATTTTGTACATATTAAAACGCATTGAATTTTTGAAAGATTATCCTTTAATTTTTCATTTGTTATTTTCTTGGAATATAAACTTATTGCTAAGAATAATTTTTTTTTATCAAATTTAAGATAATTATACTTAAAAATTTTACAAAATTAAGAGTTAAAGAATGAAGTTTATTAAAATCTAAAAGATAACATAGCTTGGTCATATCAATCGATAACCTTGTAAAAAATATATTTTTATAAGCTAGAAGAAAAGAAAAAGAAAAAGGGACTGTCACGTATACAATGTGGAAAAGTGTCTGAAAAGTTTGAGTTAAGGTAAAAGAACACAAAAAAAATGATAATTATCTCGTGCATTCAATTAAAATCTCAACTACAACTCAAAGAACCAAAGTTATATTTGGAATTGCCAATATTTGGAATGATGACGAAATATAAATGGTGTAAAAATGATAAAGTAAATAAGAGAAGTAACAAGGAATCATACTACCCCCGTTTTATACACAAAAAAAAAAAAAAATAGAGATTATGGAAGAGTAATAAATATAAATGCGTAATCAACTTTTGGCGCACCCTTTAAATATTGAGTTTTGCCAAAAAATGTTAACCCGGAAGTCCGTAGTCCCTCAGTATATCTCCACCCCCTTTCACGCCTTTTCCTCCCATTCTCCCACCCATAGTTTCTTCATTTTGAGTTGCCCTCCAGCGTAGATAGGGCCTTAATATAAGTGGTAAAGTCGTGCGTTGTGAGGCCATTAGTGTTGCTTGATAGGAAGGAACAAATTGCTAGACCCAAGGGTTCGGTGTTCGCGTCCCGTTATTGGTTAATATTTTAAAAATTACATTTCATACTTATTTTTTATTATTAATTTTTCAATATTGTAACGTAAATAAAATATTTCGTTGCCTTAAATTATATTTTGTCTTTTTTATATCGAATAATAGCTTAAAAATGAAGAAATTTTTACTCATATACATTGCATCTAAATGACCATGGGCTCAAGTAATTTATATGCATATCGACAACACGCAGGTTGATCTGAATTGTGATGTCATGTCTTCTGATCATGTTCAGAGATGTTTCCCAAACCATCTCTGATCGCCTATTGATGATCACATGGCTCGAATGCGCGCTGGGGAGAAGACGGGTTCCTCATCTTGACCCGCTCCCTTTCCTCTCCTCCTCTTTTTGGTTGTATAGGAATGTACTGCGATATTTTGCCGTCTCTTAATATTTTTCGTATTTAATTGTCAAAAGTAATTCTTAAAATTTCCATATTGCTTTCTTTTGGAACTATGTTCAAAGTAGTTTTCATTTCCATATATTTTCCTAACTTAAGCATTTTTAATCTATTTGAAAATCAAGAGTGAAACTGACGTTCCTTCTGATATGACTCTAAACACGCTAACGCTGAAAACATGCGAAATGTTGCCATATATGTAGAGCCTTCTGCTCTACACCACCTGTTACCCCATTTCGTTCGCCAATCGCGAATATTCAAAATTTAAATTTTCTGCCTTTAAACTTAAATTGTTTTAATTGGCTTCAAAAGACCAAGTTTCAGATGATCTCATCTTCGATCGCCTCCGAGCACGTAATTGGCAAATGTCCGTGGAAGAATATATTTCACTAATCAAGTTTTTATTTTCCATCGACTGCTATGGATGGTGTTTTCAGTAGAAATGTAAACAATAAGACTCTCGAGGTGTATGCCTGCTTTAGTTCCGGTTAGAAAGTTTGCAGCTGCCTATTACATGTTATTCTGCGAGGCGATGTTTTCAAATGGATCATTTTGTTTTCAATAAAAGAAATAAATTAGATAATTTCTGAGCTCAAATTTGCCGTATTTCAAAAGATATTAATGTTATTACGTAATTCTGGTGAGTTTGAAATGAAAATTTGTTTTAGTTATTTAGATATATATTTTAAAAAAAGGTGAGATGGTTGCTAGATTTTGAATAACTCGCTTTTTTGGCAGTCTTGATTTTGCTTCATTTCATTTGTTTATTACTGTTTGTTCGTGTTGCAAGCCGTGCACCATCTTACGTTAGTGTTAGCACATTGTACGAGGAGCAAGATTAAGTTTAGTAATAAGTATTCAAATACCACGTTTGCAAAAATCTTAAAAACACAATGATCACGTTGTGAGTTGGCTTTAAAATACACCGGAAACAGTAACCTGGAAGTATAGGCGGCATACAGCTTGCACCCCTTCCTAGTGTCGAAAACACCATCCATTGGAGTTGTGTGAATCATGTAGAATGGGAACATTCTCATTTTATGTGAAAGAGGCGTAATTGGGAATTTGAAGATGCGAGAGAGAGTCTGATTGGCGAGTTTTTCAGGAGTAAATATATTTTACCAATCAGATTCGAATTCGCTTCTCCGATTTCATATTTTTTTGCGAAAAAGAAAACGGCACCTTAAAGAGCTTACATTCTCTCTACAAGCGATACACCAATGCAAACAAACATAAAAGCGATTAGTTTGTCTAACATGCTTCTAAACCAATGCATACTTGGATTCTACATAGAGACATAGCTCAAAATATTCGCACTTGCGTTTTGAATAATTGGATTTGGAATAAATGGCTCCTGAGTTATGAAACTTAAAAATGAAGAAACCTTCTCTGGAGAAAGAAATAATAAATAAATAAAATAAAATTTTACCCATCAGGAGAGGTGATTGAGAATTTGATTGGTGAAACATATTTACTCGAGAAAAATTACAGATTCCTCAAATTCTCCCTCTTATCTCCAAACTTTCATAAGCATTTTTTTCTGATCTGACAGTGAAAATATGCCTTTAATTTTTTGATCTTGCTAGCTCAAAGTTATAAGCTAACTGTTGCATTGCTAATAGCTTATCACATCTGATTACCCATCCAATCCAGTTTTGTTTTCGAATTTGTAAATATGTCTTCTCGATGATAAATATGAATATTTTCTTGTTTATATACGTGAATTTAACTATCACAATTTGAATCAATTAAGTTACTATCTGAGTGATTTGTCACGATTCAGATGGATTCATGAAGTGATGATTTATATGAATATAAAACAATCAACATTTTATTTAGGAATACATAACGTTTGCTTTATACACGATCTTTTCATTGAAACATCATTTAATCTTCAATTTTTCTTGAATTCTTAAATTTACACCATGCCTTCTTTTGAAAATAGAATATATTTGGTGGGACAAGCATCATCTCTTATCGGTGTTTTAATGTCATATTTTGGCATGATTCAAAAAGAAGATAGTACTGCTTGGTTATTTTATTACGTCGCAACATTAATGTTTATTCTTGCCGTTTGTGTGATGATCCGCATGAAAAATTGCCCCGGTGACAATAATTATTCGGATCGCATACTGAATTGAAACTTGTTAACTTAAACTTATGGCGTGAGCCACCATTTTATGTATTGTGAGAAGGTAATAATTAATTTTTCACTCTGCATACAAAATTGGAATTTTGCATATTTATTGGCGTACTTCTGTAACTGTGAAATGTTACTAATCTAGTTATTTAGTATTTATTGCATAAAAAAGTTATATCATCTAAATGTTTTATAAAGGTATGACTGCTACTGTTAAATGTCATATAATGTTTTGCAATCATCAAATAACTTTCAGGGTTTGTGGATTTCAAACAGATGATTTTTTTAAAAATAATGGGGAGTTTTTCGAACATGATCTACGTCAAAATTGCTGTCAAAATTTGGTGTGATGTAAAAGAAAAAAATTAATACTATAGTGTGAATTAAACTTGTCAGTTGCGTGATATATGACACGAGAACAACTACGTCAGATTCTAACGTAGAATCATGCGACTCTTGTTCTGCCTCTTTACTGAAGTTCCCCTCCCCCCATCCCTGCTCACAATTTAGTCTGTCAATGTACTCTCTGTATTGCCTTGGTGAATTTACTTGACATAACAGTTCATGATACCGAAATATCCCCAAAATAATTGTCTAAAAAAGCATTTTAATATCATATTGTTTAAAAATTTTCAAAGTTTTAAAATTATTGTAAATGTACTGTACTGTGATCTTAAAGTTCAACAGTCAAAATTATAAGCAATTAGTATTAAATAAGTTACAACACGTTTGAAATTGCATTTTAAAAATCTTATTATTCCTGTGAATTTTTCAGAATGTTTTCTAAGAACAAAGTGAAAATTTAATGTGGATGTTAAATATGTATTTTTTCAAAAAAATTTAACAAATGGGAGTATCTCAAATTATCTAATCTTTAAAAAATTTTTAACATCTATCTAATCTTTTAAAAATTTTTAACATCTATCTAATCTTTTAAAAAAATTTAACAAATGGGAGTATCTCAAGAGTGGGAGGGAGGCTCTCCCATTATCTCTCTCTTTATATATATGTACATATATACACACAAATCCAAATTATCTGGAGCTCACAAAACGGCAACCAAGCATTCAAACTTGCAATTTTAACAAGCATTCAAACTTGCAATTTTAACTTCACGTTTTGAATTGTTTTAAAATTAAAATAAAATTAATAAAAAGAAATTGTATATCTGTAAATTATTTACCTCTCATTTAACAATATTTTTTCTTAATTCTGTTTCTCTGTTTTTTTCTTTTTTTTTTCTGTCCACTGTGACATTTATAACCAAGAATTTTTGCTATTGCGTAGCAATAATATTTTCTTACCAAGGAGATTATTAGGTACCTGTGGTCACCAAAGAAATGTTACATCTCACTTGTAATAGAGAAATTATTTTTATAATTAAGACATAAAAAAATTATGTATTTCATTTTTTTAATATTGAGTCAATATTTTTATTAAATATTGAGTGAAAAATTGTTATCTTAGAAGAGATTGTATCTCTTCGAAAATTGGAATATGAAAATGGAATTGATATAGCTAGCTTAATTTTAGAGTTTTCATAGATTTTTTCTGACTATATATTACCATTGCAATTCTCTGAAAATAGTTTTGTTTTTGAATAATTTCAGACACAAATTCTTAGTGTCATTATAGTTAGTTTTTTTTTTTTTTTTTCTAATTAAGGAATAGATCCTTAGTTACTAACCATGTAAATTTAATATTACTTTTATTAGGAAAAAAAATTCTGGGAATAAATAGGTGTTATTTCTCTTAAACTAGTACAATAAAACTTTTATTTTTCATTTTCTTTGAAAAGTATGATATAGGTGAATAATATTCTGACATCAAAAATTTGTTTCGATGAAAGAGGGGTAAAAGAAAAAAATTGTGATAGGAGAAAACAAAAATATAATCCAAGATGGCAAGGAAAAAAGGTTCTTTGCATAACTTTTCTTTGGCTGGTTCAATTTTTAAACTTTCATAATGAGTACAATACAATGGTTTTAAAACCTGTTGTATATTTTTTATTGTAAGTAATTGAAATAGCAACTACATTTTTAAATAAGTTAATGTGTAGAAAGTGGTTGTAATATTGACTTACAAAATGGGATATGGAGGTTTAAGGAAACAGCAAATAATTGACAAAATAAATTAAAAACAATAAGTTAAAGATCTCATTAGAATCATTTTTTGAGGTTATTTTTGTGTAACATTTTTAACTAAACAAATAAATAAGCAATAATACCATTAAAAGACCTAAACTAAATAAGCAAAATAGAAACTGATATGCATGTTTAAAATTATGAAGATCTTGTATTTGAATGGAATGCATGTATCCAAAATATACTTGTAAAACCATTTGCATTTCTGCGATTAAAATATTGTTGGTTATGTACACTAAAAATGTTAATTGTGTGTTGAAAAACAATGCATGATCTTATTTGCATTATTAATAAATATATAATGTATATTAAGAATGTATGTTCTCACTGTAAAATATCATCTTATCTATACTGAATCTTTGAACCTTATTTTTTTATTTTGACTTGCAGGTATGTAGCATGTACTGAGCATTTTAAAAAATTGCATTTTTTCTATGACTATCATCAGCTTTTCCTTATTGTTTTTCAAAATCAATATCACTCTGCTGAATTTGCCAATTAACCCAAATAAAATTTTATGAAAAGAGTTAACATGTTACTCAAATCTGATGTGCATAGCTGTCATTAGCGGGGGTAGAGGAATGATAAGTTTAATTCCCACTCAGTAATTAGAAATCTCTAAAATTCCCCCCAATATTTCAGACAAATGGAAAAAAAACCTATTATGATCCATCATTAATTTAAAATCATCCAAGTTAAAATGTTTTATGTAAAATAGGAGAAAGATATTAAAAATAATCTTTTTAATAATATTTAGCAGACAAAAGATTTTATTTTCTTATGTGTGAAATTTAGAGAGCTTTTGTGACTGTGTATTTTAATTTTGTTCCCCTCAAAAATTTGTATCCCTGTGACAGCCATTCTAGTGTGCAATAGTTAATATGGCTGCTCATTAATATGTTTTTATAATTGGAAAAAAAAATTACAAGATTTTACTTATAAATAAAGCTATGCTTCTGAAACTGAATGGTGTTTTGTCAAAATTATGCTGGTTCAATCATTTTGACGTAATGTGTAGTGCACAAAAAAAAAACCACCTTGAATTAAATCTACTGGTCAGATCTTCACGTTTTAGTACTCAATCTTAATGGTTTGAGGGAGAGACCTCAAATATGTAAATTAATATAGCAGACGATAATTTAAGTTACAAAATCAGACACAAAAACGTAGTTTTAAACTTATTTTTCAACGGATTCAGATTTCTGACCTTCAAAGTATGGTCCCTGTTGTTTGGTTAGTAGAGCGATACAAAGTTTGGACCCCTTAAGTTAATTTTACGTTTTCGTATTTCGCCATATCTCGTGACTTTTTAAGCAAATTTAAAAATTTTTGCACGAAATTATAAAATTTGTTTTTCTAAATAAATTTTCATACAAAAAATTTATTTTAATAAATATTTATAATTGTTTTATTCTTTTATTAAATAATAGTTTTAAAATTTGATATCTCAGGAACTATTCAACCATTTTCACTCAAATTTTGTAAAAAACATACTTTAAAAAAACGCTAACATTTCTATACATTACAATTCAAAAAATTTTCGACCATTATTAAATAAATTAATGAAAAATAATAAACATTTACTAACATTTATTTTTGCATGGAATTATCTTTAAATAAATGAATTTTCTAATTATGTGCAAAAAAATTTTAATTCGCTTAAAACGTTCTCCAGATATGACGAAATACGCACAAAAAAAAAAAAAAAATCAACATTAAGACATCCAAGCTTTGGATCGCTCTCCTAACCAAACTAATGAGAACCATATTTTCCAGATTGCAGTTACCTCCTACATTTTGGGAGTCAGAAATCCGAATCGTTGAAAAAAAAGGTATGTTTATTCAAAGAAAGTATGTTTTCGTGACTGATAGCGTGACTTAAAATATCATATGCACTAATTAATTAGCATATTTGAGGTCACCCCCTCGAACCATTGTGTCCTATAGCATGAAGATTGGATCAAAAGTTATTCAGAGTGGTCTTTTTATTTATTTATTTATTTTTTTTTTGGAGCACTGTACATATTTGTAGTATAATTTAACTTGCCCATGATATTTTACCTTATTTATCATATAATATGACTCCTATAATTTTGTGACATGAGCGGTCAAAAGTTAGGACCCCATATTGTTAATTTTACTTTTTGCGCATTTCGTTATATCTGGAGAACATTTTAAACGAATAGATTTTTAGTGCACACAATTATAAAACTCGTTAGAGTCAAAAAATTGGAATTGCAAGATATGCAATTTTTTGCAAAATTTTAAAGAATACAATTTTAAATGGCAAAATACAAAATTTGAGCGTAATCGGTCGAATAAATCCTGAAAAATTATTTTTTTGAAACTCAATTTCTCAGTACCTGTCCTACCGATTTCGCTCAAATTTTATATTGTGTTAAAATTACATTCTTTAAAATGATGTAAAAAATTGTGTAACTTATAATTCAAAATTTTTCGACTATAATTAAATAAAATAATAGATTAAAACATTTTCGAGATAAGGCGAAATGTACGAAAAGTAAAATTAACATTAAGTTGTCCAAATTTGGGACCCCGTTCTCCTGACCTAACTAACGAAACCATATTTCCCAGATTGAGGCTACCCCCTATATTTTGGGGCCAGAAATTCGAATCCGTCAATAAAAAGGTATGTATGCTCAGAGAAGGTACGTTTTTGCTTTTGATATCGTAACTTAATATATTGTCTGCTCTAATTAATTACCATATTTGAGATCACTTCCTCGAACCATTAAGATTGAGTACTGGAACATTAAAATCTGATCATTAAGATCAAAAGTTATTCATGGTAGTTCTTTATTTTACGTACTATATAACTGCTTAAGTATTATTTTTTACGAAGAAAATTAACAAGCGGTGCACTAGAATAATGTATCGTAATTTAAAAGGCACACTATTCGAAAAAGGTTCGCCATCTCTGCACTAGACCAAAAACATAATTTGCTTTAATAAGAAAAGTAGAGAATAGTTTTCTCTTTAGCTTTTCCAGAAAACAGTTAGCAAGACTAAAAGCATTTAAGCAAGCATAATAAATTATTTTTGAATTTTTTGCAAGGTCCAGAACTTTGCTAGGCCAAATGAAAAGTTTCGTATAACACCATCAAAGAATATAGCTAGCATGTTTTCAGTAATTCGCTCTTATATTTGACCTTCACTTTTACCAGTTTTCTCTTTCAAAAGCAGAACATCAAAAAAGCTATTTTAACAGCAACAGAAAAAGAATAGATCAAAAACATGCAGCTTCATAGATAAAGCGGAAAAGGAACACGCAAAATTAATTTACTGAAGCGTAAAGCAATCTAGTTGAGCTTTACATTTCTCAGTTCCGCTTGCACGATTTTCTGTATCAGACAAAGTAATAACAATAAAGTTAGATGGTTCTTTGTATAGGCTACAGGATTTAATGTAATTTAAAAAAGTTGTAATGACTATAGTGCTCAACTAACACTCTAATTTAAATGTATCTTTTGTTTCGAAAATATTTATTTATAGCAGAGATTTAAACTGTATATTCACTGACAATTATTACAGTATTTTTGATAATTAATATGCTTAGTAATGAGAAAAATAAATTCTCACAATAGATTTTCATAATTCCTTAATGAATTGCAAGATTTAGATTATTGAAAAGGAAAAAATAAAGAAAATCATCTCCAAGTTCCACTTCGCAATGAACATTATTATTTTAATATATTTTATTATTATTAATTTAATATAAGTAATATTTTTATCTAACTTTTATTAGGCAAGAAAGTTTCTTCTTCAAATTTTCTTAAACTTAGTTCGGATACTAAATCAATCAACCATGAA
This sequence comes from Parasteatoda lunata, assembly GCA_949128135.1. NCBI lineage: Eukaryota > Metazoa > Arthropoda > Arachnida > Araneae > Theridiidae > Parasteatoda > Parasteatoda lunata. The sequence goes on along the minus strand of OX421974.1, from coordinate 50,301,096 downwards.
AATGTATTGACAAATAGAAGAAAAGTGAATTACTCCGACCTTCAATTTTATTTTCTGATAGAATTTTTATAGCCAGATTCTTTTGTAAATGTCAAATTCATGGAGCAGTTATTCTACCTTCTTCCTCTTTTTTTTTTTTTTTTTTTTTTTTTTTTTTTCTTTCTTCTCTCTCTCTCTCTTTTTCTTTCTTGCTTTTTCAATTATTTGCTTTCTCAGGAATGGGAAATGTGTTAAACTATAAAAAGTATCGTACTTTTTCTGTTTTTGCATATTCTGAGTTAGATTACAAACTGCTTACACAATTTATTTTATTTAATAGCATACTAGCCTAGCTTTTATACCGTAAAATAGTAAAAAACTAGCCTAGCTTTTATGCCGTAAAATAGTAAAAAACCAGCCTAGATTTTATACCGTAAAAATAGTAAAAAAACCCTTTCGAAGTTAAATGGCGTCCATCTATAATTAGAATAAAGATAATAGTTTAAAGGAATTTTTTTTTTTAAATGCAAAATCATTATAGAAAACAACGAATATCTTGGAATTGCCACAAAAAGGAATGTTTCAATATTAGTTAGAGCTAGTTATACCGAACGCTCCGTTCTTGAAGTAAAAGTTCAAGCTTTGCGCCACCGTGACGTCACAGGCGAAAGTCGGAGGTTTGGCACGGCGAGAGCTTCTTCAAAAGAGTGAACTACCCCTTCTATTCTCTTTAGCCCTGGGTTAAGCCAGCGATGAAATAATCGAAACTAATAACGTGTGCTGTGTTGTTGTTCTGCAGTGCAACAAACTGTACTACTTAGATATTTTTGTATAAATGGGTTAGGCGCCAGTAAATTTGAAACTTTTATTTTTAATTGAAAAAAATAAATAAAAAAGTTTAAATAATTGAAAATATAAAAAGTTTTGAGATAATTGAGAAAATATTGTGTGCATACTCGAACGAACAAGCATTTTTATTTTAGTTTATCAAGAAATAAAAACGTACAAAAAAAATATTATTTCAATACTAATATACAAACTATTAAGCTTGCAATTAAATAAATAAAATTTAACATATTTTGAATTTATGCTTGTAGTTTATAATATATTAGATCTCCAAGAATTATTTCGTTTCGTGTTTTTTTTTTTTTTTTTTTTTTTTTTTTTTAACAGCAATATTTAAAAGCGATTTAAACAATACTTCTGCAAAACCTTTTGCTTTTTTTTAATAAAAATGCTTTTTATTTTTACTCCCAAATGTTATCAAAAAGTTTATTTTATTTAGTTATCACTTTTCTCTACAATATTTTGAGGATTATTTCACTCTAATATTATTTTTTTTTTAAATTTTCTCCATAATATTTTTATTTTGATTATTATTGCTAAAATATTTTGATTTTTTTTTTCAATTTTTCTTAATAGTATCTTGATATTTTTTTAAAAAAAATTTCTACATAATATCTTGATTTAAGTATTACTACATGAGAAATTCTTATAAAATAATGATCAAAAGAGACCCAGTAACAAATGAATAAACTAGTGGTTTAATGTAATGACAATTTTCTTTTTCTTTGTTCCTCGACTTAGTATATAATATCATTAAAATAAAATGGAAAAAAAAAAAAAAAGGAAATGGATGGAAACATAGTACTGTTTCTTTTTCTGTGATTCTCATATTTCTCACACTGACTAAAGAGCATTTGTATACAATGCCTTGGTATACAATAAGATTCTCATATATTTTTTTACCTCGTCTAGAAACTCCATGCATTGTGCATTTATATACTGCTTGGAGAAAAGAAAAAAGCGGAGAAAAACATTGTACTGTTTTTTCTCCCCGTGATTCTCATGTTTCACACATTGACTAAAGAGCATTTGGCATTGTATAACAATACCTTGATTTGCAATTCAATTCTCACTTTTTTACTTATAAACTCCATCCAATGTATACATTGCAGACATTGAGTACACTCTCAGTAACATATACATCAGTTATTTGTAAGTTGTAATGTTTCATATTTGTTAATAGAAAATGTGTTCTATAATATTAGAGAATAATCAGCATTAGTGAGAGAAAAAAAGAGTTATTCCGTTAGTGTACAGATCTCGTTGAACTTGAGGCAAGTTCGTGTAAGAATGCACGTGCTAAATGATCCGATTAAAATAACGTAAGAAAACATTTTATCTACATTTTCTAAGCCTCATCACGTAGATTCAATTTGAACTTGTGTATTTTCATCTGAATAATATTATTTATTGTCACAGATCGTCAAATACTAATTTAAAAATCATCAGCTCTTAGAATGCATAACTTCTATATCAATAAACCATATTCCCCATAACTTTTCAAACGCGATCGACTTTCTTGAACTCTTTATTACATTTTAAGTAGGTAAATATAGGTAAGGTGCAAATTTTAGCAGATGGTATTTTTATGAAATTTTAATAGAATTCATATCGAAGTATTAACACCACTCGTCCAAGTAATATCTTTTCATTGTGTAGTTTGAATACGGCTGCTTGTCTCAATCTATTCTTGGTGACAGATTTAAAACGGAATTCAGGTAATCATATTTTAAAATTCATACATTTTTCTTGCATAAAATTTTATTCATGATTGGTCTAATTTTAAAACCAATAATTGTGAACCGCCACAATATATTTTATTCTGTTTCATATTTTTTTTTAAAAATATAACTAAAAATCTTTTTTTTTTTAAAGATATACAGTAGAATCTGGCTAATCTGAATAAAATGGCTTAATTACAAGTTCGGATTACAGAAAAATTCGGATTATTCAAAATACTAATTATGATTTACTTCGGTTTAATTTTGAGACTATAATCCAGACTCCAAGATGCAGCCTAAGCAAAGCGTACCAATATGATTGCTAAAATTAGTAATTTTTCACTCACAAAATTACTGTGTTCGTATGTATGAAGTCTTATTAACGCAAAGAATAATTTACGAATCACACTTGCTCGACATCGAATCATTATGTATTCATATGATTTTAAGGAGATCCTTATTATGACACTTTATTTGCCTGTGATTTTTGAATTGGATGTTCTGACAACTGTTATTTGAATTGTAATAGAATGCATATTTCATTTGTATTTATTTAAAAGAAATCTATATTTTGTCTTCTTTTTTTTAAAAAAATCTGTGGGTTAGTTTTTCGTAGCTTCTTTTATGAATATTTTCAAAGTTCTTTTTAAGACGTTATGTTGGTCTGTATTATGCATAAATACAGATAGCCAGAGTTTGAATTATCGGGGTTATACTGTATTAGTTTAACAGTGGTATGTTAAAGAATATTGATAAGATTAAAATCATATGAATAACGTGGTATCATATAAAAAATACATAATTTGAGTATCAAATTTCTATTTTTCAAGATAAGCTCACTTCAATAATGATAACAATAAGGCTTTCAGTCTTTATGCTAGTCTATATTATGATTCTAGTCATAACATTTTGAAATTGTAAGAAAGTTCTTTATTTTTTTTTTTTTTTTTTTTTTGTAAAGAGTTGGAATTTAAGACAAATAACTGATTTCACATAAACTACCATTAAACAATTAAAAAATTATACTTATTATCTGTTTACAAACCTGCGTTATTCTGTGCCGAAGTGTTTACCAAATTATATTTTTATTTATATTAATTCTTTTCATTGCAAATGAAGGAACGAAACGAGGGGAGAAGCGTTGAATTTTGTAAATAAATGAATAAAAAATTTTTGAACTTATAAATTGTAATACGGTCGAAAGAGACTGAATTTTATTTATTTTTCTGAACGAAAATAAGATTACGAACGATAAATTGAATGTATTTTGCTTCATTTAACTACTTTTTAATCAACCAATTATCTGACAGGTTTTATAATCCGTAGCCACGTTTATTTATCATATATTTTATAAATACCGACATAGTGGTTATAATTTCGAATCTTATTATGAATTTATGAAAGATAATTAACCATTAAATATCGGAAATAATTTAGTACTAATTAACCCCGTATTGTAGATTTTTTATTAAGCATTTTTTTCACACTTGTTTTTATTATTTCGTATTAATTTAGGTCGAATCATAAGAGAAAAATAGTATATTTAACTTTTTAATAATTTATGATTATGAAATACAGCATAAACGCGGGTGTCTTTTTTTTTTTTCTGATGCTTTAAAGGTAAATTCTTCCTAAAATTCTCCAATTTGCAGTTATTTAGATCTAAAGGAGAAAATGAAATTTCCCAAATTTATAAAATCAGTTATTGATAAATGTTTGAATATGAATTAAAAGAAAAATTTTCGAACAAATTTTTTTCGATTTTATATTTTAATACAAATGTAATTTTGATAAACTAATAGATTTTTTAGTAACTATCAGACTGTTTTTTATATTTAAAGAATGCCAAAATATATTTTTACTTATAATTAGAGCATCTGAAAAAATATATGTGAAAGTACTCCGGTGTTCCATCTGCGTCAAAGAGTTGATGTAAATACGAAACTTGTTGGATTTATTTAATCCATTTTAAAAAATGTATTCTTTCTTTCCTTTAATATTCTTTGATCTTACTATTATAATGAAAAATAGGCTTTACTCCATTTCGGGGGTCAAAAAAAGAATCTCCAAACTGTTAATAATGTTTATTTAATTGCAGGTATTAGGTACTACTGGTATTGGAGCAGTAGGTACCTAATATACTAATTAGGTATTGTGGGAACGGATCCCGTCCCTCCCGAAACGGAGTATAGTACCTAAAAATATTCCTTTATCAGAAAAACTTATTTATTGCTATGTTAATTAAGTGGCCCATACTTTCCAATGAAAATTTAAAGAAAAAATTACTTTAATAATTTATTATTACTGTGAAAGAAAATTTACTATTCTGCTTTCACGCGTCAAGGAATTCCATTTTGAATTCACGCACCTTCTACAAGGCCTCTGAGAATGTTCCCTCTTGTTCAGGCATTCCTATTTAGAGTTTAAGCGCACTTCATCTCCTCCCAAATGCTGTCTCTTATCTTATTTCAATTCTAAATATAATCAGAATACTTTTTTTTCATTCCTTTTTCATTCAAGTTGTACGGAAAAAATTGTAGATTTACCTTGTTTTGCTGCCATGGAAACGAACGGAAGCCATTTGATAATGAGTTCGGAGCTACGCATGGTTGATCACCCGGACACGAGCCTTTTTCTGTCGCATTGGCCCCAAGAGAGCCAAAGGTGCTTGAAAAATGTCTAAGAATAAACTCTAGAAGGGGTTTGTAGCGCATCAATTCTTTGTATTACATATTAGTTTCTTTTTCTAAATATATCTCGCTATTTCCAAAATCCGAGAAACTTCGCTGCTCGGATTATCCTTAAGAGTGCTTGTAATCTTTTTAACAACTTGTCATTAAGGAGGTTTTTTTTTCAATGCCTGCAAAAATAAAAGTATGATTTTCGCTACAAAATTTCCTGTTTTTAGTAAACATCTTGACTATAGTTTTGAACTATGGCAGAGGGTCGAATAGAGGGGAAAGTTTGAAATCTTCTAGATAAGACAGAATTTAGATCCAGTCATAAATTAAATTAATTTGGCAAAAAAAAAAAAAAAAAATCTCCTAAGTTTTAAACAAAAATTTCTCTGCAGGACATATTTGTTAGAATAGAACCATCCTTTGTTTTAGGCGAAAGAATTTTTTTTTTTTTTTTTTTTTTTTGGTCAATGAGCAAACCCTTTTGAAACTCGTTTCACATTGTCCTTAAATTTTAAAATTCTTAAATCTATTTTGTCCGCGGGAACACATACAAGGAAATAGATTTAAAAAAATTTCATTAAAAAAATATTTAGCTTGAAATTATAGTTAATTATACAAATTCTTAAAATGAAACAAAATCCAAACATTTTCAATATAAGTGTGTTATAAAAAAAGTTAAACTAAATTTTATTGTGTGTTTAAAAGTTCAAAGATTCTAATTAATTTCATATATTCACTTAAATGACATCTAAACTTATTTGCATTGAACTTCTTTTATACTATAAAGTATGTGCAACTCCAAAACATTTTTTTAAGGTACAGCAATGAAGTCTTATATCTATTTTCAGAGCTCACGATAAATCTATTAATTACGATATATCTTAAGGACTGTTTTTTAACTGAGTACGCTTAGATTTTGATCAAAAACTACAATTTAAGCAACTATGAGTAATTTCTGTTATTTGATTTTTCAGACGTTTTTTTTTTTTTTTTTTTTTTGTTTTTTTGTACAGACAACCTTTACTATTTTTCATATAATATCATAACGACGTAAACGACCTGCAGATGTTCAGAAAGAAAAAAATATATTACACACACAGTTAACCATCATGACATAAAGTAACATGTTGATTTTCATGTAGTCTACTTTAAACCACAAGAAAATGTAATCTTCATTCTAAAGAAATATCATAAAAAGGGGTAACTCCGTTTTATGTCAATAAGCTTAGTTTTATGCAAAGTTTTTTCAAAAGTTAATCATGCATTCAAATATTATGAAGGACTTAAAAACTTATACTCATTAGAATTATTCACATACCTATCTTCCAATAAATACATTCACTCACATATTAATTTACCTCTTTCAAAATTATATGTTATTAAAACTCATTCTAAATTTAGATCTAGATTTACATTAAAATAGTTTGAATAATAAAGACATAGTTCATTTAAAAAAGATAAATTGAATTTGTAATCGTTTTCCAAAGAACAATCAACTTCATCAGTACAAATCATCTTCATTTACAAAAAAACTTTTTAAACTTAAGTTTTCAATGGCAATAATCGCAATGGAATAGATAAAATCTAATAATAATCAAATTGAATGATCATGTGATTCAAGTTTAAATTGAGTTCCATTCAATTTGTTCTTCCCTTTCTCTTAAGAGCTGGTTTTTTATTTGACTTTAAACAGGTATGAGAATTAAAGAAATCACTGCATTGCGTTAAAAAAAACTGAATGCCGTTAAATTTTATTTTATTTTTACAAAATTAATGCTGGATTTCAAATATTTTTTGAAAGGAAAAAGATTTATGAGATAGAATATAGCGGAAGAGGATATTTGTAAGAAGTCCTCTTTAAAATAAATCCTTACTATGCATTCACAACGCATTTGTCTAGTTACCTCATGCAAATCTTTTTTCAATTCGACGAGGAATGTAGTTAATTTCCGATTTTCTAAATCATTGAGAATAATAATTGACCAAAATTACTAAATAATAGGGATACTTTTGTTACTTTTTCTTGTTTATGAGCCTCTTCCTTGTTTACAAGAAAAAGCAATTTTTTTTTTCTCCTTTATATTTCTCTCCTTTTTTTTCTCCTTCCTAAGAATGATATTTATTCAAAAGCATTTTAGATTAAACTAGAGAAATTTTATTTTCTGTTGCATGAGTTTTCTTTTCTTTTTTTTTTTTTTTTTATAGTTTTTTTAACACATTTAAGAAATTATCGTATAGCTGATTTCAATCTCCTTTCAAATAAGTTTTTCCTTGCAAGCAATAGTTTTTTTTTTTTTTTAATTTTTAATAAGACATTTTTAGTCAATTTTTTGTCAAAATGTACAAGTTTTAAAAAGTTATATATAATAGGATGTAGCTTAAATGCTGCGACAAACTTCTAGGTTAGTTAAGGCACATCATCAGGTTTTAAACATCATAGTCGACGTACGCCACTACTGGCGCTTCCCGATTATGAACTGTTTCCTCTGAACAGGTGTGATGTGTGGTGATGATGTACACTAACGCCCCTAAAACTTTGACGAACAATTAAGCAATCCCCTGTTCTACATAACGTTTTTAAACTTGTATATTTTGACTAAAGTGGTCATCAAAAAAAATCTCTATCTTTAGGAGCAAAACTAATTTCAGATTTAAAATTCCTACCCTCGAATCAGGCAAGATCAAGTATTTGCATAAATACAACAATTTTTTTTCCCCCCGGTGCAATCCTTTTTGCTTATAATACGGACTTCAAAGATCAGCTTCTTAAACAAAGTTTCGTCCTTTTGTGAGAAAACAAAAACTTTTAATATATAATGCATTGAAGGTATAATTTAGTGTAAAAATAATTACAATGTTAAAAAGGAGAAGATCGGAACCTTTTAAATTTCTAATGTAAAAATTGTGTAAGGCAATACTTTACTTAAACACATTTGTGTTAGAAATAAAAATTTCATTTTCTCTAACAAGAGGCACTGACTCTGCCGTAATAATTGTTTCAAAGTCATGGGTTCCATGAACTTCAATTATAGGATTGGGCAGTTTTGAAATTTTACCGTGGGATTGAATTTGGGACTGAAATTTTACCGTATCATAAATCTAAAAATTAGCTTTTCAATAAGCAGAATAATTTTAAAAACATTGAATTTAAATTATTTTAGAGAAAAAAATATAAGTTTCATGGTATATTTTTAATAAAGGAGTAATTTTAATATAAATTTTTATAAAATGGTAGGATAAAACCTTTTTTAAAGTTCTTTTTTCAACTCCTACTATCAGTTTACATTCTCCCTATTTATATTCACTAGAGGGCTCCGCCCCCTGCTCGCTACCGCTCGCCAACCCCCGATAATTGCTACGCAATGACATTTTTGTTTGCTTCGCGAACAAAATTAAAGTCGTTTTCCCTGAGATTAGCTGGCAATTTTTCTGCATAAAGAGAATATGATAGGATTGTAAAATGTCAGAGGTGCTTATTAAATTTATATTCCGCCGTCGCGTATTGATAGCACTACGATTATTTTCCAGGTGATTTTATGCTGCTAAATTATGTTCAGCTCTATGTCGCTGTTGATATCGCCCAAGATATTCACGGCGATCCATTTTTTATAAAAGATATAAGTTTTTTAAAACAAACTCTGTTCAATATATTTTGTTAATTTGCAATGTAAATATTTTCTTTAAAGAAATTGTTGATTCGTGCTTCCAATAACTCTACCCGATTTATCAAAGCTATTAAAATATATTGGAATTCTAAAATAAATAACTGCGTTCTATCAAAACAAACATTGTATTATAAAACTTTAGAACAACTATCTTTTTACATTGCCACTCAAAATTATTAATAAAGTCTGAATAATATTGCGTTAATGACACTTTTATCTAATGACATCATAAACAGTCGTTTGCATAAAGTTTAGTTCATAATAATCGCTTGCATAAATAATCGTTTGGTCTTTTTATAGCTTTACGTAATAAATGTGAGATTTTTTATTATTATTATTATTATTATTATTTTTTTGGGAATGGCGATGTTATAATTTTGTTGTATAGTTAATAAATCTTCCTTTTTATAAACGTAATAGTAGAGTTTTCTTAATTATTTGATTCGAAGTCCTCTGAGTTTTATTCTGAGATCAGTTTGTATTTTGTATTTTTTGACAGCATTATTAAAAATTATTACCTTTTCACACACATGCGTTCTCAATTTTGATTGGCTGTTTCGTGCGTTACTAACCAGAACTCTTCTGTGATTGGTTATGTGTTATCATTCCACTCTCTTCTTATATATAAAGATATATCTTGTTCAAATTTTCAATCGTTAATGAAATGCTTTTTATTCATGCACTCAAGTTCAAATAAATTTTTTTAAGCTTTTAGTAGAGGACACTTGATGTTAATACAGTTTTTTCAAATATTAGTTCATTAATTATATTTAATTAATTTTAGTTTTTTATGGGAGAAAAAAAAAATCTCTTGTATAAGATATTTAGCAAGACATAAATACCGTCAGTGGCGAAGCGTGTAGATCACTGGAAATTTTTTTTTATTTTTCTGATTTCTTTTTTTCATTCTGAATCAAGGAGGGAACAAAATGGAAAAATAAACATGGTTCGCAGCAGGTCAAGCATACCTTGAGTCGTGTGAAATCATTAGATTAACTATTAATTGAAGAACTGGACTGTGCGGAACTCACTGGAAAGGTTCCTTGCAATAATGAAGCATTGCAAGAAGTGGATAGAATGAGAAATTATAGACCACCATCAACTTCATAATTTATAAAGGAAAAACAATAGGGCGCTAATAAATAGTAACAAATGAAAATAATAGTCCAGCACCATATATAGAAAGGAAAATGGAAAATTGCAAGGAAATTCGCTTTCTATTTTGCCACTTAATATTGTGATTCTCTCTTATGTATATACATATATATATTAATTATAATTATTTAATAAGAAGCAACTAAAATAAAAATTTTCTTTGTTGACATAAGTAGGAAATAACTTTAAATATTTTTTTGATACATATGTAACTTGTTTATTTTGAAGTTTTATTTCTAAGTAATTTTTTTTTTAATGATCCAGGTTGATCAACGTAATGATCAATGTTCAACTCCGTAGCCTTGTAATTTTGAGCCCAACTCAGAAAACAAAGAAACTCCTGGTTCAACAAGCTTTCATGGAAGAGTTTGCGTTACATCGAGAGGAAAGCCTCCTGATGGCTTAATCTTTTACTGCTGAAGATATTTTAGTCAGCACTGTAGTCTGTGCAAGCCGGAGCACAATTTGTATCAGCCATCCATAACTGGAATTCGAACCTGGTTCTCCTCATGGGACTCGAATCTTTTACCCCTACCCTCATGGGACTCCCTACTTAGCAACTGCGATTATTAAGTAATTTATTTCATAACCGTCGTTGAACAGCCGGCACAATTTTGAGATTATGACTACCGATATTCAACTCCGTAGCCTTGTAATTTTGAACCCAATCCAGAAGACAAGGAAACTCCTGGATCAAGTATTGAGAGAAATTAACCTTCGAGGAGGATTTTTTGATGGAACTACTCACATTTGCGAATGGAGAGGGAAACTTCCCGTGGTTAGCCCGAAGGCAAGAGGACACTCGCCCATGATCCGATTAAGGATATTTTAAATCAGCTACATATTTTAGGACGGACATTTTGAGATGGTAGCGACTAGGGAGCAGAATTCTTAAGAACCAGCCACCCCTGTGATTCGAACCTGATTCACGTCCCTGGGAAGCGAATGCCTGTCCTATGAGCCACAGTGACTCTTAAATAATTTATTTCCAAACTCGTCGTAATTTTATTTCTAAGTAATTATGTATTGGGGCACCATCAATCAATAATGTTTTCTTCTACGTAATACTGTATCCAAGGCCTAATTAAGGTGCGTAAGATTTTTCTTATTTCCTTAAACTTAAACATCGTAGAGAAGTGTTAATTTCACTGTATATTCATATATTAGTTCTCAATAAATATGAACGAGATCAAATATCTTTTCCTTCCATCTAAATAGTAAGATTCTGATTATATGTACACGTACATTTAATGTTTTATTCGAGGTAGAGCACAGGCCAAGATGTTATTCTTAAGAGTTCGATGTTCCACGAATGACTAAACATTCCATTTTGAAATAAAAGTCGAGCTAATTTAGTATTCGGAGCATTACAAAGGAGAGTGCGTGATTGTGATATGAAAACAATTCCATCTCTTGACACCCATAAACTCTAAATATGTCTTTGTATTCGGAGCACGGGCGTGCAAATATGTTTAATCAGCGGTCAGGTGTGAGGACGACCTCTGGTTGAAAGACGATAAGAACAAGTCGGGAGAAAAAAAATAGGGTGAATGTTAAGCAGATGGAACTAACTTTCGCTCATAGAATAGAACAAAAACAGGAAACCATTTCGTAAATGTCTTTCTTTCGAAGTGCATAGAAGAATGTAGGTATTCGAATCGGCGCATTATGGCTTAATTTTCTTGAACTTTACTGTGGTAGGTCAATTTTTTTAAAAAAACTACTTCTGGCTGTAAATAAATCGAACGAACGCCGTTATCTTTACTTCAAGACCTTTTAGAACATGTACGGCTTATGCAGATGAAATTTAATCAGACACAAGAGACAAATAATCTTTTTGTTTATTAAAAATTATGCGACCATGAATTCGGAATTATTCATGTTTATAAATGAGTCAGGATGGTTCTGCGGGTATGTCTCTGAACTGACAATGTGAATTATTAGGATTCTATTCCCGGTAAGGTCTTGATTCAGATGAACGAGTATCAGCTTGCTTATCTGATGGGAAATAAAGGAGATCGCTGTACAATGCTGACTATATTGCTACTGTCAAGGCGTTGGTCATTAAAATTATGCAGGCCAAACCTTCGTGTCATTCTGTAGCATAACTGTTTTTTTTATTTATTTATTTACACAAGATAAAATTTATGATGGGTTTTCTATGAGGGACCAACATAAACAAGATGGTTACCATCATAAGCTCTTGTATTAAAAATCTCCTTACTTCTTGATGATACCATCAAGACTGACCAACATCCCATGTTAGGAATTGGAACTACTTTATGTTGGCCCAACATGAACAAAAATAACATGGTTTGATGGTTTTGTTGGATGGTCCAACAAAAACAATCCATCATAAACCAACATATTTAAGTGGTTTCCAACTTAATATCTAAACCATCTTACATCCATGAAAACCATCTTACTTCTAGATGGAATAATGAACACAATATAATTCCTACCAATATAACAATTTTAAAATAAATGAAACATGTTCATACAATTCTAAAAGTGCATTTTTGAATAATGGTAAATAAATAAAAGTAAAGGAAATTTTGTATATTTTTAAGGGTTAAACGAATACTGAGTGTGTTTGACTATGTATGCACATATAGATAGATTGACATAAACATAGAAATATCTATCAAGTCAAGTGTCTTAGAGCAAATAAATAAATTAATTAAAACGCATATTTAGAGATGTATCACTTTATAAAAACCTAATATGGAAAAATCGTGCCTTGATGCGATATCTGTCAGAGGTTTTCTTGGTGAACATCATGTATACTGCAATTGGTATAGCATGATTGGTAGGACGTTGGACTCGTGTTCGTGAGAATGGGAGCTCGAATCCAGCAGGCCGAAGAATCTCCGCGTATTAAATGGTGCTTGGTGCTTGTTAAATCTGTCAGAGTTACAAAGTTTTCCATGTTCCCATAACAATTCAATACTGATCCAGGATATCCAGTTACTGATCCAGGAGCTCCTTTGCCTTCTATGTACAATTATTACAGTTATAATATGTACAATTATAATAATTTATTTATTTACTATTTTTTAATAAGTAAATAAAACGAAAACGTTTTTGAATAATATTCAAGCCGTGTGGCAAAGCCTAAATCAAACATAAAGGATATAGAAAACCTTTAAGCAACAACTCCTGAAAGAGAGAAGGCCTTCGCGTGGATCAATTAAGTAAACCGACGTAATGAACATAAACTACGCAGTGGGGGGTGGGGTTAATACGACAGATGCCACAGCGTTCGGACTAGTAAAGGATCGGATTTCTCGATTATGATAACGTTTGCGAAGGCCTTCTCTTTTCTAGGAGATGTAATTTATACTTACAATATATTTAAAACCATATGAATGAATATAATTTACTTTTCAATCGGAAGTAAAAGGTTTATAATATTTAAATATTCTTATTTTAAAATCTTGCGTAATATAATAGGATAACTTTATGCTTAGGAATCACCGATTTTAATATTTAGCCTTTAAATTGAAATAATGCTTAAAAATAAAAAAATGTAATTATAACAGAGAATGCTAAGAAAGAAAAATAAATATATATTACGGGTAAACAATCCCGTTAAATTTTTTATTAATTTTATGTTCGTGACAACTAAAGAAACCTGGATCTTCATGTGAGAATTTTTTGTTTTTTTTGCTATAAAATTTTTCAAATAATTTCCCTATTGATTTCATGACATCTAAAACTAGCATACGAAGTATTATTTAAAGTTTTTGACTTGGTCATTGGCATTGATGGGTTACTAACTCTAAGATCTATTTAAAGAAATAAAGCCGCCAAATAATATTTAATTGGCTGAATGAACAATTTCGGTAAATCAAAATTTATTGAGAGGTTAATAACTGCATCAATTTAAGATAGATTGAATTAAAGATTCGTTCTCTGAAATATTCTCTTGCTTACACTGGTTTTTTTCCTTCTTTTTTGTAAAAGAATTTATTTCTTCAAACAAATTATTTCTTTTGGGAAATTAAAATTTCATCAGTCAAATTTTGGTAGTTTTTTGCAAAACTGACCTGATTTGTAACAGTAACAATTTATTAGAAGTTCTTAAATAGTTAGACCCTTTTCGCTTATTTCTTTTTTGCTTTCGAAGTAGAAAAAAAAAAAAAAAAAAAAAAAAAAAACTATAAATATGTTGAAAATGACGAAATTCTTTTTAAACACAAGTTTCAATAATCATTGCATAATAAAAAATATAAACTTTTTAAATGACTAGAATATCTTATTTAACCTTTGAAAAAGAAATATATAACAGGTTTTCAAAACCACTAGTTTAATGGTAATGACGTGAAGATAAAAAATGATCCAACTAGTCAGAAAATTGCCATATTTTCAACTGCTCTGGTGTATATATATAAAAAAAAATATCTAATGCATTTCTTGCGGATATACCATTACGTTGTATCTCATCTCTAACATCAATTCTATATCATTGGCGAATTCTTGTGGTGCGAGTCACATATCCATTAGTATCGTTGATAATAACCACATTTCGAACGCTGTGGTTCACTTTTGTGAAAGAATGAACTGTTCTTTTTTCAATAAAGACATTCGGTGATATTGTATCGTATACGAATCGTATTATTTTATAGTAGTATTAGTTGTTTCTTTACGTCACACTAGCTGCGCCATGGGCTTTTTTTTTTTTTTTTTAAATATTTTCATAACCAGCGTTGAACAGCAGTTCCAATTTTTTAGTTTACGGCGACCAATGTTCAACTCCGTAGACTTGTAATTTTGAACCTAATCCAGAAGACAAGGAAATTCTGGTTCAAGTATTGTGGGATATTTGTCTTCGTAAAGGATTTTTTTGGTGGAACTAGCCCACATTTGCGTTACATGGAAAGGAAAGCCACAAAAACCTTCTATGGTTAGTTTGACCGCAAGAGGACTCTAACCTATGATCCGTCTACCACTGAGGATATTTTACGTCAGCACTGTGGTTGGTACGAGCCGGGTGGGGAATTTGTAACCCGGTTCACCTCAATGGGGGCGAACGCTCTATCCCCTGAGCCCCCACGGCTCTAAGGATGATATGAAGACATGCCATCACAATTCTGATCCTCAGTGAAAGGGATGGCTCGCCCGCTTTAGTCTATATTATTTTATAATAAATTGTAATTTTACTATTTTAAAAAGTGCAAGAACTGCTATGTTAGAGGAAGAAATGCAAAAGTTAATAATACGTTAGATATTGCTTTGGGACTGCTTTCTATATAGCATTTATTTTAAATTTTTTTTTTTTTTTTATTTCCAATGGCAGGCACTGAATTTGAATCTTTGCCTATGAAGATGCCAGAATTGTTGCTCATTTCGCGTTACCCAGTGGGCACCTGTGAATCAAAGTCACGGAGGCAAGCAACATTGCTCACGCCACAAACCCGTTTATAGGGTGGGCCACATTCACACATCACACACACACAATAGAGGACAGCACAAATAGAGAGATAAACATCCATGCCCAGAGCGGGAATCGAACCGGCAGCCAATGGCTTCGCAGTCAGGCGCACTAATCGCTCGGCCACCTGGCCGCAATCTTTATAGCATAATAGAAAACAAATAAAATCTCTTAAAAATGTCATATTGTTTTAGAATTTCATAATTTTTTTGAATTTTAGGAAGAAATGTAAAAATTAATAACACGTTATGTATCGTGAGTCTGACCGTTTTCTTAAAAGCGCAATAGGTAACTATTCTGCCGTGCAATTGAAAAAACAACGTAAGTGCTTCACTATTGATTCCCAGAAAAGTGACTTCACAACATATTTTCTTTCTACTTCTAATGCTCTAAACGCTAAAATAAAATTTTCGAAAACTGATAAAATAAAACTTATTTTTTAAAAACATTTCTTTGCACACACACAATATGCTGCTTATCATACTAAGATGCCAAATTATAAATATCGCAATTTTGATTTTTTATTTTATTTTATATATATATATTCTTTGCACGGCAGAATTACAATCTCTAAAAATTTTGTATCTTTTAGAATTCCAGATTTTTTTTGAATTTTACGAAGAAATGTTAGAGGAAAAAACGTAAAAATTAATAATACGTTACATATCGTGCGTTTGGATAGCTTTTATTATACGTCATGTGTTTCGAATAGCATAATAGAAAACAATTACCATCTCCTCAAAATGTCATATTCCTTAGAATTTGAGAATTTATTAAAATCTTATTTGAAAAAATATTAAAATTAAGAATACGTTAGATATCGTGCGTTGGGATTGCCTTCACCATAGCATAATGGGAAAATCTCTTAAAAATGACATATTTTTTAAAATTTCAGAATTTGTTTGATTTTTTTTTTAAATTCCATGAAAGCATGAAATTGTTTGTGAAAAGAGAAAAAATGTTTTACAATTAGAATTTTCTGCAAGTTCGCCACAGTTTAAGAGATAAAGGATTTCTCTTAGATCCCGGCACACAATAACAGTCTTTTCATTCATTTGGAATAGTAATGGGGTATGTGTACTTAGAAATCTTTTATGCTCATTGACACAAACAATAGATAACTTTTTTTTGGGGGGTACAACTAGCTTTAAAGGTTATATGTTGACATTACAAAATAATTTATTTTTTAACAGTTAACTTCAAATTGGCTTTATTCCATTCCCACTTTTAGCACTCATTCAAATTCTTCATGTAATAAGCGTTTGCACACTTGGTGTTTAAATTTGCTACCAAGGAATTTTTTGGTTATTCGTCAATTGTTTGTTGCCAAATGCACTTGATGCTCTCTTTCATCCCGGAAAGACTCACAAACTGCTATATTCTATCATCATTACAGTCTTTGAATGTGTGGTGTCCCTCATATTGTTTCTTAAAATATTTATGGCAACATATTTTCAAATGAATAGCAACGTAATTAATACAGTTATTCGAAAAGTGTTAGTAAAAATGCCCATTATTCTACAACGTAAAAATCCAACGACTTGCGTCGTAACTATTCGATTATTGCACTGAGCGACTTATAAGACGCTTGTGAACAATTTTACTTCTTTTCCACCATTCCTTACATAGTCCTCTCTTACACTATCGTCATTTTACATACTAGAGGCGCCATATGGTGGCTTCCTGTAATTTGCTTATTATTCTTGAAAATGTGTGTGATAATCCTACAGGTGAAATTTTTACTTTAGAGTTCAATTTCCGAGTGGTTCTGAAGTTTCCTTAATTTATGGACATAGAGGGATGAAAAAGTTAGACTCATGTATTTTTTCCCCCGAAAGTATTTTGCATTGTGCATTTCTATGTAGTTAAAGCTTAGTAACGAAACTGACTTACAATTACTGAAAGATATAAATTTAACAACGAAAATCCAGTTTGTATGCAAAGCAAAAGAACGACACTTACAATTAAATAGATACATTTTCTTCTCGATAAATAAATAAATAAACCACATCAGAAAAGTATTAAGAATTTAATTTTTGGTTCTTATAAAATAAAATTTATAAAGAAGAATTGAATTTCATTGATACATTGTATCACATTATTCAATTTATTTTATATTCCAACATAACTGTGTCTATTTCCTGGTTTTCAGAATTGCAGAAATTACTTCACAGGAGTTCAGATCAGATTAAAATCTGCATTCAATTAGAAAAATAAAAGAAAAATTTACCAATTTGACTTTTATAAAAAGGGTATAATTCTCCCAAAAAAGTTAGGCATGTGTATTTTTTTCCCAAATTATTTTGTGTAGTGAATTTATTTATAATTAAAGCTTGTATAAATAAAATAAAGAAATTAACTTACGAATACTGAAAGTTTTGCAATAAAAATCCATTTATGATTGTATAGGAAAGAAAGGAACGGCACTTACACCTAAATTAAAAATCATATTTTTTCTTCGATAAGTAAATAAATAAATAAACAAACCACATTAGAAGAGTGCCACGCATTTTACTTTATATAAATAAAATAAAATTTATAAAGAATAATCGAATTTTATTGATACTTTGTATCATATTATTCAATTTATTTTCCAGTCTGACATAACTGTTTCTATTTCCTGGTTTTTCAAAATTTCAGGAATTATTTCACCCGAGTTCAGATCTGAATTCAATCTGGTTCGAATTAGATAAATAAAAGAAGAATTTACCTATTTGACTTTTATAAAATGGGTATAATTCTCCCAAACGATTTTTGTTTCGGTTCAATCGTCAAGCGTTATAGGATCTGGCAGCAAAAGATATTTACTTGCAAGGAAGACGAGTGTGTAGTTAAGTTCCACCTGAGCAAACGATGACAATTATTTTCCATTTATGATACAGGATCATCGCTTGATCTTTTTTTCTATGCAATTGTGTTTGCACACAATCACTGTTGTATTTGATAACGAATTTGGGCCAGTGGTGAGAAAGGCAGACATCATCTTGTGTATACGGTTTGATGAGCTTATTGCAAAGTGAGAAGAACTATGTATGAGGTTATTAAAAACAGGATGGAGTATTTTTAAAAGTGCCCCACATTTGGAAGAGTGATTGACAATGAATTTAATTAATATGAGAACTTATGAAGTAAAAAGAATTTTATGATATGTAATTTTTTTTCAAGTGATAATCATTTTTATAGTAGTTATTAATGAATGAAGTGCGCAAAAAAATAAAAGGAACCCTCTGAATAACTTTTAATCTAATGATCGCATTTTCACGTTCTAGGATTCATTCTTAATGGTTTGATGGGGTGACTTCGAATATGCTAAATAATTCCTACAGACAATATTTTAGGTTATGAAATCATACACAAAACTTTACTACATACACAAAATTTTACAATTAACTAACCTTTTTTTCGACAGGTTCAGATTTCTAGCCCCCAAAATACAGCCGCAATATGGTTCCAATAGTTTGCTCAGGAGTGCTGTTCAAAAGTTGGACCCCTTGATGTTAGTTATAGTTTTTGCGTATTTCACCATATCTCGAAAATTTTTTGAGCAAACTGAAAATTTTTTGTATACAATTTATTCAAAGATAATTTTATGTGAAATGTATAGCTTTTAGTAAATATTTATAATTTTTTTTTTATTTTGTTTAATAATAGTTGAAAAAAATTTAATTGTAAGGTATACAATTTTTTACATCATCTTGAAGAATGTAATTTTACATGACGAAATACTAAATTTGAGTAAAATCATTTGGATAGTTCTTTTGAAGTCGAATTTTAAAAAAGTCGTATTTATAAAATTTGATTTCTTAGGAACAATTAGAACGATTTCACTCAAATTTTCTATTTTGCCTTGCAAAATTATATTCTTTAAAATGATGTAAAAAGTTATGTGCCTGATGATTCAAAATTTTTTCGACTGTTATTGAATAAAATAATAAAAAATAATTAATATTTACTTAAATTAATTTTTTCCGAGTAATCGTGCATTGTACTGAGAGCACATTACTAAAAGTGATTATTTCAAATGTCAATCGTTATTATTTCAAAGCTATTTCAGCAAAATTTTATATTTACTAATTATATAGTGAGAGTTTCTAACAATTTTCATAACTATTTCTCTTCCCCCACTTTTTTTTCCTTTTGTGTTTTAGTTAGTGAAGACTGAAATTAAGAATGTGAGCATTATTTGTAGGTCAAAAAAGATCTCCCCGGAATTTTGCATTTATTTATGAATTTTTTTTTAACGTGAGTGATAAATGGAAAACGAATAGATTGTGAAGAACAAAGGAGAGGTCTTCAAATGAAACAACCACGAGAGTGATCCTGGGTTTCACGGGTGTAAATGTACAGATGTAAAGATGTGCTGTTTTCTGAGCTCCACGTTACAGCTGAAGAATGTTCCGTAAAATAGATTTACAGGTTACATGCCCTATAGTCCAGAACAATAAAAGTTGGAGCATAATACATGAACATGGTAAAAAGTAAAAACTAACTTTTTATATTTCAAGTAAGGTTCCATGGTCTGTCGAAAGGATCTCAACTATACTTTATGAGATATAAAGTTGGCAAACTTATATTCGTTAAATGAGCATTATGGTTAAACTGAGAATTTTTCTGCCAATCCACGTTTCTTGACGGTATAGCGTGCTATCCCTGCAATTTGATTCAAAGCACCTGTGCATGGGCGCCCATAGGGGAGGGCCGAAGTGGCCCGGGCCCCTCACTAGAAATTATATGCGTAATGAAACATATGCGCATTTGATCAATCATGTTTAATTAAAAGTGAAATTAATTTAAATTAATTAGTTATTCAGCTAATTAAGTTAAAAATATTTCAATAGATAAAATTTCCACTCATTAATTTTTTAATTCATTAAGCTATTTGTCGTTTTCTTTCATGAGCCCCCCCCTAAATTCAAACAT
This sequence comes from Parasteatoda lunata, assembly GCA_949128135.1. Lineage (NCBI taxonomy): Eukaryota > Metazoa > Arthropoda > Arachnida > Araneae > Theridiidae > Parasteatoda > Parasteatoda lunata. Next base: position 50,280,695 of record OX421974.1, on the reverse strand, counting down.
ATGGGTGCCCCTGAACCTGTGTTTATTGTATGTTTTTCTATTGTAAGAAAACAGATTCGATGTTTTATTAACTTTTTTTTAATGAAATTAATTAAAAGACATTAATGCGTCATAAGTGATAATTTGATGGATAAATCTTGAAAAAATACACTTTTATAAAATTCCTCGGTGACATTTAAAAAAAAAATGAAAAAGCATACTTTAATTAACTTATAAATACTTATTTCCAAAGCAACGTTTTATCAGCAAAAAATTCAATTTTTATCTTTTTTTTTATCGGATTTTGTGATCATTATTGATTGGAGAGCAGAACACATGGTCACGTTCACATGTATACAGATAGTTTTGAAATCAACAAAACGAGTATGGATGAATAAACAGTAAAGCACGAATAAACTGATATATCATTGCGACCAACAGCAAGAAATTGATTATAGAAATCGTTTTCTTTTATTTATTTTAATAATAAGGAAAATCGATAGCTACCTCTAACTTACATGCCCTGGTTTGGAATTGAGTAAAAACAATTTCCTAATTTAAATTACAAATATCCTACTAATTTTATATCTTTAAATTTCAATGTTTTTAATAAATTATTTCATATTTATAATGAAGAGGGTGATAATAAACATTTTAAGATGTTTAAGTATATTTAATTAAGCGAAGTTACTGAACAAAATTTTATCAAATATCACAAACATTTTCCATGATCATGGAAAGTTAGATTCTGGGGTTAAAAATAAATGCAAAAAAGTTTTTGAATTACAGATGAATAATAAAAAATCCTGAATTTTGTAATATGATGATAAAATGTAAAAAATAACTTATTTAAAAAATATGTATATAAACCGATGATAAGGGCCCCCTTTCTAAGGTCTTTCTAAGTTTGTTAAAATTTTATATACTTTTCAAACTTTTGAATAGAGTAGATATAATGAGGTGAAGCGGGGCTCGATCCCGGCAATGGCTGGTCGATACGAATTCCGCATCCGGCTTGCACAGACAACAGTGCTGACGTGAAATATCCTCAGTGGCAGACGGATCATGGGTTAGAGTCACCTTGAAGTCAGACTAACCGTGGGAGGTTCTCGTGCTCTTCCTCTCCATGTAACGCAAATGCTGGTTAGTTCCATCAAAAAGTCCTCCGTGAATCAAATTTCTCCCAATACTTGTTCCAAGAGTTCCCTTGTCTTCTGGATTGGATTCAAACTTACGAGGCTACAGAGTTAAACATAAGTAGTCGTAAGCCCAAAAATTGGGTCGGCTGTTCAACGACGGTTATAATTATAATATAATAGAGTAGATATATATAGATCGGTATTGCCTGGTTGGTAGGGCACTAGGCCCATGTCCAAAAATTCGTGCGTTCGATTCCCGCCGGCTGAAGACTCCCCGTGTACTAAATGGTGACTGATGCACGTTGAATCTGTCGAGTCGCAAAGTCCTCCATGTTCCCAAAACAAATCAATACCTCTGGGAGTACTGATCCAGGAGTTTCCTTGTCTTCTGGATTGGTTCAAAATATTATTATATTATATATTTTTTTAAAAATTTGTCTATTACTTTTTGGTTTTATAAATTTATCTCTGTAAGTGAAACAAAGTGTTAATTTTTGTTCCTTCATTCCTTAAAAATGTAAGTTTTCAAACATTTATTATACATATTTGTTATCTTAAAATGAAAGTTACTGAACCGAATTTCAATCAAATTTCACAAACATTTATTATATATAATGGGAAATTATGTAATGAATCAAACTACTATAAAGCTTTTGATAAAGAAAAAAAAATAAATAAATAAAAATAAATAATAAAACAAATGACCTGAATTTCATCATATGATGATAGATAATTGAAGAATAACCAACTAAAAAAGAGTATTAATAGATATTAGAATCTGTAAAATAGGATCCTTTACTTAACTTAATCAAAAGTGGTTCACCTTCTTTACTGTCTGAATAAAATGTTATACATTTAAAACGGTTAATTTTTATATACTTTTTCCAGCTTTTGAATATCAAGTATAATTAATTGTTTAAACTGTCTATCTCTGCTTGGACTTAAAAATTTCGATAATTGAAATAGTCTTAATATTTTGATCCTTAATTCTTTGAAAATTTTAAGTTTTTGAAATTATTATTAACAATATAAAAGTAATTATTTTTTTTTTTGTCTACAGAATTCTAGAGCTTAACGACTAGACAAAGAAATGAAAATGAGTTTATAAAGCAGGCAATCAACTTGTTGAAAATTATCTTGCATAATGATAAAATAGAACCAGTTTTACCAATTTTTTTCACTTTCAAAAGAAACTTCGGCATTTCAGTCTCTCAATCGAATCCATTCTGTTTGTGGAATAATCGAAATATTCGATAGAGTAGCTAACGATGAAAATGTTTTATATCGATATAACCGCAGATTGTTTTCTCCCCTCACATCTTTTTCTCCCTACTCGCCGCGTCGCCCAAACAAAGCCTGTGAGCTGGCTGTTGTGTTTACCTAAGTTTGTTGTATTTAAAATTTTATATTTGTGTTGATGTGTTTTACTTTGGATACTTTTAACAATGATTTAGTTATTTGTGTTCTATTTATTCAATGGAATATGTTTTTAATCGCCGCATTCCTTAAAAAGTGACTTCATAACTTCTGGAAATGAACAACAGGTGAGAAAGGAACATTGCCGTGCACTCCCTGTCCCTGAAGGAAAGTTGAACGGAACAGGTAAAGTTGATTGAATATGGCGTCCTTGGTTACACAGAATAAAAGTGTTTATATTTTGTACTTTTCATTGAAATGATAGTTTGTAATTTTTATTCTGTTCTTACGGAAGGATTTTACTTTTTTACCTATAAGTGACGTTAACTTTGCTTCGATTAAATTTCCTATAATATACATAAGGATTGTGTAATTCATAATTCGAAAAGAAAAAAATAGAAATCTATCTTATGAATTACCTCAAATTTTTTCCTTTATATAAATCAATAATGTAACTTTTAGATAAGAATGCCAATCTATTTTGGGGTAGCATGCCAAAAAAGTATGAAAATACCATGCTAATACCTCCTAAAAGTAAAAATTTATTTGGAAAATTGGTATGTAAATGATTTACAATTGTCTAACTTATTTTTTTTACTCGCTTGATACTTTACATATTTTTATTTATTTCAATAAAAATTTGTATTTTGATTGATTTGTTTGGTTACTAGATGCAAGTTATAGTTAGTATGTGATTAGTATATGTAGTTACAGAATTACATAATAATTAACAACACCTAACTTATTATTTATAGGTTTATGGAAGTAAACCTATAAATAATTATAAATGGAAAGAAAATATAAAATTAAAATTTGAGGATATTTCCGTACTGTGATCTGTTATGCCAACTACAATTGGCAAGGTCAATTTTAAAATTGCAAATTTTTTAGAAAAACATATAGAGGTTCATCCCATAGTAGCTACGAGTTAGTCCTCTTTTGGGATGTTTTTTTTAGTTTCTCGTGGGCAGCTGTAGGTAGTTGCCAAGACTTGGCGATAATGTGGCTTAACTACCGCTATAATCCCTAGTTTATAAGACATGTTGACTTGATTTTATCTTGAGGTACTTTTTGATAGATGAAGCTTGATATAGTCAATTATTAAATTCCCACATTTTGGTGAGATGTGATATGAAATTGTCAACATTGGTGGATGGTCCGCATAAAACAGTTGATTTACTTAATATACTGCTGAAAAAAAAATATTCGGTCAAGTAAAGAAGACTTCCAGTAAATAAACAAAGAAAAAATGTTGAGCATGTTGATACAAATAAACAAATATGAAGAAAAAATATAATGAGCAAAAAATTATGTAAAGAAAAAAAAAACAGCATTAATCAACTATTGGTATTCATTCATCGAATTCTATCACAGATAAAATACTGGAAGGGGAGTAATGAGGTGTAACTACCACTATAAATATTAAATACCAAATCCCTAGTATATAAGACATATGTGGACTTGATTCTATCTTGAGGTACCTTTTGATAGATGAAGGTTGATATAGTCAATAATTAAATCCCCAGAACTATTCTGCTGCAGACCATTAATATGGAAAGCTTCTTAAGATTTTTAATAGATTACAGCAATTAATTTGTACTATTGATCAGAAAACATAATTTATTTTACTGCCACTAGTTCAAATAAATGTAAAGTATATGGCTAAAATTGGAAATTTCCTGTATAGGGTCCATCTTGTACTAAAAAATGTACCAAGACAACAGGCAGTTGTCAGAAGAATCTAAATACAGAAAAGCACTATACCTCAAAAAATACAACTCAGAACCACCCCTGCAAAAACCACTACTAATTATTTTTAAAATTTTTGCAAGTAAAAAGTTTTTTGGTGTCTTGAGGATGATAGTTGACACAAAAGCCTTTTGATGCAGAATTATTATTAAACAAAGTTTACATACTTTTTTGGAATATTTTGTTTTAATTTATGTCAAAATAAGTGAAAAATATTTCGCATTTTAATTTTAATAAATTATGGCTATAAAATACAGTATGAAACACTAATGTCTTTTTCTGCATTAACCCCTTACCTGCCGATAAAAATTTACGTGATTGACTCCTCAGTGCCACCGTTTTTCGCTTAATACGCTTTGTTACGCGGTGTTTTGGTGGGGGGAAAAGATGCGCACGTCACAATTTAAAAAGTTAACTTTCACAGGAGAAGAAAAATGAAAAATAGAAAATGCAAAACTTAAATTAAAGAATAAAAATACGACATAAAAAAAAGTTAAAATTTAGCTGTTGTATGATAAATCCTGAAACATGGTTGGACACCAACATCACACTCATTGCACTGATAGCAGGATTCACGAACGAATATACACGGGAAACGAAAGCGGAAAAAGAATAAACTCGATCTTACTCAAATAGAAACACACAAGCAATAAATACGATAATATCACTTTTCCAACACATCCCTTTCCCATTCCCCTCCTCCGAAATTGGTAATACATTCATTGCAAACACTTCCATTGCTAAACATTTGCAAACACTTTCAAGGCCATTTTACTGCATTCAGAAGTAAAGGGTGTAGTTCTATTTATAGCAGCGCAATGCAAAGCATCGTACTTCGGGAAAGCGTATATATACGCCTGCGGCAGTAAACGCATCGCCTGGCTGAGACGTATATGTACGCCCGTGGCAGTTAAGGGCTGCTCACATCATGAAAGTAATTTTTCAAATTTGCAGTTATTTCAATCTAAGAAAAATAGTTGTTCATCATTGAAATTTCTTTAATTTTCAAATAAAATTTTGATAAATTATGGCTATAAATTAATTTTTTTTTTAGCTACTTTTTTTGATTTTATACCTTAGTACAAATATAATTCCAATAATGAAACAGATTTCTTTTAATAACTATTAGACTATTTATTTTTTCATTAAAAAATACCAAGTTATATAATTCAAATTTTTTCTCTTCTGTGATATTTTTTTAGTTAATCGTGGGCTTCTGTCCTGAAGTTACCAAGACATAGTAATTATTCTGTTGTAGATCACAATATGAAAATCTTCCCATTAAGAGGATATTAAAGAAACTTTTTCATGCTTTCTGAATTTAAGAAATTAACTGCTTTTGCTCTAAAACTGCCAATAATTGCATTTGCGAAAATTTTGCAACAAAAACAGAATGATTTATCTAAAAAGCCGTTTCTCATGTGGTTTCCATTTCCATTATCTATCAGTGATTGCAGCAGTAATCATAGTTTATAAATTATCATTATTAGTCTTATTTTTTCCAAAATTTAGAAAAAAACGATAAATTTGTTTACAAGTAATCGTAACAATAGAAATTTTAATAAATGCTTGCCATCATTTATTCAATATTTGTGTAAAATTAGGAAGAATAATAAACTAAGAAATCACAGAACAATATTCCATTTAAGTCTGTAGCAATTGGTTTTCAGAATGCATGTTTTATATTAAATTAAAATTATCAAATCAATGCACAATACAGAATTTTTTTTCTTCTGTGTGTTGCTTTCATTATTTGTAAAGATTCTCTGCTAAAATATTTTTTTTTGGGAGGCACAAATATGCTTTTGTTTTATATGGAATGGATTAAACTATTTTAATATTTTAATGGAAAATTCTGCAGACTAAATAAGTTTTAATCAGAAATATGCTGGGTTCTTCATCTGTATTTATTATTACAAATGATAATGCTACAACTTTTATTATCAACAAAGCTTTTTTTTCCTTCATATTTTGAATATCTTCTCATACTTTAAGATTAATTTTTTATTTTAGTAATTTGGTTAAATATTTATAAATTTCAATATCTTTATCAAGGATTTTGTTTTTGAGATAAGTAGAGAGAAAAAGTTTATTTAGAATAGCTCTGAGCTAGAACATGAGTCTTTATTCAGTTATCAGTTAAAGATTGTTAAAATAATAAGGTTAAATATTTTTCAATTTATCAATTGTCATAATATTACCTTAGTTAATGGTGATTTTTTCAGGAGTTTACGTAATAATTGTTTAATTGTTGGTGTGATTTTTTTCTGAACATGATTTTAATGTCCATTAAAAATTTTGAAACAAATTAAAACATCATGAAAAAAGATGTAATTTCTGTCAAATATGAAGTTAAATTAAAAAGAAAAGGGGCAAGGGTAGCCTTTAATTGATCAATTGATGGCTACTGATAATTGATACAAAGCTAATAGGTAGATTTATAAAGGTATATCAACCAAGAAATGTCTATTAAAAATTAAATAACTTTTATAAGTAATCCAAGAGGCAACTCATTTAAATGTTGGCCACTGTAAAAGTGTCTACTTATAAATTAAGAAATCTAAGTAAAAACACTTTTTTCACACGTTTGTGACATAAAATCAAATTAAAACAAATTTTTAATTTTTCTTCTTGTAGAAATAATTTTGAAAGAAATTGACAAATTTTGTTTCTATTTTTAGTTCAGAAAATTCCAATATAAAAAGAAGATGAAGGAATCATTCTTGCAAAGTTCTCTTCTATCCATTTAAGTTATTCAAAGATTGGAATTAACCAACTGCACAAATATGTCCAAAAACTGCAATGATAGATGGTTGCAAATTTATTCACCACCCTTGTGCATTATTAGAAACTTTTATAAACAAGTTTCTTTTAAAATGACATTGTTAAAAGTTCCTTTCCTACCATGTGATAAACAAGAGTTACGTTTCCTGAACTCTAATTCAAAGTGTCTTAAATCTCCGTCCATATCATCATCATTGTATCACAGTGTACTGTTTCATATACTGTTGTGTGTTCTGCTGTTATTAGTGTTTCCTCGTTATACTTTGGCAAGTAAGTGATTTATCGATTAATACATTTTTCTTTTTATGAATATTTTTAACATGTTTGCAAACAATTATCATTAGATTGATCATATGAAATGATAGTGCTATCATTCTTCAAAAACTTTATTTTTAAGATATTAGTCATAGTGTGTCAGGATCATATTTAGGTATGTATGAAATTTAGAAGTATCAACTCCTAATTTTAGTATGATTTTATCATTGTTCTCCTTAACCATTTTTAGAAGGGTGGCCCGTCCTATCTACCCTTTCATTCCTATATATAAATGTGCTCTTTTTGTTAAAATAGGTCGTCTATTAAAAACACTGCCTTTTTACTCATATTCCATTAAAAACAAAAAAAAATAACTCACTGTTTAAATGATAATTATACAGTGGTAAAATTTACATAGGTCTCATTCGATTACAAATATTTACTTTGTTAGGATTATTCTCAACTGGATAATTTTTTTTAAGTTTCTCTTTTTCTGGTGTTTCTCTTTTTTTTAATATTAATGATTTTTTAAAGTAATTTTAAGTTTTAAAATTATTTCTAAAATTGTAACTTTTTAAATATTTTTTAAAATGCACGTTTAAATGTTATATATATATATATATATATATATATATATATATATATATATATATATATATATATATATATATATATATATATATAATTTTTAGTTTAAATCATGGAAAGAACCTTTCAAGTTGTTTATAAATTGATTGTTTTTTTTTGTTTACTTTTTTTTGAAAAAAAAAAATTTACGGTCATAGAATGTCTTTAAGGAATGTGTTTATAGAATGTCTTTATAAAATACTAATTTTCCTCTTGTTTTGATAATGTGTGAGAATTGCTTTTAGAAAAATAAAAAGTTTTAAGCGGATAATTTAAAAATTGTTGTGGTTAAAATTCAGTTATTACATAATATTACATAATTTAATGAATTTTGACTTTGGTTAGTGAGTGCCCTTTCAAAATTCAAAGTGCTCTTTTCTTTGAGGAAGCACCCTGCTTTTTTTTTTTAATTCCTAGGAAGAACTCAGGTTTTTTGCTGAAAAATGAAGTAACTATAAAATAAGTGCCAAGATAGCCGAGGGTAATTGAGGTAGTTCTCAGATGCTTATGGAGCAACTATCTGGTAATTTTTGTATGAGATTCAGTTAAAGTTTAACTGATTGGTGCTGAAATTTTATGATGATGTTGAATTAATTTTGCCCTTGAGTGAGAAAATTGTGTTTAAAAAATTTATTCTTATTAACATCGATAAAAATGAATTTTCTAACCAAATTTTAATTTTCATTATGTTAGCTTATATTCATATAATTATAAGCCAAATTTTAATTTTCGTTCAAAAGCAAATGAAAGAAAGTAATTAGATGTAATTAATATGATTTTATGTTAGTGATGTTTAGTCAGGTGGGGGAAAGTGGTGGTAAAATCAGGCACTTTTGAAACAAAGCTTAAAATTAAAGATATTAAAGTTTTTGTCTAAAATATTTTTATTGAAAATACTTACATTTGAACATTTTAGAATAAAATTATTGCAGTATTTTTATTTTTAACTTTGTGATATGTTTACAGTAATATATTTAATTAGGCTAGTATATACACCACCACTTTCCCCCATGGTGGGGAAAAGTGGTGGTAGAGCTAAAAAATGACAAATTCAAGTAATAAATTAATTGTTATTACTCTGTATGAAATAATATACTTATTTTACTTATTATTGAATATATTTATTAAAAAAGTGTACATAATTCAACTAAAAAAATAATGTCCTCGATTGTCAAAGTTTGGTTCGTTCAGTTGACGACAAATGCTGCTGTGTTCGACATAATCGTCATCATCAATTTCAGGGAATGTGTAATAATTACCTATTTTAGATTTAGTAAGATATTTTACATGGTAAAATTCATCAATATCAATGACTTGACCTATGAATTTCGAATTTTGGCGTTTGCATTTATACTCAACTTCTACCCATGAACCTTGCTTTATTTCTTTCATGTCTAGAGGCTTTTCTTTTTCATTAATCTTCATTTTATCAATAGGCTTTTTTAGTACCTTTCGTTTTTCAGATTTAAATTTACGATCTGATTCTTCTGCAGCCAGTCTTTCTAAAACTGATTCAGTTGTCAAAACTTCACCACACTTATTTTGAACTCTTTTCCTTTTTCTTGTTGAGTTTGCCATTGCTAGAACAGTATTTGCTGATGGAGGGGGTGAAAGTGTATGCAATATAATATAGCTTTTTTCAAATCTTTTAGGGGCGAGTTAAGGAAATATTCACTTTCTTGTATGTTTTCTTTACTGCTTCCTGGGATTTGTTCTGGGTCATTTTTTTCAGTGATTATGATACGGTGACTAATTGCATTCTTATTTAAAGGATACAAGCCAGTTCCTTTAAAACCACTTACTGCATTTTGCGGCTTCATCTTCTCAAACATTTTCTTCATCAAAAATGGAAAGGACGCTTTGGTAACATTTTGTAGTCTGCTTTCCCGATACCAGTTCTTAAGGATGTCTCTCCACACTTTTTTCATTGGTGAAAATACACCGACATCAAGTGGTTGCAGAGCATGACTACAGTTTGGTGGAAGGCAGAAAATAATAATTTCATTATCCATAGCGAGCTTTGCAGTGTTATATGTTAAATGGCTCCCATGGCCATCATATGTGAGGAGCACAGGTTTCTTCATTTTTTTAACATAATTTACAAAGAATGCCATCCATGATTCGAATAAGGAATCTTGCATCCAGCCTGATTCGCTGACTCCATACAAGGTTCCAGGAGGCCCACCAACTGTCCAAGATTCATAAAGATGTTGACCTTTGTACACAACAAATGGTGGGCAGTATACTCCTGTTGCGGAAACACAAAATAGAACTGTGTATGTTGCTTTTCCACAATCAGCAGATTTTAAATATGCTGTGCGTTGGTTTTTTTTCAAAAATACTTTGGATGACCTGGAATCAGTTGACAAACCTGCTTCATCCAGATTAAAAATTCGATCAGGCTCATATATTAAATCGTTTTCTATCAGTAATTTTTCATACAGATTAAAAAAAAATCCTGTTGTTTCTTCATTCAAATCTTTTGCTCTAGACTTTGTCAAAATCTCTGCTTTTCTTTTACCAAGCTCCTGTTTCCATCTTTTTTCAAACCCTCGAACCCATTCAATACCAGGCTTTCCATTTGGAAATAGCTTTTGAGCATTTTTGTTTTCAGTTAAGTAACTTTTAACTAAATTTAAAACATCCCTTCTGTCGAAAGGAAAATCACACTTGCCCAAAAATTGCAAAGTTACAACTATGCATTTTTCTTCTTCAGTAGTCAAGAAAGATTTCCTTCCTGGTCCTGCATGCGAGGGTTTTTTAATCACCCATCTTCTTACAGTTTGCTGTGGAACACAGTGTTTTTTTGCAGCACTGAAGATCCTTTTTTAACCTCTAGCAAAGCATTTTGCAGGTCATCTTGAGTGTACTTTGGACCATCAGTTTTTTTCACATAATGCCTAGGCATTGCCAAACTGTAATAAAAAAAGATAAAATGTATTATATGCAATAAAACATTACCATCTAAACAGATTAATAATATTTTCCTAACTTACAGATAAAAAAAAATAACAAATAAAAATAATTAAAACTTAAAAACTATGTTTATACTTGATGTAAAAGAATTTAATAGTTTTATTACTAAATTCTTTGAAGAAATATATTTAAAAAATATAATTGTAGAGAGAAAAACAACAATATCATACAGTTCATAATTAAGCCTAATAATTAAGCCTCATACCACCACTTTACCCCACCTTAGAAAATCAACTATAAATAATTTAAATATTAATATTTTCCTTACCTTTTTATGTGAATGTGTTCCTCTGATGTTCCTCTAGAAGTCTATATAAAAATATCAGCGTTAAATAAATACAATTAGGTACTGTATGGAAGTTTGTGAGCATCACATGTAAGCAATCACATGGCAGAGAACATTAAACAGTGTAATTTGAAAGCATCAATACTGTTGCCAGCTTTTTAAACTAAAATAAAAATGACTCACAATCTCAAAAATTATTTACAATACTTTTTTTAAATTAAAATGTATTAATAATAAATGAAAAGAGGAGTTTTTTAATATACCACCACTTTCCCCCATCCCACCACTTTCCCCCACCTGACCCTATTCATTTTTAATTTCAGACCAACACTCTGCCCCTCAGTTTATTGTTCAGCCATCATTTGCTGGCAGTATAGTAACTGAAAAACAGTCAAAGATTCTTCAATGCCAGGCTATTGGTTATCCTCCACCAGAATTTCAATGGTTTAAAAATGGAAAACCTCTTAGAAACTTTACACAAGATCCTTTACTTCGACTTCAACAAATTACCAAAGAAGATAGTGGTCAATATTGGTGTATAGCTCGTAATGATGCTGGAACAATATTTAGTGAAAAAACAACTCTTACAGTTGCTTGTAAGTATTCCTACCATTATTCTGTTAAGTCTAACCTATGAATTTCTTTGAAAAACGTTTAAGGATATTTTAAAAGTACTAAGTTATAAGATACTAAAATTTGCACAAAATTCAACTTTTGTATCAAAATATCTAAAACTCTAGCTAACATTATACTTCATTAAAAGGAAATAGTGTATGAAATTTTAGTGTTTATAAAATATTTATTCTTTACACTTTAGTAGTCAATTATTGTTAATTTATAATATGCATATAACACATTCTTTTGTTTGTAGTTATGGATACTTTGACATCTGTTACAAATATCAGTATTACTGTTAAAGATGGAGAGGCAGCAATTTTAAAACCTCCTGCTTTAGAAAGCATTCCACCAGTATCTATTTCTTGGCAAAAGACTCTCTATGGGCGATTGCATGGCATCAATTATGCTGTAACCTTAGAAAATGATTTGGTTATATTAGCAGCTAGTAAGGAAGATGAAGGTTACTACCTAGCTTCTTTGACCAATCCTCACGCTGGTCAAGAGGCAACTGGAGGACTTGTCCATGTTCAAGTTGTTGGTATGTTAATGATTTGTCTTTATGTTTGATAATTGTAATGTAATAGCAATGCAGATTATGCATAGCCTCCAAGTCTAATAGATTCTACTAATTTCTAGTCTCTATCAATTTCTAGCCATGTAGTTTGATAAACAACTGTCATAATTTTTGTGCATTTAAGAAAGTACTTTAAATTTAAGAAGAATTTCCGTCCTCACCATGGAATTGTTTTTTTTTTTTAATTTAAATTTTTTTATTTTCTATATTTATTAATAGGTTTAGGGCAATTCTATGGTGACTGATGTTACACTTTAGGGCCATTCTCCTGTTATGCACGGGACATTTGCAGGCTTTTGAAGTATATAAAAATAGTAAAATAATGGGGTAATAAATATTTTTTTAACAATTCACTTCAAAACAGGTCTGTTTCTTAAAGATTGTATAGAAAACAAATCAAAAATTAAAGTTTAAATACTTGAAAAGGGATTTAATATAGTCGTTATGCACGGGACTCAGAAAAAATATTAATTTCTACCCTGACTTCTATTTTTCATAAACTCTGTGAATTTAGAAGTTGTTTACTGTCATTATATTTTTTTCTCAGCTGATAAATATTACTTCTATTAAATTATGCTACATGTTTTCCAAATACATCATTCGATAAAATTCTAAATTTAATTTATTTGTGTTATGCACGGGACATAACTAATGTTATGCACGGGACATGTCTGCAATTTATTACACACAGAGGCATACACTTGATTTAATTATGCATATTTTGATGTGGCAACACTAATTCATATTTTGAATTTAGTTTGTGATCTGGATTAGAAGCTTTATAAATCATTATAAAGGATAATTACAACTGTATCACCAACGAAAGAACAGAGTTTAGAAATAATACACCATCAAGAAGCCAAATTGAAAATACCAACAAGATTTTTCAAGCTTTCGGAAAAGCAATGAGAAAATCATGAAAATCTTTATCTAAATCTCCAGCAAAACAAAGCAGTTTTAGTCAGTTTAGGCAATAAAGCCCACATGTCCAGTTAGAACCAGTTTAGGATGTTCAAAACTAAGCCCCTGTGAAGCATATTCAGTTTTTAAGGATGAATACCCAAATTCTTCCATCAACTTTTCCACATTTTGAAAGTTAAGACCAGAAAATGTTTTTCTGCTGCATCAAACACCAGAAGATCAGTAGGGTGACCTGGGGTAATTCCCGATCAAAAAATGCAAACATCTATTTTGTGAAAAAACTATTCAAGATAGAATATTAATATTTACTGGAAGTTTGAGGCTATATGAGATGAGTTTTATGCCACCTTCTTTTGTTTGAAAATCTAATTAGAATTTGAAAGATTTTAAATTTTTAGTGATCAGGAATTACCCCTTCTCTTGATCATTTCTGGGGTAATTCCTGATCACTTCTGGGGTAATTACTGATCACCAGTTTTTATAGTAAAGGGACTGTTTAAAAATAATTATACAATGGTAATTAACAAATAAGACATCAAGATCAAACAAATAAACCAAAAAGATATGTTTAAGCAGCTAATAAAACGATTTATTTAAAAAGCAAGAATAAAGATTAACACTTTAAATTTCCCAAAAATCTTTGCATCATCATACATTTTAGGCAAGCAGCCAACTTATTCTCATGTTCTGCTGGAACAAAAGAAAGAGCTCCCACATGGGTTTCTTTTGCTGGATTTTGTAACTTCATTAAGTGAGAGTGCAAAGTTAAGTAAGGTGTGTCAACAGCTCTCACTCTGAAATTTTAATTTTCAATCATTAAAAAAAAATCCCTAATTTTGCTTTTTAGAAGCTTAGTATCCTTTTTAGGCTTATAACTTCTCACCATATTTATATTAGGCTAATTTATAAACTTAAAAATTATCCTAACAATGTACTCACATAAAATTAAGATAGTAGTAGCAGTTCATTTACGTCGCACTAGAGCTGCACAATAGGCTATTGGCGGCGGTCTGGGAAACATCCCTGAGGATGATCCGAAGACATGTCATCACAATTTTGATCCTCTGCAGAGTGGGTGGCACCCTCGCTTCGGCAGCCTAACGACTTGCACGCGAAGACGAGCACTTTACAGTAGAACAGTTTAACGAGGACCAATAGGTACTGCACACCCTCGGTCCCCACGCAGACTAATCCAAGTGGTCACCCACCCGCACACTGACCGCAGCCAGTGATGCTTGACTTCGGTGATCTGCTGGGAACTGTGTCTTAACGATCAGTCCACTGCGGGACTAAAATTAAGATCAAAGCAAGGTAAGACAAACAAGAAATGGTGCAAATCAGAACACATTTGTCTTGTATATAGTTAAACAAATTTTGTGATCACAGTTAAAATATATTTTATGGTTGCTCCTCTTAATAAATATGAACTGTTATTTAAGAAGAGACAATCAGCTATTTATTCACTATTTTTAATACTATTTATAAAAAGAAATGATAATGATCAGGAATTACCCCAGTGATCAATAATTACCCCATCTGTAGGGGGCAACATTTGTTATAGTTTCCTATAATCAATTATAATGTTTACAGTAAATATGAAACAATTAAACGAAAGCTTACACTATTTTCATATCATAGAAAAAGAAAGTATAACTCAAAATATTTATTTTTAAGAGAAGGAGGAGGATCTTTGCAGAAATGTGCACATTTTGAGGCCCATCTTTGAAATGGAAAATACAGAAAGCAGTTTAAAAGATACTTATTTTGTTTGATTAAACAAAAAACTATTATTAAGTAAATGTAGTTATACTTTAGTAAAGTGTACAAGCTTTCTTGTCCATAACTCAAATTTAAAAAAAAAAAATAATAAATTTAAAGTAAAACTTAGGTGATCATTATTTACCCCAGAAACAGAGTGATGTGAAAACTTCTTTCTTCAGCTTAAAGCACTAAAAGTTCCATATGATTCAAAACTATTTTGGAAAGAAACACTCTGTAATGATTCGATAAACTCTTCATGTTGGCAAGGATTTTGTAAAAATTGCTGCTATGGGCAAAAATTAAAATGTAATGAAGATCTTTCTCATAATTGTTTGTTGGAATAAAAGGGGGCAAAGTGAAGATGCAAAATTATATTGCCAAGTAAAGCAGACATGCATTGGATAAGTTTTGGAAAGTACGTGCGACAATTTTTCATCAATAAGGTTTCATATTAACGCAAAAAGAATTCAATTCCAAAATGATAAAATAATTTTGCTATGAACTATAGCTGTTCATGTGAGGATCAAGTACAGAGTGTACTTTGGACTCAAAAAGGTATAACTTTATTTACAGCTGCAGTATTCTTGCACGAAAAATGCAATACTTACCTAATATGTTCCGACATTTGTGAGAAAGAAAAAAAAAAATACTGTCAAAGCTTTCATTGAAAAAATTTATAAAGAAATCAAGTCAAATGTTGAAGAAAACAAATTTCTTGAAGAGGTAATCTGGACAGATAAACCTTCATCAAAGTTTAAAAATAGGTTCATGACCTTGCTGCTACAAGACCATAGAAATTCAAAAAGACTTTCTACTGGAAATATTTTGCAACTGCCCATGGCAAAGGTGTGGTGGATGGAAATGGTGGTGAGGCAAAATGCTTGGTACAAAACCCTGTTGAGTCAAAAAAAATCTACAGCTCCAGTTGTGCAGTCTGTAGAAGATTTTGTAAATGTTGTAAAAAAAGCTATACATCTACTACAATGATGCTATTTTTAGATAAAGATATAAACAGAGATAATAATATCTGAACCAACGCAAGAGTAATACTTTACCAGGAATTTCTAAAATGCATGGAATTACATATTCACCTTCTGGTTTAAAATTTTATAAAAATACTGCAGCACCAATGAAAGGAAATCTTAATACCAGGGCAATTGACACCACAAAAAGTATTGGAGGAAATTGGGTTGTTGTGAAATATGATTATAGTTTATATGCTAGAGAAGTTAAGCAAGTGCTGGGAAATGATATTGAAGTTTCTGCCATGGAAAAGCCTGGAAAATATTGGAAATGGCCTAAACGGGAGAAAAAGTGTTTTACAACAAGAGGAAGTTGTTAAAGTTATTCAGCCACCTATAGTTATAAATGCTCTTGGGGGATTTGATTTACCCGATTTTTAGAGAAATCTAAGTTATGCACGGGACATGAAAATAAGTGCTAATTTTTTATCTAATATTAAACTTAGAGGAACTTCCTTTGTAATATAAGTCAGTACTAAGAGAAAGAAAGTAAAGTTGAAGCAGTTTCTGTTTCGCTCTAAAAATAAGTGAGAAAAATAAAAATTATCATGTTTTTGTGTTATGCACGGGACAACCAATTTCTGCTCAAATAAATTGTTATTTTTTACATAATTTTAATTAGATTTTTAAATTTTTAATTCATTTTTAAATAAGAGTATTATATAGATATACTTAAAAAAAAGAAGAAAATTGAAATGCTATAATATTTTTTCAGCTAAAAAAATTAATGTAAATATGTTGATTATAACATGAAAACTTAACAAGTACAAAGCTAAATTTTACGAATTGTTTCCATAATAAAAATTTCAATATAACTATTATTGCATCTAATTTTTTAAGATTTAACCTATGTACTTTATTATTCAATAAATAAAAAATATGTACAAGTAAGATAAAAATTGAGGTTTAGAGTGTTTACAGTGGAGAATGGCCCTTTAAAAGATCTTCTTTTTTGCAAACTTATCAATCTGTTACTTATCAATCTAAACTATCAAACTTATCAATCTAAAATCTGTTATTTTTTCCTCTTTTTATGCAGGCAGTTATGATAGTATATTGAGTAATGTATCAAAGTGTATCTTGTATTTGATTTAAAATTCTAAAAATCTTGCATCATTTCTCTGTACCTAAACATTATTGTAAATATAATTTTTTTATCCTGATATTCTTTTCATTTTTAATTGTACTTTTTTGTAATAGGAGAAAGAAGAGATTTCGTTCCTGCTCAAATTATCATTCCGCCTAAAGATGCTATTTTCAAACAAGGAGTTTATCCAGCAGCTCTAGAATGTATTGTCAATGCAAGGTAAGTTTAGTTTTAGTAAAATTAGTTTTACTGAAAACAGATATTTTGTTTGTATGGAATTTGTTGCAAGGATTCTATTATCTTAATAAATATTTCCTGTGTGCTTAAAATGTCTTGTTATTTTACAAGAAAGATTTATTTAGTTCTTTTAACCATTCTGCATACCTTTTATATGATTTTTAAAATATTGTTATTTTTGTGTATTAATTTGCCGATATTGGTTATATATTTCTTATAATGAAGGTTCAGAATAACATAAAGTTTCTTTGATTCAGAATATCTGTTAGAAAATTGTTATATTTTTTTAAAATATAGTTTATAAAAAAATAAATAAATAATTTATAAAATATAGGGCAAGTTTATAAAAATTAATTTAGCATAAAACTGTTATGAAGAAAGGAAAATGTGTGTAACATATATGCTCAAACAATTTTATGGTTTATTCTATTTTATGCTATGTTTTGATATTGTCCAAGGATAGTCATCCTTTTTGAGGACAATGTTAATATATTTTTTTTTTAATCCTTTTTTAAATTACAAATATAATCTCTCTCTGAACATTAAAAATATATTTCTTATTTAAAAATGTCTCTTAATCCTTATGCTCTGAAGTTGCAAATAACTTAAAACTGATTTTAAAAGATTTTTTAGTCAATGCTATTCTGTACGAAATTTTGCTTTATATTCCAGTTAGTCAGAGATCCTCCAAATAATAATAATAAAAAAAAGCATTGTTAGTTTTCAAAAACAAGGGCACCTTCAGTTTTAAAGGCACTAATCTTGCAAAATATCTCACTTATATTTAGTTAGATTTGTGCCCTTTAAAATGAAATTCAAAATTCTCAAATAAATATGGGAAATAATATTTTTGCCCTAATAACTTAGTCTAAAAATAATTTGCATTAGTTATGGAAATCGAAGGTCCTAGGAGATTTTTGCTGCTGATTCTTTTCTTAAAATTAAAGAAGGACAACACTTTTATAAAAAGGACAAGGAAGTTCCATTTAGGTCTATAAAAGGGCAGGGCCACCCTTCTAAATACACTTAGGTATAACACTGAGTTAGTGCTTACATTTATT
Organism: Parasteatoda lunata; assembly: GCA_949128135.1. NCBI lineage: Eukaryota > Metazoa > Arthropoda > Arachnida > Araneae > Theridiidae > Parasteatoda > Parasteatoda lunata. Next base: position 50,262,203 of record OX421974.1, on the reverse strand, counting down.
TTTATAAAAAACTTATTTTATGTGTTTATCTTATTTTTCTTATAAGTCAATTAATGTTATAAAGTATTTCTCTTGTTGCATTCCATTTCTAAGTAATAGTTATCTTTGTTTAATTGACTAAATTTATTTTTTCAAGATTTAAATTATTAATGATTTATTGATTGTTTTTATTTTTAGGCCATAAGATTGTTATGTTTTAAAAATTTTAACTAATACAGTCGAACCTGTTTATCTCGAATCTCACGGAAAGGCGAAAAATTCGAGATAAAGAGGTTTTGAGTTATACAGGTACTTTAAAAAATTAATTTTAATTAAGAAATTCTATTATAAGTGCTTTAATTGTTTTTATTAGAAAGTACAGATATTTCTTTAAATTAATTATACCACATTTACATAAGTTTTTTAACATACATTAAACACTGAAAATAATTTTTCGAAGATTTTTGACGTATAACCTTATTTGTTTCGATTATTTTTTTGAGGTTAGAAAGAATGCAAATTTCTCATAGCCAACATTTTTCTGGGATTCAAGAGTAGTTTATAAGAATTCTACTTCTTTTGCATTCACTTTTGATTCATCAATATAATCTTCAGCTTCTTCCACTTCATCTGATATTCCTTTGGTATTATCTATGATTTCCGCATCTGTCAATGTTCCGCATGTTGCCAGGCAGTTGTCCACTTGTAAAAATCATCAAAATTAATGTCAACATTAAATACAGATTTTATTGCATTCCATTCTGGCAAATCTGGCAGTGCATTTTCAGCGTTAACATTTTCTTCTTTACGTATGCCTTCATCCTCTTATTCATCATCTTCACAGCTATTCTTAAAACCAGCTTTTTTAAACCCTTTTGGATAGTTTTTAGAGACGCATTTCTCAAGGCAAAACAGTAATTCTGATTGCATCTTAACTTTTTTCATCAATAGCATCTACATGTTTGTGTACCAACTGTTTTCTATAGCTTTCTTATCTATGTTGAAAAGCTAACCCCTGATGGTCACTATCATTAACCCCTCACTTACTGCCAGAATCATTGTATTCCTTTCTAATTAAGGAAGTGCAGGGATAGTGACTGAAATTCCAAGAAACACCCCCTACCTATTCATCCCTACTTCCTGTGGATTCAGGAAATTCATCTCTGTCTATGAGTTCTACTGATAAATAAAGTTTTGACATTTGTGCTCTATTATTAGAAATTCGAGAAACGGAGGTCTTGAAGAAAAAAATTCGACATAAACATGGAAAATACATTGATTTTAGACAGTAAATGTAGGAATTTTTGAAATTTCGAGATAAAGAGGTTTTCGAGATAAAGAGGTTTGAGATAAACAGGTTTGACTGTAATTATTTTTGCCATTGAATTTTGTTATTTTATTTATTGTTATTATTATTATTTTTTTAAATTTTACTATTTATTTTTAGGCCAATGGATTTCACAATCTTTTTAGGTTTTTAATTCATTATTTTTTATTTTTAGGCCATTAGATTCTGTAGAGATTGTTTGGAAAAAAGATGGCTTGGATTTAGCTTTGACTGGTTTATCACATCTTTTATCATATTGGAATAGAACTGTTACTCTCCTAAATGTTGGTGTTATACATAGTGGTATCTATGAATGTGAAGTCAGTATGAAAGAAAGCAGTGAGATTAAAGTCAAAGCATCTGCAAATGTATCTGTAATCAGTAAGTAATTTGATTATTTTTTTATATTTGAATTGAATTTTATGTTTATAGTATTTTTCAAAGACCAAATCAAAATTATAATTTGCTCACATTTAGTTTATTGTTAAATTGCCAAAAATCTGTCTATAAACTACTTTTATTTCCTGTGCATTTTTTACCTTGGGATTGAAATTTGGGTCTTTTTTCACCATGTGTAGTTTTTAAGGTGGTAAAATAAATTTTGAAACATTGAAAGTAACTAATTGAAAAAAAAACCAACATCAGGAACGCCCCGATGGAAAAAACTTGTTGAGACAGCCATGGCCTGCTTTGGGCTGTAGAGCCAAGAAGAAAAGTTTAGACTTTAAAGTGCTAATTGAATAGTGTTTTTTCTTTTTCCTCCTTTAATAATCTAGACCTATTGAATTCTGGAAGGTGTTTAAGTTCGGGGTCATTATATACATAGAAGAGGAAATAAAAGATTATAGAAGTTTGTGCTCTTTAAAGAATCATCATTGTAATGAAATCATGATCCAACTTATTAATAGAGACTAAGGAATCTTATATTAAATAATGCTTTTTATAGTAATGTAATGCATAGATATTAACCTTATTATGTTAACCAAGAGCTTTTGTTTTTCATGATTTAAAAAAATAGCAATTTCATAAAGTTTGTATTAATGAGTTAATATTTTTTTATAATTTTAATTATTAAAAAAAGAAGTATATCATTTTCATACATATAATTCAACATAAAATTTAGATATTTTAAATATAGTTGAACTCTGGTTGCATGACACATATAAGACCAGTTACCAGTAGTAAATTATGAGTGAGATATTTAAAAATAAATATCTGCTATTACAAAGTTAAAAAGTCTCATTAAATTGTCTAGGTTATGGTTTACAAAAAAGTATGACACTTCGGTCTAACATAGCAAACATGACAGTGTTTGAAATGATAGTTAAACCTGTATTAAGATTCAGATTTTCACAATGTACTAATTATACATCATAATTTATATTTTTGGAATTTCCTCTCTAGGTGTCTTGATTTTCCAATTTCACTTAGTGATTTCTTTTTGTAATTTATCAGGTTTCCCACAGGTCAGGGAGAACAGGGAAAACCTGGAATTGTCAGGGGAAATTGCAAATTTTTTTTTACAAAAACCTGGAAAATTCCTATATTATTCCTGGAAAATAACCAGTCTTAAATTTGTCAGTAACAGTAATCAGTTATTGAGATTCAAGTTAAATAGTTTTAATGTCTATTACACTTTCTTATTGAAATAGTTAATCTAAAATGTTACCATCCTCATTTAATGATATTTATTAAACTCATATAATCTAATACTTAACATTACAAATATAGGAATCAAAGTTTTCTGATGAAAAATTTCATGATATAGATAAAATATGGTATGAATTTTCATTGAAATTTACCTGAAATACCTGGAAAAGTCAGGGATTTTTTTTTTTTTCGAAATTGAGTGGGAACCCTGTTTATGAATTATGCTCCACAATTGATGTTCAGAATTTTTAGGAAACCTTCATTACAATTAATATTCATAGGTTTATGAATCATGCATTGTGATTTATATTCATGCAATTTACAAATCATGCATAGTGTTTCATAGTCAGACAAATTGTGTTTCATGAAGCGTTTCAAATTAAGCTTGATAAGCAAAATTTTTTAAGAAATATGCTAACAGATTCTCAAATATCTTTAAATGCAAGTCTGGCTGTGTGTCAGATTATCGGGGTTCTCCAGTATTTATCAAATAGTACTATTATAAATTTTTTACAATTTTAAAAATTCAATAAAATATGCATCATTGAATTATAAATCTGAATTTACTTCTTTTAGTTGATCCAGTTGTTACTCAAGGTCCATATAGAGAAACTGTAACTGAAATTGGAAAAGCTGTTCTTTTGCCTTGTTCAGCTAGTGGAAATCCTACCCCTTTAATTACATGGTATCGCAATGCAAAGCCAATTACAAAATCTGTTGGTGATCGTTTTGAAGTGCTTCTAAATGGAACTTTAAAAATATCTTCTTTGAATGGTTTGGATACTGGTATATACCAATGTGTAGCTTCTAATCTTGGAGGAGAATTCTCAGTTAGTACATGGCTTCATGTAAAAAGTAAGTTTTAACTTCAAATAACATTTCGTTTTTTATAGTAAACAAACTGATAATTTAATAACTGAAGGAAAAAAAAACGAATTAAGTAATTGAGAATTGGACCATTAGAACTGGCAAAATATCATTAGAAAATGTTGTTACTATTTTCATTAAGCAAAGAATCATTTTCAAAATATTTTGAATTATTCAAACTTCTTTGTTATTTAAAATACAGACATGTGTTTAGTGTGTGATTTACTATTTTAATTGTATTAATAAAATTTAATGTCTATATTTGTACAGTTCTTTATATAATTATAAAATTAGGTTTTACTTAACTCATAAATACAAAATATTAAAAAATACTACTATTGTTTTTATTTCCTAAGAAATTTGTTAAACTTTTTTCTAATTGTTGCATTTTAGTTTTCCCTTTTATAAAAATGTTTTAATTGGCTAGGAAATTACTGTTATGTTTAAACTTCATTGAAATTATAAATGTTTCTTTCCTTTCTTACACTTGGTCGGAAGACATACCTATTTCTTCTTGGGTAGTCTTTCTTCCATGGTTTTTTTCCCCAGTGTAAGAAACTTGCCATTCCCGAATTAAGCTATAAAGTTATGCCTCTGAAGTACAGACAGGATTGACCTAGAAATATCAGAATAATAATAAAAAATGAAAAGTTTTCCCTAATTACTATTCCTATTTTATTGTAATGTTATTAATTATTTACTGTATTTTAAAGGTTAAGATTGCAATTTGAATTTTATTGATTATATTTGTATGCATTACATTTATTATATTATGCATGTATTAATTTAAATTTTAGCTTCTGCACCAGACTTCATTGCTGCTCCATCAAATGTAACAGTGTTAGATGGTAAAGATGCTCAGATAAGCTGTGAAGTATCTGGGGCTCCTGCTCCAAATGTTACTTGGTTCTTCAATGGTATTATTTCTTTGCATTTTGTGTACTTTTAATGTTTTTATATTTTACTATGTAAAATATTATTATTTTTTGATTTTAAATTTTAACTTAATAGATTTTTTTTAAGTGAATTGGATAGAGTTAATATGGAGAAATGCTTTGTAATTTATCATTTAATATTGTGCAAATTAAAAAAAAAAAAGATTACCTTTTAATTCAGAATGTAAGCCAAATGTTTTTAGAAAATTTCTTAAAAAGGAAAGTTTGTGGATCGGCTTATAATCAAATCCACTATCTTTGAAAAAATTCCTAGTGGACATCACCAAAAGAAATACTTCCTCTTTTGTTGAGCATTAGCGATAATCAATAAATATAGTAAAACGTACATACAAAACATAAAAATACATTAATAGTTAAGAATGGAATGCTTAAATATAAAAATTGAAAAAGCAACACATAAAAAGGACAAATTGAAACGAATAATATTTTTAAAAAGATTTAATTGTGACATTGTCAGGTCCATGCGTCTTTTTCCCACTATGCAGCTGTTGCTAGATCTACCATCGCTACAGCTTTATTTCCAAGTGTAGCATGCCTTATTATTATTTTTTTCGTCGGCTTATATACGAATTTGAATTTTGGGGGAATTTCTTTCTAAATAAAAAACATATTCTTGGGCTTATGCAGGGATGGGCTTTTATTTAAAAATATACGGTTATACTAAATAATAATTTTTATTCCTGATTGTCTTAAATAAATTTTATATCAACTTTGTGTTTAAAAATAAACATATTTTTTTTATTTTCATATAAAAATTATACTTTTGATGAATTTCTGAAAAAAAAAATTTTTATAACATTTTTTCTGAAAAGTTGGTATCAAGATAAGTCTTAATACATATGCTAATCGTAAAACATTTATTGTGCTTATGAACTCATATTTATTTCATTTAGATCACACAGACCTTCTCAGTTCTGGACGAATTCAAATTCTAGAAAGTGGGAGCTTATTAATCGCGTCAGCCGAATATGATGATGTTGGAAAATATACTTGTGTTCGTGAGAACAGTGCTGGTTCAATCAAAGGCTCTGGATATCTCATTGTTTTAGGTAGTTATATTATTTTGATAATTAGTTAATTAATGTAGCATTATTTTCATAGGGAAAAATCTTTTTATTATTTAGTCTTGAATGTTTAGAAATCTTAATTACATTCTATTTTTTTCCTTTTCAGTTCGAACACAAATCATTCAGCCTCCAGTAGACACAAAAGTTATCATTAGTTCAACTGCTGAACTCCAGTGTAAAGTATCTCATGATGAAGCTGTTCCCTATTCTGTGCATTGGTATTTTAACAACAAAGAAATTATTCCTACAAGTGGAGGAAGGATACAGATTCTTCCTGATGGAAGTTTACATATTGGGCAAGCTCGCAATGTGGATGTTGGTCTGTATACTTGTAGAGTAATTTCAGAAGGAGGCAACGAAACACGCAGTGCTCGTTTAGATGTTATAGGTATTTATTTTTATTATTATGAAAGAAACAAGTTCAGTTTTGTTAAGTTGTAAAAAAATTTTGTCTTACTCTTTTTCTTATTTAGGTTTTCTAAACTATAATATTTTTGCCTTTAGGGGTTTAATTTCATGTATTACAATTTAGACGAAGGTATAATAGTTTCACGCAGCGTATTGCAATTTATTTTTTACCTGAAATGTAATGTGACTGAGTGTTTATGGTGATTTCTTTTATCACTTCAGTTTTTTTTTAAATATAATTTTAATTAATCACTGTTTGTTTTATAACTTTGTACAATATGGAATATTAAATGATTTTTGAAATTATGAATTCCTCTTACGTGTGTGAGAACTTCTTTAATTATTTGAAGTTTTGTTTTTACGTCTATTCAAATTGATTTAAATTTCCAAAATTGGAAACTTAGAATGATGAATTTTGTTTACAATAATATACAAATTTGCAGCTTTCATTTGTTATTTTCTTATTATTTCTATCATGTTATATCCTATTCAGAAATTTGTGACTTCACATTTTTTGCTTTATTAAAACATGTTTCCTGTTTTAATATTTTTTTTTTTTTTTATCAAATGCTAAACATATTTTTACTTAAAACTTTTCAGAACTTCCACATCCACCAAATAATGTTAAAGCTGTCATGTTAAACACATCACCAAAAAGTGTGAATGTCAGTTGGTCCAAATCCTTTGATGGTAACAGTCCTGTTACTAATTACATTGTCCAAATGAGAGTTGTTCCTGTGACAGGTAATTTTACTTGCTTTGTGTCATTATTTAAAATGAAAGTTATTAATTGTTTTCTTGAATGATTGCTAAACTATCAATTTTAATATTTTTAAAAGCTTACAAACTATATGTTATTAAAATTTATTTTGAAATTATTGATATTAAGATTATGTAAAGGGAGGCAGTAATAGTATTCCACCAATTTCTTAAGATGAATAAATATGTAAACTTTAAATTGTAAGTCTAAAAAATTTTTTCAATCTTGGGTATATTGAAAGAAAAGAAATCATTATTTTAACTCCTCTATAAGCATTTTATTTTTTATTTTTAAATAATTATTAAATCCTACAATATTAATTTCATCTAAAACAATTTTAAGAATGGTTTGAATTTTTTTTCTGTGTACTAGGGTATCAAATGTTTGCTTTGGAAAATGAAACAAAGAGTGCACTCTTATTATTTTAAATAAAATTGGTTTCTGTAATTCTAAATTTCTCTGGTAATTTTACTAAACTGACAACTTGTAAATGCAAAAGAATTATGTAAATAGTTTGCTCTTGGATTCCATACAAATAACCAAATATTCAGTTAGCAGTTACTATGTTATAGAATATAATTTTGCTAATGTTATTTCCTCTATGTAGGCGCATGTGCATTAATTTTATTACATGTTTTCATCTATTCTCATTGAATGTAATAAGGTTTTAAAACAACTAAAGCTTTGACCATCATTTGTTTTTCAAAGGGACAAAGTTTTTAAAAGATAATCCAGATCTCAACATTTATTTAAAATTTTGGTGCTTTACGCTAAAATTTCTATGTAATTTACTTTATTTGCCCAACTTGTTGTTAAAGGTTATTAAAAATCGTACTACTTTTGCACAATTACATTTCAAGAATTATATTTTACCTATAGAGGCAATATGGGTCTAAGAAAAATTTTATAAGCTTTTGATTTATGCAATTTGTTTTAAATAATATTGCATTTTCACAGTTTTTATAATTTTTTCTCTTGCTGCAGCTATGCCAATATATTATTCTGAGTTTACCTGTGTCTTAAACTCATTATGGTCTTTAATAAAAAGTTAACCATAAATGATCGTATTTTTACATAATTCAAGCTTCATGCCTGATTTATTTAGCATGTTTTTACGTAACCTCATGTGTGTGTTTTTACTTAAATTTCTTAATTTTTTTTTTTTTTTTTTTGGTCTCTTTTGTAAATGTTCAACATGAAAAGCTAAATAGTATATTAATTGCATTTCAATTTTTTTTAATTAGTTACAATCTCTGTTTTAGCAGTTGATAATGATATGGAATTTTTGTTACCTTGGACAACAGTAAGAGACGATATTTCAGGAGACCAGCGCTATGCAGTGCTTGAAAACTTAAAACCTGCCTCCAGCTACGAATTTAGAGTTAGTGCGGTAAATGGTGTTGGAGAAGGTAATCCTAGAGCAGCTGCAGAAGTTATACACTTACCACCTGAACGTAAGTTACAACCATTGCACCTACTTCATACTTACTCTACTATTTTATTTATTACTACATAAATTAAATTTTTTGAATGAACTGTTTTATTCATGTTTTGAATTCATAAGAATGGATTTTTGTTTTTGTGCATATTTTAAAATACTTTGATTTGATTACATGGGGAACAAAGTTGTTCAGTTTTCTGTTGCATAAGATTTTGTAACAAATTATGGATATTAACTAGGTGCAGATTTCAAATCTGTATTATATTTCTCTTTCCAAGCTACAGGCTTTTCTTTTTTCAATGCCATTTTTAGATTATTTTTGTAGAAATGTGCAAGTTTAAAAATGGTATTTATAACAGAATGTTGCGACAGATTTCTAATGGAGTTAAAGCACATCATCGGGATTAAAACTGCTTATCGTTGGTTGTGGAGATTGACAGCATAGCTCCAGATATGCTGTCAATCTCCACACCTAAAATATGCAAGTCAAATATTTGTGTAAATTCGATAAAAATTTGTTTCCCAGTGTAATTTATGTCAACAAATTTATTGGTGAATAAGTTTTATTCTGATTTAGAGGAAGAATGAATCAGTTATAAGTTTTGAAGTTCAAAAGTTAAGGTATTATAAAAGCTTTACAAATGTAATTTTGTTATGTAAAATTTTAGACACAAATAACTGTGCACCTTTTATTCACATTAAAGCCTACTATATATGTATAAAATTTTCTTTGTATTAAAAAGTAATAGACATTTTTTGGATTGAAACTTTAATAAAAATTGTATAATTTCATAGCATGCAGCTTACTTTTATTTAATTTAAATGTGTTTCTTTTTTGCATCAACATATGTTCTATATTTTAAAAAAGAGTGTCTTTTAAGTGCATGTCTTAGAGCTTTTCTTCAGTAGTGGTTTTAAAAGTGTTATAAAACTTTATTTTTCGTTTCTAGCTCCAAGTGGGCCACCTCAAGGGGTTGTTGGCGGTGCGAGATCCTCAACATCTATTATGTTACAGTGGCAGGTTAGTGCTTTTACTGATGATACAAGTCTGTCCTAATAAGTAAAATTTCATATGACTCTTTTTATGTGAGTGAAGTTTTTCTAACTATTTAAATTATTACTTTTAGAATCCAGCTGAAGAAGATCGAAATGGAATGCTTGTTGGTTTTGTGATAAGATATAAATTGGCAGGGTATTCAGCTAGCCCCTGGGCATATCATAATATCACGAATGAAGCCCAACATAGTTTCTTACTTCAAGATCTCATAGTTTGGCAGAATTATGAAATTCAAGTTGCTGCTTGTAATGAAAAAGGAGTGGGTGCTTTCTCAACTAGCATTTACATTCGTACCAGAGAAGGAGGTTGGTTAATTAAAATTTCTATTAGTAAAAAATGTGTGTCTGTTTGTGGCCTTTCTGGTTTGAAGGGTCCTGTGAGATTATGCCCTCTGTAAGAATTATAGTTAATTATTAATCCATGACATGGAATTGAAGTGTGCAATTTTTTTTATTGCAAATTGCAATGATTTTTAAAAACTTGGCTGAGAAATTTTTTTAAGTAGTTCCAAACTCTTCATCTATTTTTGAGTCTTTTATGATATTCATTACTGTGGCTCCAAACAACCTTGCCAAATTTCGATTTTTGGTCTTGATAAATTTATTGTATTTATTTATTTAACAGGGTGCATAGCATTTTTAAATAGTGTTTAAAGGTGCTTTTCTTTTATGCTGGGTTTGTAAAAAAGTGCTTAATATTCTATTTTTTAAAAAGAGTTTTTTTCTTTGCTGCGTTGATTGTCGTTCTAAATTACACAAAATGCATGATTTTCAAAATTTTCTCTTCAATATTTTTTAGAAACTACTTTATCATGATTATAGTTCTTGAATTTTCTTGATTTTCTGTTTATAAATTAAAAACTTTAAACTATAGGAAAAAATAATTTTTATTACTGCACAGATCCTAATTATAATTTTTTTTTGAAAATGATTAAAAATATTTTTTGAGTACTTATAAAGTTCTTAAAAGGTGCTTATTATTTGTTGAAAAATCTGGCTATGTACCCGATTTAAATGCTGAATTTATTTACTATATTTAAATATTAAATATGTCTAATAAATAAGGAAGCGATTGATGTCTGAAGGGAAAAAACCTATAATAAAATTTGTTATTTTGTATGCGTAATAATTTTTGTTGATGATTGTTTTAGTACCCCAAGCATCACCAACAGACATCAGAGCAGAAGCAGTTAACTCAACTGCAATTCATGTTTGGTGGAAGCCCCCAGATCCTCAGTTGATAAATGGCATCAATCAAGGTTATAAGGTATTGCTCATTCAAATATTATTATTATTTTTTTTCAAATTGCAACGAAGAAATTTTTTAAATATTCGTCTTAAAATGATTTTATATTTCATTGGATGTAATCTAATATTGCTGTTGCAGTGGCACATTGTAATACAGTATACTCTCAATATTTCAAAGTTGAAGGACTGCTAAAAATTTTTTTGAGATAACAAGTTCAGAGCTAAATATGTTCTAAAAAGTAGAAAAATATATTTTAGAATTTCACTCTAAAAAGTAGAGTCATGAAACTCAAGAATAACTACTAATAATTCTATATGTAATGATAGTTGACTATAAGTCTAAGTACTATGATAATTTTTAAAAGTAAGACAAAAATAATTATATATTAAATAGAAAAGAATTGGTTTGCAATAAACTCACATTGTTATTTTTTCGAAAAAAAGTAATTTTCTGTAGCAAAATTTTTTAGACGTAACAAGGTTTTGAGAAGAGACTCTTCGACGTAGGAATTCTAGTTAACATTAGGTGGTTATGTGCAAGGGAGGGCAAATATTTTTTTAGATAACAAGGTTTTCGAGATATAGAGGTTTGAGATATTGAGAGTATATTGTATTATAAAATAGATGTGAGATATAAAATTGGGCCATTTCCTTACTTTAAATACAGGGTAAACACCTGGAAAGTTATGAAAAATCATGGAAGTCATGAATTTCAGTATTGAAGGAAATTTGTCATAAAATGTCATGATTTTTACTATTTTTTAAAAAAAATTCATGGAAAGTCATGGATTTAGGTCTTTGAATAATGTAATGAATGGAATATTGTAAAATGGAATCCCCCCCCCCCTCAATTTCACCCTGTTCTAAATATCTGAATTCCTAACAAAATCACCACTCAGTCATATTTTATTAGAATATAAAATGATTTTATCACATTCTTTAAAAATTATGGTGTTCTTTCAAAAAAATGAAAGAAAAAACATCATTTCTAGAACAAATCTTTTAAACTCTCTCTTCTGTGATTTAAGAATTTTTATTATCAATTTTTTAAAAATTTTATCAATTTAAAATTCTAGTTGAAGCAAACCAGTCAGTGACGAATTTTTTTTAAATTCCGAAATGAGAACAGAAAAATCAGGAGTATTTCTTTCCTTTCTGATGAACAAGAAAAGTATCTTTAGAATATAATTCTGCAGAAAAAAAAATTATTTGCTTTTGTATTTTTTCAGCTATTTTATTGTTTCAACTCTTTCTTTACTCTTGTTTTTTAAATTTAAAATCTATAAATATGAAGATGCAGAGTATAACAGTTTTGATTATACCTATCTTTTCGAATAATGTTATTATGGTTTTTTAAATTTATTGTCGCATTTTTGTTGGAGAAGATAGTAACTTCGTTAAGTCATGAAAAATTCTTGGAATTAGTCATGGAAAATCTTGAAAAGTCATGAATTTGAAAATCTAAAATGTAGCAGATACCCTGTAAATAAAATATTTTTTGTGAAATTTTTCTTATGTTTATTTTATATATATTAATTTTTTACAAATGCTACTTTCAATTTAGCTTTAAGCTTTAGACCTATCATTAGATATTTGCATTCTAAAATGTTTATGTTAATTTATTTAAAATTTATAAACTAAATATTCATATTTTTAATAAAGTTTGTTATATTCTTTTGTTGTATCCTTTCTTGTAATTATATATTTTAATTTTGAAAATTTTTTGTCCCAATTTATTTAAATTAATAATAAATTTTATTTAATTGAAAAATTTTTCTGGGGCAAAAACTCACTATGGAAGGCTGAAATGGTTCTTTTTTTTTCTCTTAACTTTTTCTTTCATATTTTTATTAAATTTTAAGACAGTTCAGGAGCAAAGTCAAAAGATTTGGGGGCCATAAATTAAATATCACTGTATTTGTTGCCAATAATTATGTTAATTTGTTAGAGTCCATTAAAATGATTATTTCTATTTAAAATTATTGCCCAATAAAATTGCTATTATTAGTTGCTATAGCATTTTGTTTCTTATCAGAAAAACCATTCTAATTTCGACCTGCTCTTTGTATGATTTTATTTAAGTTTACTTTAGTGCAATTAGCCTTACAGTTTTGCATACTGTAAGGTCACAAGCAGTATTCATGTATATGGTGTATTTACTTCTTTGCTTTATAAATTATGAAATTACAGTCCACATAAGTATTAAAATTGAAGTGTAGAGCTAGATAAATGTATATGGTGTATTTACTTCTTTGCTTTATAAATTATGAAATTACAGTCCACATAAGTATTAAAATTGAAGTGTAGAACTAAATAAAACTTATTCCCATGTTGATAAAATTTATTCTAAATTATTCAAAAACTGTGAATGAATTGAAAGTTTTCTGAAGGAAAAAAAAATTAAACGTTGTGTTATATTTTCAGCTGCAGACTTGGCTTAGAAATCCTGAATCCAATATTACTCCTTCTCATACTGTTTTAGTAGCACCTAGTCCTTTAGACCCCTTGGCTGAGCAAGATGCTATTGTTGGATCTTTAGAAAAATTTACTACTTACCATATAACTGTACTGTGTTTTACCAGTCCAGGTGATGGCCCAACAAGTGATGCTATAGTGATTACTACCAAACAAGATGGTGAGTAAATTACTTTTAAACAGAGGTTTAATAAAAAAATCTAATTTTACTGTTAGAATAAGTAAAAATAAACATTTAGAGCATTTTAAGTCACAAACAAATGCAAAGCAAAATATTTAAGAAAATAATGGTTATACCATTTAGTCAAGTTCAAAGAAAGTATGAACTAAAATTACCAAGACTAGTTAAAATTAAACTTTATCATAACTCAAAACTGTATTCCTATCATTACTGTACATTTTTTTTAAGTAGCTTTATTTATGGCATTGTAACTCAGGTTTTATTGTAAATATGGTCATTGTTTTTGTTCGCATGTTCTGTGCAATTTTTTTTTTCTTGGTTTGCTCTGAGTCTATATTTGTTTCTTAATTTTTTTCACTAATTTATCTTTTAAATTTTGATTCATAGTGCCCAATGAAGTGAAGACTTTAAAATTTGAGGACATATTAGATACTACTATAATGGTAGTATGGAGCCCCCCTGAACGAATCAATGGCATCTTGAAAGGTAGGTGTGTTTAGTTAAAGCATCATTTGAGTTAGTTATTATTTTTCAAAAATTATTCTTCTGCTGTCTTATCAAACCCCAATTATTTCATACAAACTTCTGCCTTTTAATAAAAAAATTTTTTTTTTTAAATGTAATTTCTGTAAATTAAAATGCATCTCCTCTTTTCGTATCTAAATTGTGTTTTGAAATTCTTAATTAGAAGTTAAACATTTGACTAATGTGCATTGGAACATGCCATAGTGTGAAAGTAATTATGTATATGAATTAAATAAAAAATATTAAGTATATGATCAATATCAAGTTCATCACTTTTTTCAGATTAGTCCCTATCATTTCTTTTTTAATGGGTCAACCCTTAAATACATGAATTTTTGTTTTTGATAAATTGTTTTGTTTGTAATCAACTCGAGTATGGGCACAGTTTAAGGAAGAAAATTTTTTTTTTTCTTCTGAAGGCACACTGATTTATTTTTACATCATCATGAGTAATCAATCATTCCTTGAATTCTATAAATCTACTTCTTACAATAATATTTCAAACATAAATTTTTATATAAATAATTCTTTTCAAACATAATTACTTTTTATATAAATTCAGACATGCAAACTATTATGATTTATCTGTAAATATTACGAATGCTTAGCCAGGATTGCAGTCTCACAGTAAAGAAATAACACCTATCAATATAAAATTGCACACATTAATAGATGTCTATATGAATCCTCACTGAGGCATTTAATTTTCGGAGTCACCGTGTGACAAAGATGCGACACGTTCACATCTCAACTTGCCACATAGGGATGCTCTATGTAAATATGTCACAGTTCCATTACACTCTGACCCTGTTGAGCAGCAACAAATTTTCTTAGTGACTTTAAGTCTCAGTAAAAAATAATTGTGTCTTCTAAGTGACAAAAATGACATTAAATCGTCCATGGCACATTTATGTAAAGTTACAAGATAAAGTGACATTTTGACCTCTTTAGGAAATATAAAATGGTCATATCTCTGGCCATGGTTGCTGTAGCCGGTTTTATGTTATTATGTGCGTTTAAATTTTTTTATTTAATATGCATTTGGTGAGGAAAAAAACATGTTAAGCAAAAAATCACTTTTGTGGAGTAACCTAATGAAAACTTTAGATCTTTAGACTAATTTTTTGTGTGTACAGTGAAAATTTTAGTTTTTTTTATTCTCATAAAATATATCTAAAGCTGTGTTTTAAACAAAAAAATTAACTAAGTAAACTAAGTTAACTAAGTAAAAATTAATTAAATAAAAGCTAAAATTTAAATCTTGTATTCTGTTTGATTAAATAAATTTACATTTGTTCATATAATTAATTTTTCAAACTATTAATAACAGCATGATTCACTAAAGCAAACATATTTAAGAATGCATTCTTTGCCTTTTCGTTTTATTATTTAAAGAAAGCTTTTTTGCATTTAAGACTTTTGAAAGATTTTGCATTGCGAAAAATATGTAAGTTTTTTTTTTTAAAACTTTTATTTCATCAAATATTTTATATGTTTCAACTGTAAATGAAACATTCTTGTTCTAATTTTTATTTAGGAAATTATTAGATTAGTCCTTTTCTTACTGATGTTTTTAACGTAATTTAATGAGTCTAAAATTTAACTTTAGCTGAAATTGGAAATAGTGAAAGAGGTATCACTAGACCAATTGTTGAGAAATGCTTTTTAATTTTGCATGCAATTTCAAGAAACATTTTCAAGTTTTATAGCAATTTGTTATTAGATAGTTTATTTGTGTTACTATTTAAATTATAATGATATTACTAATATAAAATAATAATGCAAATTTTTAACAGGTCATATAATTTAACATTAAAAAAAAATTGGTGAGATTTCAATTAAATATTTCTATCTATGTGTTATATTTCTTATGCAATTTGTCCTTCTATGAATTGTATAATGACTTGTTGTGACAAGTGACCTCAGTTCTAATATTTCTGACGTCATATATTTATATTAAAATACTTAATATCGTACATATAAATAAGAATGTTAAAGATTTTATCAGGTTAACATTTTGCATTCAATTTGCAAAGTGAAAAGTCTGAATCAAAATAATTTATTTTTGTTACAAAAATTTCCTATAATTACCTTGCAGTGCTTAAATTTATCTAATTTTAATTATTATTATTTTTTTTTTAAAGATGTCTTTATTTTTCAATATTTTGTACCTTGACTCAGTACATATTTAGTGATTTATTTTTATAAATACCTCATTAAAAGTTAGCTACTATGAAGAAACAATATTTGTTACAACTTTTGCTTAAAATTTTAAACTTTAAGTATGTCCTTACTGAGCCTTTTTCCTTATGGGTTGCCACTGGCGACTATTGCAACTATTTTCAGCATGAGGTGACTAGGGCAACTTTTTTTGCCTGAAAATGCTAAAAAAGCAACTATTTTCAGGAAAAGGAGACTTTTCTGTACTCCTAGCAATGTTTTTTTAACATAAATTGGGTTGAAAACCTGCAGCCCTGAATTTCTCTTCTTAAAAAATATGAAATTTAAAATAAAAATGATAAAATTTAAAAAAATTAAATAATTAAAACATTAAAAAATGAAAAATTTTAGATTGCAAATTTGAGTCATCACTTTTTAATGCGTTCAATTTGCACAGATTCTATTTTAAGTCTATCTCGTTTCTCGATCGCCTTTTCAACAGTTTTTGCAATGAAATTCTGCACGATTTTAAAAAACACAATTTTGAATACGATATTACGATGCATGAATTCTGAATTTGAGTAATCACTTTTCACAATATATATATATATTTGCTAAATTAATTGTTGATAAAAGTGAAAATTTCTTTGAATAAGTGTGTTTTTTTAATGAAAAAGTATTTTTTGAATGAATTCTAGTAATTAAAAGTATTTAATTTTCTGCAAATTTCCAAATTTTTTTATGTAAAAATTTAGTGCTAGAACATTAACGTTTATATAAAAATTATCTTATTTGCCACCAACTTGACTAAATGGATCATGGTATATGACAATTAAGTCATTTAATAAAATTTTAGTCTTATTTTTGTTCTTATTTAGGCAACTATTTTCATAGTTTTCGGCAACTATTTTCATGCTTTAGGCTACTAAAAGCAACTATTTAGTTCATTTTTTTCTGTGGCAACCCTGTAATTTCCTTCTTTAAGTATTTCCTTTCCTCCATTTATTTTTATGAGGACTGGTTTTCTATGATTGCGGTTGGAAATGTATTTGCTAGTATTATCTTATTTTTAACAGCGATTTTTTTTCAAATTTCAAAAAAAAAAAAAAAAAATTTCTGTACGCAATTTTTACATTCTTGGATATATTATTGAATACTTTTGCAATTGTTATGAAACATGTGTGCTTTTAATTAGTTTTAGGTCATAAATTAAAAGACATGTATATTTTCCAGGATATACTTTAAAATACCATGTGAAAGATATCTTAGAAACAACTGTTATTCGTAATCTTTCTGCCGATGCTACGAGAGTTCAGGTCACCGATCTTAGACCCACAACTGCGTACACTTTTGAGATATTTGCTTGGACAGTAGTTGGCCCTGGACCAGTGAAAACTGCTACTATTCAATCTGGTATCCCACCAGGTACTGAAACTTATTTGTATTTATATGTGTATTGTTTCTAGTTCTTACAAAATTTTCCTGGTTTTAGCTGAAAAATCCAATTATTGCTTGGTTGGATTTTAATATTGACATGAAACTTAAGAGAGACAGAGAGAGAGAAAAAGAGTTCTTATAGTAATTGAATTGAAGCTTTTTTTTGTTTGTTTTATTAGTTTCAGATTTTTATTCAAAATTTTCTATTTTGAAATAAGAATATTTTTTTAAGTTATGAAAATGTTGAACCAATGCATTACTAAGAATTTATTACAATTGTCTAATATTTGTTTAGTATCTGCAATCATCTGTGTATATTCAAAATCATGAATTTTATTGCTATATGATTTTTATCATTTTACTTTTTTTGACTGTTGCAATAATGCTTTACTTTTTATTGATTATTAGAATATTCTATGAAATGAATATAGCTACATTTATTTTATCAATAGATCTCAAAAGATTTTTATTGCTTTGTAAAATCTACCGAATCTTTTTTTCTTTCTAATTAGTAGGTATGATTGTTTTTACAATGCAAACCCTATTAATGTGTTAACTGGGAATTCTGGTAAAGCTTCAGGATAGTATTCTGTGATTGAAAAAAATTTCATTGGCTTCGAAAAATATGCTGATTGAAATAAAAGTCGACATGTACCAAATGCTCAGAAACAGGTTCTTATTTTCAATACTTGCCAGATGGGAGTAAGAAGAAGTAAAGGCAGGTTTTAAAAAAACTTGTTTTTTTTTTACTCAACCCGGATGGGTTTTAGTGGGTGTTTTAAGATGTTACCTAGTTCAGCACTTTTTAGGTTTAAATTTTAATTCAAAAGAGAACATTTTTAGTTAAAGCAGAAACTGTCATAAGAAAATAATAATTAAATCACGAATTAAAAAAATAGCTTTAAATGTTTTTTTAGTACCATCTTTTCATACTGGTACTAATAAAAAGGCTCTTAAATTAATTCCTTCTTTGACTAGAAATATAATCATAATACTGGGTCCAAGAAATATCATGTTTTTCGACTTATTTGTTTTCAAATACTTATATTATAGTTTAATATATATATATATATATATATTTGAATTGTTCTTTTAACTATCTATTTAGTTTTAGTTTTGTTCTGACAAATAAAATAATTAATCAATCATGTAAAGTTTTATTAAATAAAATTTACAATACAAAATAAGTTAACTTTTATTTTTTGTTATTCAGTATTTTATCATGGTTTGAAATGTAAGGAATTTTTATATTTAAATCATTATTTTGTAGTGTTAAAATATGATTACTAATGAAATATTATAATCCATCCATTTATATATTTTATAAAACAAAAATAATCTTTTGTATAGAGTTAACATTTTTTATTTTACTATAATACTTATATATGCTTATTTTATTCATATTTGAAAACTTAATTAGTAAGGAGATAAAAGAAAGACAAAGTTATTCCAGCTTGCACTCAGCACCTGTTCAGTTTAAAACAAATAATAATGAGGTAGCTCAAATTATTGTTTTAAAAAAAGTAGTTTTTCTTAATGTTGAAGTAAGAAAAACTATTATTTTAATTTAAAGTTACATACATATTTATCTAAATACATAGTTTTTATAGTAGAGTTATGTCAGGGTTGATACTCCAAAGGGAGAACAGGGAAAACCTGGAAAATACAGGGAATTCAAAAATAACCTAAAACAACAGGGAAAATGCAGGGAATTTTGATTTTTTCTTTACAAGTTGGGGAAATACAGGGAATTTTGTTTCTTATTTTTATCTTTTAAAAAATGGTGACCACTCAAAGCATAATCTATTGAATATTTAACCATGATATTTCAGCTATATTAAACTATTTTATTTACTGTAGTATTATTTAGGTATGTTCAGTGGTTTTTCCAGCAATTAAAACTAATAAATATAGTCAGCCCAATATAGCTCACACAAGAGCACAGTAGTTGTTGTTTCCTCTTAATGTATTGTGTATAATATGTACAGGGAAAAACACAGGGAATTTTTTTTCCAGATTTGAGTGGTTACCCTGTATGTATATTTGTGTATTATGTCTTTAAGTCAAATAAAAGATAGCAATTGATATTCAAGCAGATTTTGATTATGTTTATTAAAAAAAAAAAAAAAAAAAAAACATTCAAGCCCAGGTTTTATTTGTTTTTTTGGGAGGTTTGTGAGTGGGTCAAATACCCTGAATCAAGTTAATTTGAAAAAAGAATAAACAGAATAAAGAAAGAAAACCAGAACAAGAAAAATCACTGGTTCGGTTTTTTTAGAAGTTTTGTTTCTCACCTTTTCTAGCCATGTTTCTCACCTTTATTTTTAATTGGTGGCAACTTTACATTTTGCATTTCAAAGCACCTTTGTTTCTTCTCATTCATGTGTTCCAATTCTTGACAATGGGTGCCTATTTTTGAGTGCTTGTAACATATGAACTTTTATTCCCATCTGCATATTTTTGAAGCCAATGAAATTTTTTTTTTTAATGAAGGAATATCTTACTGCTTTGGTTTCTTGGGATTTTATTTAACTTTGGCTTAGTAATCATATTTATTGTTAATTAATTAATAGCAAATATGTCATAAAAATTTCATTGTTATTTCAGTATTGCCAGGCCCGCCTGCAAAGTTAGCTGTGTCAAATATTGGAGCCTTTTCTGTTGTATTGCAATTCACTCCTGGATTTGATGGAAATACATCTATAATAAAGTGGTCAGTTGAAGCTCAAACGAGACGCAATGAATCTTGGTTCAAAATTTATGAAGTCTCTGATCCAGAAGCCTCTAATATTGAAGTTAAGAACCTGCTACCATTTTCAGACTATCGTCTTCGACTCATAGCAATTAATGTTGTGGGGTCTAGTGAACCAAGTCATCCATCAAAATTCTTTCAAACAATCCAAGCCCCTCCATCTCATCCTCCTTATAATGTCACCGTTCGAGCAGTTAATGCTAAGGCTTTAAGAGTTCGATGGACAGTAAGTACTTTGGTTGCAAATTTAGCAGTGTTTTAAATGCAAAATTGGAATTAAATGATTTAAAGCTTAATGGAAACTATTTTAGAAATTTTTAACATATTCGAGTAGTAACTGCAGAAGTTTTTAAAGAGTCAAAGTATTTTTTTTAAACAATCTGTTTTTAAATAATGCAAAGGGAAAAATCTAAGCTATATCATAAAATAATAATGAGAATCGTTTATTGCTTATCTATATTTTATTTATTTATTGCATTTATTTTATTTTGCTAACAATGTTTTTTTTTTATGGGGGTTGTAAGGCACATTGGAATGCTTCGTGTAGTTAATGTAAAGGCTGTTTTATAGTTACGTCACTATTCAAGTAATATATTTTTGTTATGTCAGGGAATAGTTCAAATAGAAAGAAATGATTCTCCAATTTTAAAGAATTTTTGTGTTTATTTTTTACAACTATTTTTTTATTATCAATATTTGTATTTTTTATTCTATTTATTATGAAATCATAAGTATATTTTATTATAGAAGTATAGTTTTTAAAGTTAGAACCTTTTTATATAATGCATTAAAGTGTGTAATTTCTTCTGATAAGTTAGTTTAAAGCATAAAGTATTATTTATTTCAGCCTCTCCAACAAGTAGAATGGTTTGGCATTCCGAGAGGATATAACATTCATTATCGACCGATTTCAATGGATAACTTGGAAAATTCTTCAGATAATAATACCTATCATCATATTGTTCTTGAAGACCATAATGCTAACAGCTTCGTTCTCAAAGATTTAGAAGAGTTCACTGATTATGAAATAGCCGTCCAGGCGTTCAATGATGTCGGAAGTAGTTCTCTTAGCATACCTGCTCGTGAAAGAACAAGAGAAGCAGTTCCATCTTCTGGACCCACTGATGTAAAAATTAATGCTACATCATCAACAACCATTGTTGTTAAGTGGGGTGAAGTGCCTAAAATCCATCAAAATGGTATTATTGAGGGTTATAAAGTTTATTATGGTGCCAAAAATGTGCCTTTTCAATATAAGACAATCGAAAGCAATAACACTTTTACAACTACACTTACTGAACTGAGAAAATATACCCAATATAGTGTGCAGGTTTTAGCTTTTACACGTATAGGTGATGGTGTTTTAAGCATTCCACCCATGTCTGTAAGAACATTTGAAGATGTTCCGGGTGTTCCTTCAAACATATCATTTCCTGATGTTTCCACAACTACTGCACGTATTTTATGGGATGTGCCAGAAGAGCCAAATGGTGAAATTTTAGCTTACCGAGTTTCTTATAGGTTATATAACTCCAATGAAGAGGAAATAGTAAAAGAGTTGGCACCAACTGAACGTACTTTAAAAGTTCTAAATCTACAACCTGATACATATTATATGTTTTCTCTCACTGCTAAAAGTAATGAAGGGTGGGGTAAAACTGCCCATGTTAAAGTTTTCACTACTAACAATCGCGAAGCTCCTCAACCACCATCTATTCCTCAAATTAGTAATTCTCAAATCCAAGCTAGGCAGATAACATTTAGCTGGACTCCTGGAAGAGATGGATTTGCACCTTTGCGTTTTTATACGGTTCAGATGACTAAAAGCGACAACTCTTGGAAAACTGTTGCTGCCAAAGTAGATCCAACCCTTAACAAATATACTGTTACAGGTTTAAAACCCTTTACGCCTTACAAATTTAGAATACAAGCAACAAATGATATTGGTTCTAGTGGTTGGAGTCAAGAGTCCAATTTAACTTGGACATTTCCTGCTGCACCTGAACAATCTCCAAAACACGTTATGGCCACTCCATACACTACCACATCTGTTAGAGTCAGCTGGGAAGCACTAGGATTTGAAGATTGGAATGGCGATGTTCGTACCGCTGGATATCGTGTTGAATACTGCCAGGTGTCGGCTTATTCGATTCCAAGAACTGGTGACTGTCCAGCAGGAAAGATTCAAGGTGCCAATTCATCTGTTTTGGCTCTGCATCAACTTGAAAGGGATAGAGTTTATGAAATCCGGGTCTATGCCTTTAACAGTAGAGGGGAAAGTCCATCGAGTCTTCCTGTTCAAGTGTTTGTTGGGGAGGCAGTGCCTACTGGTGAACCGAGGGAAGTCACGATTGAGTCAATAAGCTCCACTGAATTAAAAGTATCCTGGAAGCCACCTCCTCCGTCCTTGCAAAATGGTGATCTGCTTGGTTATAAGATATTTTATGAACCTGCTAATAATGAAGGATTTGAAGAAATGGAAGCTGTACCTCCTGCCACTGTGTCCTATGTTCTGCTGGATTTGAAGAAGTACACGGAGTACAATATTCAAATTTTAGCTTTTAACCCGGCAGGAGATGGTCCTCGCTCACCACCCCAGTATATTTCTACAATGGAAGACATTCCTGGACCACCTGGGCCATTGATTTTTATCGATGTTACCATGACTTCATTAAAAGTGAGTTGGAATCCTCCCCCTGAACCGAATGGTGTTATTGCTGGTTATTTAGTAACCTATGAAACAGCTCTTCCTGATATTGGTAAGTTATCAACTTCAAATCATATTCTAGACTTTCTGTACTTAATTTTAAAACTGATACCTAAAAATTTGCTATTTAAATGTATTGGATAATACTTATCTCAGTTACTGCAATTTTTACTCTCTTGGCAAAGGCTTATTTTTTCTCTTGGTTTTTGAAGAAAATGCTTCGTTTTCTCTTGCTATATTTCTTTTATTTATATATATATATAAAAAACGTATTTATTATGTTTAAAGGTTATTTTAAAAAAATGTAGTTTTAAAAGAAAATTTTTTTAACTTTAAATTGAGTGCCAGTATTTTATAAAGTTTATTTTTGTAAATTAAAATTGGCAAATACAATACTTTATTTAAAGTAAGTTTTTTTATGAAAAATTATAATAATTATTGCTTTAAAACTTTTAAGTAAATCATTAATTCCAGCATCGCTATTAAATTACGATTTTTTTTCTTCTAGTTATACCATTTACCTGATAATAATTATACAAATGTATCATTTTAATAGGGGCAAAATACAAAATATATTTAAACACCTAAGAAGAAACTTTGTAAAAACATATCTTAAAAAGTTGCTCTGTTTTTAAAATTAAGTAATACAATTAATACAGTTAAGTATTTTTGTATTAAAAACAGTTACCTAAGAAACATAATCACAAAATTATACTGTAAAATGAGATATATATTATTAATCAAATCATCTAAAATTCAATTTCCGTCACATTCATTTTATATTTTTATCTTATTTATCAGTTTTAGAATCTAAAATAAAAAATTTTACTATCATCTCATAAAAAAATCTTTTTACTTAGAAGTAATATCACATTTATTTTCATAAATTGTTTTAAATATTTAATATGTATTTACAATATGTTTAATATGTACAAATATTGTCAGATTCTCAAGTTTCTTGTTCATAGAACCTTATAGGATCAGATTCTTGTTTATAGAACTGAAATTTCAATTTGCCCATTAACTTATTTACTTTATTTTTAATCTTTAAAAATATAACCAAGCCTTACATTTTTAAATAACTCTATGCTTGTTTCTTTGATTTTATAGTGACATTTGTTATGGTTAACTCTCATGTATCTTAATTGAATACATATTTTTTTCTTCAGATTTTAGCAAACAAGTGAAGCAGAAAGTCACATCTACTTCTTTAAGTGTTCATGGCTTAGCTGAAGCTGTAACGTATACTTTCCGTGTTCGTGCAGAAACATTTGACTATGGCCCAGAGTCTGTTGGAAATATTACCACTGGACCACAAGAAGGTAAGAGGCATAAATTATTTATTTAGCAATTACACAAATTAAACTAAAACAATTAGAAAAAGAACAACACCTAAAATGACATGTTACTATTTTGGTTTTATAACTAAGAACCTTTGTTGAAATAAAGACACTAAAGAATTTTCATTAGATTGTATTGCTTTACATATGACAATATTTGTGCTTTATTGCATTATTTTAGCTTTATTTATACACAAAAAGTTGACCTTTTGTTTAGATTTGATCATGGTTTAAATTATAATTTAAATAAAATAATTTTTGTTAAAGAAAACTGGTTATATGAATACTTCAGCTTGAATCAAACCAAATGAAAAAACATTAAATTTTTTTAGGGGCAGGGTTTGAAATTAATTGGGGTTGTAGATTTGGTTTTTATGTTATTTTTTTATAAATTATTCTTTTTTTTATTAATTGCCGATCGAGTGTGAATTACGCTTTTTTTATGATGAGGTTTATGTTTTATTTTGCTTTATTTAACACTGTTAACTTATTTATTTTATGAATATAAAAAATCACTTGTGTCCACTTTTTGAAATTTATCATTTTTCGATTTCTTTCTATACTTAGATACTAAAGCCATTAAAAATATTCTTAAAGATAATTAAAAAAATATTAAAAATTAATATAAAATTATTTGCATTCATATTTTATGATTTGGGAAGGAGTGGGAAATTATCTTTTATAAGGTCTTTTAAAGTTTATTATTCTCATGCAAACTATCTATTTATAATATCTATTTGAACTTTCCTAGGTTCACCCTCTGCTCCAGAAGAACTAATATTGAAGCACAGCCACAGTTCTTTAACTTTGACGTGGAAGAATGGTCCTCAAGGGGCATCTCCAATCATTGGGTACCTTATAGAATACAAAGAATCTGGTAAAAAGTGTTCAATACTATATTCATATCTGTTTGTTCTTCATATTTATGGGGAAACTTCATTATTTTAGAATTTTTTCTAAGTTCTTGCTAAAAAAAAAATGGTTTTCTTATTTGCTGCATCTCATTAACAGTTTTAAATGTTGGCATAATATTAAAATAAAATATTAAATCCTTTCCTTGCAAAAGATATTTAGAAGTACAACCAAATTGTGCTGTGCCTAATTCTATTTTTC
Source organism: Parasteatoda lunata (assembly GCA_949128135.1). Lineage (NCBI taxonomy): Eukaryota > Metazoa > Arthropoda > Arachnida > Araneae > Theridiidae > Parasteatoda > Parasteatoda lunata. The sequence goes on along the minus strand of OX421974.1, from coordinate 50,236,754 downwards.
AATTGTACCTAATAAGTTACAAACAGAATAATTTCCAATTTTAATACTACTATTTTCATAAGATCATCATTGCAACTAAATAAAATAATTAGATAAGGGATTAAAATACTGTGAGTTATATATAAGAATTGAATAGCCACATTCAAATTGGCAGGAAAATACTGTTATTGGACTTTGTAAATGCTAATCCCAGTTCTTTTAACTATTGAGTTTTGACAAGCAACTTTAAATTATTCTAAAAAGGAAGAAGTTGGAGTCAGTAATTAAAATCAGCCAATTTTTTCTAAACTGTTGATCATATTAATTGTAACGTGCAACATTCACCAGTGCTTTTTTCTTTTTGATTCTTTTTCTTAACCAGCCAAAAGCACAAATCAAACTACGCCGAAGTAGTTTAAAATATTAATTAGTTGATAAAGCGCTTTAAGTTTAAAGATATAACTTTATATTTAATTTACTCTCAGTTTTTTTTATAGCAATAAGAAGAAAAAGTACATTATTTGAGTCATAAACAGCTAAACATCATTCGATTCATAAACAGAGAAACATAATTCGTTTAATAAAATCAAGATGCTTGGCATCGCTGGTGTGGTAATGATTATTTTTAATCCCCAAAAAGAAACTTGATGGAAAAACCTTCTCTATATTATAAGAAAAAAATAAATTTGAATATCACACCCTTCACAAAGTTATGAGTTTGGGTTTTAAAAGTAATACAAACACAGAACTGTTGCCAAATATTAGAATTAAAGGTATTAAAACATACTAATGCTCAATTACCAAATTCAGAAAACAAACAAGTCCAAAAAAGGTAAATTAAGTTCAGAGTTAAATAATTATGTTAAAAAATAATCACACTTAATCACTCATTTCTTCGAAACTATTATAACTAGATGTTGCAAATTTTTTTATTCAATTATTAATTGGGAATTAACTTAATAATTATAAAGGTCCACAAGTAATCGTAGAGTTAATGAAAGTTTCTTGTGGCAACACAAATAAAAAAGATTTTTTACTATACTTTTTTTCTGACTCATCTCCTGTATGAAAAGTTGTCTTAATAAAAACTATAGAAAAATATTTTAATTAATATTCATTGTGATTACTGTTTCAGATAATACAGATGAATGGCAAACATTAATTCTTTTGAATAATGGTCCTCAGTCTTCCTATACTGTGAGTTTCAGGAATCTTTTACCGTCAACATCCTATCAGTTTAGGCTTTTTGCTCGTAATTCATATGGCATTAGTTTTCCAGCAATGTCTCCCACCCCATTTGCTACTCCCAGTAAGTTGATTTTACTAATTACGTCAGTTACTTTCAATCATTATCAACATTTTTATTATAATTTTTCAAATATAAATATATGATTATTCATCCTTATAAGCATTAGTGAAGACTTTTCTCACACTTTGAGAAACCGATTCTATTAGTGCAGGTTTTCAAAATGGTACCATATGCTCTGGCAGTAGAAACCCTCAGCGCTGCAACAGGCACTGCAGATTATTACAGCATCCACAGATTATATCTAATTTGTTTCTAATAAAAATTTAAAAAATAAGAAGAAAAAAACTGAATCGAGAGAATACCATAAAAGCAAACAGAATAATATTATATTTAAGCAAAAAGTACAATATTATTCCTTTTACTTTCGTAAAAAGTGAAGAGAATAATATACTTTATTATTCTTTTTGCTATCTGCAAAATAAGCAAAAAAATAAAAAATATGGCAATAAGCAAAATAATTGTAATAACCAAAAGAATTGTAATATTGTAATGAGCAAAAAGTAAGGAATATTAGTTTTTTTTCCTATCACTTGATTACAAGCTTAACTGCAAAGGGATTTTTGTATAATTTATTAGTAAAATTTAACTTAAAATTAAATGACATAAAGTTTTTATGTTATAAGGATCTTATTTTTGCAACATTTATATTTGATTAAGCTGAGTTTTTATAATAACCTTTCTTTGGTTGCATTGAGGTCTCAGACAAATTTGAATTTAAGAAGATAGTGTTGCAGATTCAGTTCATAAATTCTACTGCAGGTTCATACACTATTCATTTAAGTTGTACATTTTCTAAAAATGACTGTAAAAAATAACTTTTTATGTCATTGAAAGGGAACTGACATTGTAATACTGTATAAGTTACTGTAGAAAATTCAGAAAACTGTTTCAGAAACGTGAATCAGAGATTTTTTTGAGGAATTAAAGGTATGCCCACCTTTAAATGGTACTATATACATTGAGTAAAAAATTATAAATTTTTGTAAAAAAATGACATAATTTTTTAAAAAATTTTATTTTTGGATAAAAAATGACTTACTATGTAATGTGTAAAAAAAAAAAAAAAAAAAATTTTGCAAATCTTTTGTATTTTAATTAAGTTTTACATTTCTTATAGGTAAATTATATCATGAGTATCGTCAGAAACTTCCATTTTATCGTGAAGTTTGGTTCTTAGTTATGATTGCATCTCTGAGTGTTATTGTTATTGTCCTTGTTGTAGCAGTATTATGTGTGAAAAGTAAAGTTTATAAGTATAAGAGTAAGTATTATTATTAAGCATTTTATAAAGTATTATTTCTTTAAAATGATATTTTATATATTGCTTTTTATGCCATAAGTCTTATTATTATTATTTTTTTTTTACTGTTTAGAAGAAGTACAAAAATCTATTCATGATGATCATATGAGTATGGATGATGGTGGGTTCCCTACATTTGAATTGAGACAGTCTAAAAGAGGCACACTTTGTAAAAACTCGCTCTCAAGAAAAAATCATAATGCTATGCTTACTAAGTAAGTTGAATTACATTCTATTATTTTTCTTGTGTTTAATTTAGAAAATTTTTTAATAATGTAATTTAAAAAGTTTTAAATTGTTTCTAAATAAAACAGGTGAGCAATTTTTTCTCATGTCCACATTTTCTTTAATATTTTTTTTATTTTTACATTTTTTGTTAAATTTTATATCCAATTTTTTGAAAAGTCAGATTTTTATCTGTCTGAAAAATCAGGAAGCTGTCAAGTTATTTAACTAAAATTCCCAAAAATCCTGGGACAATGTATTTTAATGTACCCTTTCTTGTTACTTACCTTTTTGAGCATTACTTGTCAATTCGCGCCAGGATAGCCTGGTTTGTAGGGTGGGAGCCCATGTCTATGAGGTCATGACTTTGATCCCTGTCGACTAAAGACTCCTTGTGCAGATTAAATCTGTCAAAACACAAAGTCCTTGTTCGCATAAAAAATCATACCTCTAGAGGTACTAAATTGGAGATTGATCATTCTCAGGTTCAAGTTAAAATAAAGGCATAATCTGAAAGGCATAACAGAAAAATTAATAATGAATTGTTTGCCTTATGTTAAAGTCAGGGAAATTTATGAAATTAGCCAGGAAAATTTTTTGAAAAGTTAAATTTTTTTTTAATTATAGTGTTGAGTTTATTACACTGAACTTTCTGTTTTCAGTTCAGTATAACAGTTTCATTATTATTTTGTTTTATAATTTATAAAATTTAATGTTACTAACATTCTATTTTTATTTCAAAAGGATGTGAGCATTTTTGAAAACCCTTTATTTTATGATCTGATCAAATAATAACATTAAATCTGTCTTGTTAATAGTTAAAAAAAAACTTGCTGCAATATACTTTTATACTGTATTTTAACTTGACCTTTTTTACCCCATGAAGCAACATGTAAACAAAAATATGTGTAGTAGAATATGAAGCACCCAAAATAGAATTTCTTTTTCTACCATTTTCTTTAATATTTTTAGTCCTTCATTTTTTTATACCTGTAAATAATAATGTAAATTTAAAATAAAAATTAAAATTACATTTTATGCAAATTTAACATTCTTGAGTAAAAAATTGAACATCTGTTGTTATAAATATAGCAATATTAGTAGATAGCAAAGATATCTGAGTTCTTATAAATTAATTTGCCTCTGACTGCTATCATTTTAAATTTCCTCTTATTCTTTTAAGGAATTACTCAATGACATTTTCTAAATATTTCACACTTAATTTTAGTTGTAGAATTTTTTAAAGAATATTTTGTATAACTATTGTAATATAATCTGCTGAATTGCTTATGCCAAGAGAACTACTAAATCAAGAAGAATGTGAATGCCATGTGGAGCTTAAAAATATGTGTATTTTGGAAAGAAATTTGGGAGTATTTTTAATATAAAACCAATGAAATGCACACAGAACATCATATAAATTTTCACTTGACGATACAATATGTTCTTTCAATTATCATTAATTTTAAAAAAAAATAATCATGTTATGTCTTTTTTTTTTTTTTTTTTTTTGATGGCAAATCACCTTCCTTTGGACAAGATTTGATCATATTTCACCTTCATTCAAATGTTATATGTTATGTGTTTCATGTGCAGTAGTCTAAAAAAATAAAAAACCATAACTTGAACTTTTTGCTGCTAAAGGACTCATTTTCAATGAAAGCAATCATAGAAAAGCTTTATACTAGTAATAGAAAATTACTACTATTATTTATTGGTTTATTTTTGAAAATTTAACTTGAAATTTTTACATTTGATTGGGAGGTTCAAATACCTAGGAATGACATTCCTATGGGGGTCCAAATATTTAAGTGTAAATTAAAATAACAAAGGAGATTTAAATTGTATCAGTTATTATAATAGAAGGGGTACTGGGAAGTCTAACTACCGATCATCTCTATAACTCTTAAGCTTACTAAAAAGCCAAAGTAATAAATAAATATAAATAAAAATGCTGTAGTAGTCAGTTTCTTTCAAGCAAAAATTTTTAAATTGTAACTTGTTATTTCCTTCTTTCAATTTCTGATTTAAATCAAATGAGTTGGTTTTTTTTCTATTTATAGTTTTTATCTGTCTCATTAATATTGTTATTAATAAATTAATTACGGTTATTAGTGAGTTGGTGTAAATTGGTTTGTTCTCTTTATTACACATATTTATGATACATTTGTGTGTCATATGAAATTTGTTAAACACATTCTCTTAAAATGTTTTGGGCAGAATTCTATAAATATGTGTAATTTTTCCCCCTCTACCAAGAAAAAAAATTAGAAGACCAAAGCAGTTTGCATTGCAAGAAACAATGTTGAATACCTCTGATTAAATTGAGTTTATATCTAATCAGTTGTATTTTAAACATGAGAAGAAAAAAAACATGCACCTCTGTCTCTCTTACCTACTCCTACCTCTTAAAAACTTATTTATTCTACCTCTTAAACATGTCTATTATCTTCAACGTAACATGTTAGTAATATATTTATTTTAATTTGATTTTTTTTAAAAAAGTAATAAAAGTGTGATTAAAATCTACCTTTTTTTTAAAAAATTTAGATGCCCTCCTCGTCCAAGCCCAGGCAGTGTTACTTATTCTGATGATGATGATACTAAAGGTTACGATGAAAACTGTGATAGTAGTAGTTTAACTGAAAAGCCTTCTGAAATGAGTTCATCTGATTCACAGGTTTGTTTATATATCATTAGTTTATTGCTAATCAATTAATGATCGTGAAAAAGAAACTAATATTAGGCATATTAATTGCTTTTTAATATTTTGACTAAGGAATGAATATGTCTTGAATTGCACTGTGAATGTCTTTGACTTTGTTTTTAAAATAAGTTTATTTTGATGAAGTTTTCTTTACCTACATATATTTGGTTTGAGAAGTTCCATAAGTGTTTTTATTTGTCTAAACATCCATTTCAATTTTATTTTTTAATATTGTCTGTGTGTATGCAAGGCCTGTGTTTGTGGGTCCACAATTTGAAAAAGGCAAAAACCAAGCAAATCTAAATATAGAGATAAATGTTTGAAGTTTAAAAAATTAATAAATATACTTGCCTTTAGTATGAAATAAGAAATTCTGAAGAGAAGTTAACAATTAAAAAACATGCTAGTTTAAGTTCCGTAATTCCATACATAGTTGCGTTTTTCTTTATCTGGTTAAGCAAAGAATAAAATATTTATTATAGGATAAAGAAAAAGATCGCACAAAAACATTGTTAAATTTTGTGTCTCGATCATTTTATAAATTTTATTGTGTCCATATCTCTAAAATATAAATTATATATTTTCCTTTAATTTACAAAAATTTTTTTTGTTTGTGTTTTCTATTAAAAGCTTTTTAAGGCATCGTTAATGTACTTTAAATGGAGTGTTGTAGCTTTAACTTAAAAAAATTTAATAAATATTCATTAAAGGTGTGTTATTATGTTTTTCCTTTTTTTTTTTTTTTTTTTTGTGACTAGCATTTAACATTTTGGCTATTTAACAAAGATTTATTTTTGAAGAGGAAAACTGAAGAGTTAAACTCCTTCTCACAATCTTGGAAAAAAAAAAGTTATCCAAATTTCTAATAGTTAAAATTGAAACTGTTTTTTTATATTTTGGTCAAAATAAGAAATCTTGTGTTAAATTTAAAAATAATTGTATTTTTTTTTTAGTTGAAAAGTTTCATTTTTGGTATATAACTGCTGAGAACCACAGCATTATAGTCCTCTCTTCACACGTATTTGCTTATTTAGAAATTTACATTATAATCTAATGCATTTCAAAAATGCACTTTTTTTTTCTTGTTGAGGTGGTCAGAAATGATTCATATTATTAAAAAAAGTTTTTTTTTTTTTTAAATGTTTACTTTTTTCTTTCTTTTCTTTTTTTGTTTGCAAAAATATTTCATGTAACTAAGAATCAACAAGAAATTTATTCAAAGAAAAAAAAAGCCTTTTCATGTCTAGGGGAGCCACTGGATTGGAAATTTGTATTTTTTTCTTTTTTGAATATGAGTACTGGGAATCACTGCATCATAGATAGATCTATGTTCAACACTTAGTTTGTTTTATTATGAATTTATAATTTTATCTCCTGTATTTGAAACATGTATTTCTCTCTCATTGTGGTGGCAGGAAATTATCCATGATATTAATGAAGAAAAGTTTTCAAAAAATTAAAACAGCATTTCTAAATAGTATTCAGCTTTTTTTTATTTTCTTTTTTGAAAAAATATTTTATGTAATTAAGAATCAGTAATAAATTTATTTACAAAAAAAGAAGCTTGTTCATGCTTAGAGGAGCCAATTGGTTGAAAATTTAGATTTGTTTTGTTAATATCAGGGATTGACTGCATGAGTGTTTATTTTCTATATCAATAATATTTTGTTATTGCCTCAAATTTAAATCAGCTTTTTTGGTATAACTTTGTTCATCTTTATTAGGGTTCTGACAGTGATGCAGAAAGTAATGGCAAAGCTGATCCGCATTCATTTGTCAATCACTATGCCAACGTTAACGACACTCTCCGTCAATCTTGGAAGCGACAGAGACCAGTCAAGCCCCCTAGCTATACTGACAGTGAACCTGAAGGAAGCATTCAAGTGAGTTTGAATGGTGGACACATTGTTATGAACAATATGGCAGGCTCCAGAGCTCCATTACCAGGATTTTCCAGTTTTGTATAAATTGTTACTTGTGTTCATCTTTCATTGTTATAAGCCAGAGCCAATTCCTTAATCTGGAAGTATTGACTAATGTCTCAAGACTGTAGTTATTGAATCTGATTTTTTTTAAAAAAAATTTATTTGTAAATATTTGTTTTTGTATCATATAAGTTATCAATACTTTTGTTTCCTAGTATTACAGTGTGTGCCATTTAGATGTTTCATTTATTTACTTTTCGATTCTCTGACTTAGTGATTGTGTAAATTATCACTTTATTTTTTCATATTAATTTTCAATTCATTTTTAACTGCCAGATTATGATGCTAATAGGAATGGGAAATACTTCACAACTTCTGTGCCAATTGAGTTCAAGCGGGAGAGTTTTTAAAATTTTTCTTATTAGAGGGAAATAGCGTATAAGCGGTTTTCATTATACTGGGTGCCCTCATGAATTCAGTTTTCCCTCTTTTGCACAATTGTATGTTTTTGAAAATTCATATCCAAGTTCAGGCTTAAGTACAGTTTTAAGTGTAGCTTCTAAATTATATATTTTTTCTATAGTTTTGCAATTGTACAATTTTAATTTGAATTTTCTGTGAGGAATCAAACTCATTCTTTCGTTTTCTTTTCCAAAATAAAAGTAAAAATTTTTTCTTCCAAACTACGTTTTTAAAATATTATCTTAAAACTACCTCCATGAAATTGTAAAACTTTGATCTAAAAAATTTTCACTAAATTTTTAAGGTCTTCTGAAGGTAGTCACCTGCCATAAAGTATTAATTACTGTTCGTGACACAGTAATTTTTATTTTCCTGTTCAAACATGAACATGTGCAATATCCAAGTAAAATGAGTAATATATTTAGCTAATATCCTGATAATTCAATATTAAATTCTTTATTGGAGTACAATTGTGTAGAAAATATTCATATTTTTAATTCATATGAAGGAAATTTTAAATTCATATTAAAAGTATTAATTAAAAATTTCATTGACATTCAGCAGTTTTCTGTTTTAATTTTTTAATTATCTTCCTTTTTAAGTAAATCAATGAGATTCTAACAAACTAGCAAGTTTGAGCTTTGAATTATGCAGCTTAAATTTTGCTTATATGAAATGGAAGAATGTTTTTTTAATTTGGTGAGCAAAAATCTTCTATTATTATAATATTCTTAATATTTATTAGTTTTTTTTCCTATCACTTGATTACAAGCTCAACTGCAAAGGGATTTTTGTATAATTTATTAGTAAAATTTAACTTAAAATTCTTAAATATTTGCCAGAGAAAAGAGTAAATCAAAAGAATAATTAAAATGCTCAAATTGTAAGCAAAAAGCACTTTTATAACATAAGTGTAAACTAATTGAAGAAACAAACTAGTTGAATCCAATCTGTGTGCCTTTCATTGTAATATAGTTGCAGCTTTTCGATTACCTCTCATTTATTTTCTGATTGTCCTACTTAAATATTAATGTTATGGTTCAGAAAAATTATATCATTCCGTCCTGCATTGAAATCCGCCCACATTCATTTTATAAAATGTGTTGAAGTCCATTTTGAATAAAATGTAGCTATTAGTTCAGAAATGTTACTTACTGTCCCGTAAAGGTTATGGGTTATGTATATCCTAGATATTATGACTCATAAAACTTAACTAAAATTAGCATATATTTATGTCTTGTGAAATAACTATACAATTACTTTAAATAGTAAACTATACTATACAATATACTCGATTAAATTAAGAAGTTATTGATTAAATTTGATACATTGATTAAATTAAGAAGTTATTGATATACAGAGATTTTAAATATTGTTATTGATTGGAGGATGTAAGGCAAAATGTTAAATTATCAACTTTGATAATAATGTCACCAAAATAAAACATTTTATCTGATATAACTGATAATATTATGCCAGAATTTTTAATATTTTTTATTTGTTCTTTACAAATTATATTTATTCTAATAGATATCATATGCTTCATTCAGTATGCACAACAATCATTAATATGCCGATATCAGACATTCTTAACTTTATTATTTCAAATTGGGATACTCTGCAATTCAATTTAGTAACTATTTTTATCAACCTTTTTACAAAAAAATTTGCAGTGTGTTTAGTTTTGTTTATTTCTGTACTTGAAGTTTATTTTTGTTTTGTTCTTTCAAGCAGGTCATGATATGCTTATATGTATTTTAATTGGTAACTAATTCTCTTTTGGCATCAACATTCAGCCATTTCAAAGTTACGTAAATTTATTTAAATGATTTATACTTTGTTTCAGCTTATCCTACAAATTTTTCCTATTATTTTTTTTATTTAAATTAATTCTGAAAAAAAATTTATTTTATGAAAATTTCTAGTTAAAAATAAATATCAGTTATTTGTAACATGTTTCAAATCCATGAAAGTAATATATATTATAATTTACCCTTCTATAAAAATATTTGTTTTATTCTAGAGTAATTTCTTATATTAATAAATTGTGAACTAGTTTATTATTGGGGACCAATATTTTTTGTATATATTTATGACCAATATTTTTTTAAATGCATAATTACATTCTCATTAAATTTTACGTTAATTTTATTTAAAAGTTTCTCCATTAACTTCATTTGTTTTTCATCAGTTTTACATTGTAGTATTGTAACATATGTTAGTTGTTTTAATAGTGTACGTATTTTTCATGAGCATTAGTGTGGTTCATAGTATTTTGCTATATTTTTAGTGAGAAGCATTTCATTTTTGTGATACATATTTTATCCAGTTTGCAAATGCATAGCATGTTTTTTTTTTGTAAGTTAGATTTTAAAAATGGGCATATAGTGCTTGGGTCTGTTTTCACTGCCAATTTTTTTTTACTCATCATCATTCTTTAGTTTTAGGAAGGTCTTGAAATGGGAACAAATTTAGAATTAGATGATTTAGGTCTAGTGCTATCATATTTGATTGTCTAATATACTGTATTTCAAAGTCCATTTTTATACCACTATTCTAACTAGACAGCTTAGAATTCCGTCCATTTAAGAAAAAGTATTTTACTTAAGCAGGATAGATATAAATTGAAAGTTTCTACATGCTAAGATAATTTCTTTTTTAATAACGTAAGTAAAGTTTAGTGGAATCTTGATTATTTTAGTCTCTGTGATCTTTTGTTGTGCCTAATCTGAGGTGCAACTTTCAAAAATTTTGAGAAAAAGTCGCTTTAGAATTTTCATGTAAATAAAGCAAATAGTAATATTTAATTAATCAATCGAATCATACTGTCTTAATCGTACAAGAGTTTCAGATCTATAAATAGTCTCTTTTTTTGTTTCTGTAAGCATAAATTTTATTTCATGTTGGATGACTTTTAAATCCAGAAAGAATATTTTCCAGAATGATGACTGTATAAATTCTATTTTGTGAAGCAAATTGTGTTATCATTATTTATTTTGAAAAGAATGTCTGTAAAAAGTCTGGTTACTTTTTATAGTTGGATTTTACAATTATCCTGTAATAAAAATTTTTAAATATTGTGCTGGCTCTTATTTTAAATGATTTACTTTTAAATTATTTAGTTTACACTTTATTTAATTACACTAATTTGATTGCAATCAACCATCTATGTAATAAAAAAATTTTTTTGCGAGAGGTTAATTGTCTCAAGTTATTGGTAAAACTAATGAAATTGTGCTACTTAAGTTTTATTAATCCAGAAGTCTCCATAAAAGAAACAATAGCATGCATCTTTTCTAACTTTCAATTTACTGGAGACTAACATTTTGCAACTACCATAAATCTCGTGTATAAGTCAACCTATTGTATAAGTACTTGTTGATTACAAGCATAGCAAATTTTTGTCTGTTGTGTAAGTAGACAGCTGAAAAAAATTCAAACCTGATTATTTTTTAAATTAAAAACATAATAAAAAATACTAAGTCTACAAAATTGTCTTAAGTTGAAAGTTATTGTGTTTTCTAGTGAAAATAATAACTATGTTACCGCAGGGATATTTGACATCAGTAAAAAGCTTGTGAGAGATAAGAAAAATAAAGGCATTTTGGATAGGATGTTGGAAAAAAAGGCCGAATAAGAGTGGAAAAAATATTTGTGGAATCTTTAAATTTTTATCATTGTGATTTATTTTAAAAGCTCTTATAATGTAATAATTTTTGAAATACTCTTAAATAAATTAACTTTCCTTATTTTTGATTTTTTTTTTCCTCAACAAAATTTAAAGCATTGTAACTAAGAAATACCATTTCGAAATACTCAATTAAATTCACTTTTCTTATTTTTATTTTTTTTCTTCTGAACACAATTTAAAGCATTGTTACTAAGAATACTGTTTTAAGTAAAGACAATATGGCAAGAGAAAGTGCAAAATTAATTGTGTGTAACATGTTAAAACTCGTTTTTGAAAGAGGTAAATGGATTCCCATGGATCTCATTGTTTATGATGAATCGATATTTCACGTTAAACGAATATATAACTTCATTACTGGTGCATAAGTTAACCGCTTTATTTTTCTAAAAATGTTTTGGGGTTTGAAATTTCAACTTATACAACAGGTTATGCGAAATTTCCTTTGTTTGAACTGTCACTCGTGTGTTTTAAAATGTACATTTAATAGACTTAACTATACATAATAAAAAAAAATTCAATTATATTAGACAGGAACAATTAGTAGAGGTGCTCTGCTTTTTTCCAAAGATGAGCAAAGAGTCTCTTCACAAAGCCTATACTTCACTGCTTAGAGATCTTTTAAGACAATAGAAAATATGTGTTAGTATATCACAATTGTTTCACAAGACATAAAAAATATGATAAGTTTTTGGAGTGCTGGTCTACATATGAAACTTGGTGATTAAATTTTGTTTACATCTGCATCCAACATAATGCAAAAGTTTTTAACTATCACAAGGAGAGCCAAATATAGCCCTAACAAAAAGACGTTTTAAATGTTCCTGTTCTTTAATTGCTCGATTTATTGGGTGCTTAGCCTCTTAATTCTCTGCTTAGCTAACAATTAGCTTCTAACTTTTCGACCAATCGCTATCTTTACTACTGGTTTTGATGCCAAATTTTTTTTTATCTTCTCGCTGAATCAGTCTCCTCTTTTTGTAGTATCATTACAGCTTCTGTAAGAAAAAGGAGGCTCCTTTTTCGTATATGTTCTAGGCATTTTTTGCCACAGGACTATTTAACCTGAAGAAATGGGTCCTAATCACAACGTTTTTGTGTTTAAAAAAAAGTTTATGTAATAAATTTTCATACTGACAGGAAGTAAAAACAAAGGTAAAAAAAAAGCTAAAAAACTTTTCTTCAAAAGTTCAAATCACTTTGAATCAACCCAAACTATTTTTTATCTGTAGTCTTTTTTAGAATTATTTGAAAATTAACTCTTTTATTATTATTTTAATTTTATGTAACAACTATATTTTAGACGTGATACTTTTTCATGTATCCCTTTGTTTTGTTTGATTTTAATCACGAACTTTGAAATTGCAAAAAGTTGATGCGTTAAACTGCTGGACCGTCCACAAAGTGTTCGAAAGTAGAGGAAGTATTTTATTTGTTCTACTTGATATGGTGTTTCTGAATTTTTATAATCTTTGAATTTTATAACTTAATAGTTATAAAAATAATATAATAATAATTAGTTGTATAATATATAATAATTAGTTGAATTTAATAACTTTTATAACCTTGGACTTTTATAACTTTTAAAAATTAAAAGGAAAAAAAAAAAAAAGAAATTCTCTTGTCAAATCAAATCTTGCATGTTAAAGATAAGTTGTTTCAAAAATTTGACTTGTTTTCTTTATTCAGTTTATATAAAATGATTTTAATTTAATTAACAGTGCAATATAAATAGAAATTTTAAAAACAGTAAACTAAGGGATGATTTATTGTTTTTTTTATTTTCTTAAAAATATTTAGTTGTATTACAAACTAATGAAACACTTAAATTAGAAATATTAAACCAAATTTAAATTTCCGAAATATTAAATTTTCAGAGTGAAATTATTCTAATTAAGATTTTAATAAGTAATGAGATTTTCAAACAACTAATATACGGACCTTATTTGAAGTGAATTAACTCAGAATGTTTATTAAAAAATTCTTTCTAATTAACATATTCCCTTTAAATCCTAATTTTTATAATTCCATTCATAATTTTAAAACCTGTTTCTGAAAGTTTAGTTTTCATGCCAACCGCAACTGGTGTGATATGTCTGCTATTTAAAATGACCTGTAGCAAAATAGATTTGAATGAACAAATTTTTTTTTTTATTAAATTTTTACCCTAGACAAGTTTTTTAAAAATGGTGCTGATTACTTCACAATCATAGAAATATTTCTCTTGACTGTAATATATTTAAAAAATTTTTTGCACTTAGATTTCAGACATTTTTATTACGAACCAAGCAGCTTTTAGTATAATTATTTAGTTTGAAAGTACATATTTTGAAAGTATATGGGCAAACAAACCTGTTTTAGTATTTGCAGTTGTTCCATCTTAGTAGTAAACTTTCTAGGTGCGTAACCAGAGTTAATTTTCAGAAGGAGCTGCGACTCGAACAGGAAAGAAAGTAACATTATTTCTACTAGCCTTTATTAAAAGAATTAGCAATTCAAAACTGAGGAGAAAACTGTGTATTAAGATATTTTAAGGGCAATATATTTGGAAGGACGGATATGGGTATTATCATACCCATATCTGAAACTACATTGCGACTTTTTCTTAGATTTGACATGAAATTTTATCTGTATGTTAAATAAAATTTAATTCAGCCATTAGTTTTTTTAAATTTAAATTAGCCTATGTTAAATTGTTTTGTGATTATAGTGGAGTCACAGAGTTCAACTGTTTTGCTGGTGTCTCATAAAATTACCTTTAACTACTTTGATAAAATAAAACAAAATTTTTTTAATATCCTTTATGAGAGATTCTTAAGTTATTTCAAATAGGATAAAATTTATTCTATGAAAAAAAAGAAAAAGAAAATAAAGTTGTTAAATACTTGTTACATAACGCTCAAGGCATAGATTTTAAAAACTCTGGCTATATATATTTTTTCTCAATTTCAAGAATTTAGAAATTTGTTAGATGATTTGTTTTTATATGTATAAATTTTTAAATAATTTTTGTTTTATTTTTATTGCTAGAAATTACAGTTTTTTTGTTTGTTTTCTTTTTGCTGGATACTAAAAATTTTATTCTATTTTTAAAATACGTTAGCAAGTTGGTATATTGTGTTAGAGGAAAGTAAAGGTATGAATAAACCATTGTACAGACATCAATATATATTTTTAAAGTCCTTATTACAAATGTAAACAACGAATTATACGCATTGAAGGTCGCAAATAAATGTTTAACCCAAGAAAAAAAACAAAAAACTATTGAATTCTGATCAATTATAGAGAAAGGAGCAGATGTAACAAGCATCTAAAGAGTTTTTATTGTAGATTTTAATTTGAAGGGGTCAAACCTGTCTTGCTGTTTATTTTACATTTTATTTAAAAGATCCAAATTTGAATTTACGACTACTAATATTCAACTCCGTAGCCTTGTAACTTAGAACCCAATCCAGAAGACAAGGCAACCCCTGGATCAAATATTGGAAGAAATTTGCCTTCGTGGAGGACTTTTTGATGGAACTAACTCGCATTTGCGTTACATGGAGAGGAAGACCTAGAAAGCCTCCCACGGTTAGCCTGACGGCGAGGGGACTCTAACGCATGATCAGTCTACCATTGAGGATGTTTCACGTCAGCACTGTGGTCGGTGCAAGCCGGATGCGGATTCGTATTGACAAGCCATTACTGGGATTTGAATCCGGATCGCCCACGGAGAGGACGAACGCTCTATCCCCTGAGCCCTTGCTGTTTTATTACTCTTGCCTTCCTGAACTGTGATTTATCAGATTTCGAAAGGATGTTTTTTTTTTTCTTCGCATAATATTTATTAATTTGTGACTGCCAATGCACATACTCTTTTATTTTTATTTGATGCGGATACTAAAAATTCACATTAAGTTCAGTCTTTAAGCGTTACTCCGTATACTTCCTCCCTCTAGGGTTTATACTTATTCTTTACTTTCTAATGAATTACTTTTTGCCTGATCATAAAATTTACATAGGTATGAGTGTTTTTTTTTTATCGACAATATAAAACCAATACAGTTCGTTTTTTAAACATAGTAAAAGTTTTTAGTTTTAAGACTATTTTCCAAAGGCTCTGTAGTTGTATGAAATGATGCTTTTTTTAAAAAAATTTGTACTATTTTCATAAGCTATGTCAATTTGCAACAGCTACTCGTGAATGTTAGGTCAAGTTTAATCTACGTGTTTATTCTAAAAATGGCGCAAAACGTCAATATTAGAAAAGCTACTGTCTTGAGAAAATAAAAAGCATTTGTAGTTTGTAAATTTTGAATATTTAAAAACTTATTCTAATGCTACCTTATCCGGGATCCTAAAAATTTGCAAATAATGGGAATTTGGCATCGATTTTGATAAATTTCATCTAGGTGGAAAAATGTCGCGAAATTGGCGATTTTTAAAAAAAAGTTTAATAACTTTTAAAATGTTTGAGTTATTTGTCCGTTCTAGAGTCCAGGTAATTCCAGATAGATTAGACATCAAATACGGTATAAAGTTATAGCTTTGCTTCAAGTGTCACTAAACGTCGTTAAGTCACTTAAACTTGGCTTTTTTATTTTCCTTGGCAAAAGAGCTTCGAAAAGCTATGTTTAAGAGTATCATTTGTGTTATCTTTGCACATTTATAAAATCCTGAACCCATGAATAATTTGATATCCTATAATTTTTTTCGGTGACTTTCATGAATTTTATTTATATAATAAATAAATTTAAGAATTAATTAATTAATTGCTCATTACAGAAAAAGGTTAAAAATATTCAAAATCATTTTTTAGAATTTAGCAAAATATTTTTTTATAGAGCATATCAATCAGTATTTTAATCCCAGTTTGTTTTATTATTTTTTTTTAAAATTAAAATTGCAAATTGATGACGAACAATAGCTTTAAAAAGAAAATGCATGAAAGTTTTTTTTGTTTATTTCTGACAAATCTCTTAAAGTAAAAAGAACGATCGTTAATGAAAGAAATATTGGGAGGAAAAAAAAAAGGAAAACAGCAAATCGCACTTGATGGAAGGCTTTTTGATGGGATTATAAGTTTTTGGATAAGATGTTCAATCAGATTATGCTTTTTGTTATTTTTTTAAGAATCGCAAAAGAAGGCAAAATGCTTTTTCCTTTGAAGGCAGGTGAGGATAGGAAAGGAGAAGGAAATCGAGAAAAAAAAAATAATGTATTGAAAAACTAAATAAAAATGAAAAGCTTTTAGGATTAGATTTAGAAGCTGTTACTCTTGATTTTAACTTGTAATGCGAAGTTAATAAACTTTGGTATAACATATGGCAAAACATATTTCTAGCATATACTAAACCATGCATATAACAGTAGGAAACATATTTCTGGCGTTTATATTTTAGCAAAGCTTTAACTATTTTACGTCACTTTTGAAACTTATTTTTTGGAATTACATTTTAATATACAGGGTGACTTAGAACTATTGTTCAAAAACCTACATTTAGGTCAGAAATATTATGAGCAAAAATTTTATAAAAATATGGTCGCAAATGCAATGCACACACGTTCTACGCCTACTAAACTAGGTATTGAAGAATGTAGAAGTCACAAATAATGATTACTTTATTACATAAAGCCGAGTCTGGAAAACATTTTTGTTTAAAATAACTTTTTTAAGCAGGAGCCTGAAGTTTCAGCCGGCAACTGTAATGCACGCATTGAACGACAAATGTTTGCAAGAATACCAGTCGTATCCGCAATGACTTTTGCAGCAAGAATTCGTTCCATCAAATCCATGTCCGACCGATTCGAATTCGATTTTTTAGTAGTGCAAACATTGTGACATCTTTCATATTTTTCAGCCTCTGTGCAATTTAGTAGTCCGAACGTTGTGACATCTTTCTTATTTCCTCCACTGCGCAGTTTATGTTCGTTATGTCAGACTACTAAATTGATCCATGTGGTTTCTTCTGTTGATCTGTTGAAGAGGTGTTGGTCCTACTCCATTAGAATTTTATTCACTAGGGTTTTCATGCAACCCCCCAAAAAATTATCTATGGAAGGCAGATATTGTTATTAAGATAACTAAGATATGGGTATAGCCTCCAGGTAGAATAGAGGTATAGTTTACAAGATGACCAAGAAATTGGTGTAGCTAATATCAGAAGTGAGTTTGTTTCGGTGGGACGTTGTTTCCTTTTTGTTATATCTATCTAAAACAACCTTGCACTGATGTGGATTATCAATATAATAAATCAATATCTTGCACTGATGTGGTTATAAACATAATCTAAAGCTAATTTACCACGGCCTACAACGTTTCTCTTATACTACTATACAAAGGTTACTCTACTATCCTTAACACCAGTTAGTGAATTCAGAATGGTCGAACGATTTACATTTTGTTACTCGACATCGAATTACTTTTCTTTAGCTTGGTTTAATTCAATAGTTGATTAATAAAATTTTATTAAAATAAATGTATTTACAATTCAGATAATATTATATAATAATCTACATCATTGAAGAATTTCGACAGAACGACTTGAAATTCTTGAAATAGCCATTTTCTTTTGCATATACGCATCGAATTGCGACTCTCCATAATTTCCAGCACCCGCTGTTCTTATAAATACCTTTCGTTAACCTTTCGTTTTCTCATTCGGTGAGATTTTATCCTTTTATCATTTTTCAACAAATAGAAACTAAGTCCTTCGTTCAGTTGGCTTGTAACTAAGAATCCTTACACTTTTTTTTTTTTCATAAATTTTTTTTTCTTGCTAGGCGAGAAAAAAAGTTAAATACTCCTTGTAAATATGTTTCTCTGTCAAAAGACTCTCTATATACTTATGTTTCGTTGCCATCAGTTATTACGGCACAAAATAAAAGTGAATGTATTTAACCCTTTAACAGATGAGACATCGCTGTCCCTTATATGTTTTTTTTTCTGACGCTCCACTACAGGAAAACATACAGTTTTAAATTTTTTAATTCTGAAAACAGTTAAATAGTTACTAAAAAAAATTTGTTAGACTATCGGAATTAAATTGCACTAAAGTATAAAGTTCAACAAAAAGTAGTTTGGAAAATGATGTTTTTTCATTCATATTTAAAAACTTATCAATAATTGATTCTGTAAATTAAAGAAATCTCAATGATGAATTGATGTTTGTTTATTTATTAGAGTCACATACATTTGCAGGCTTGTGAGCTCAATTTAGGCTTATAAACATTTGTCAAATAGAAGAACAGATAACACAATACAGTGCAGGACAGCACGAAAATACATCCAGCGTAACAGCGAGATTCGAATCCGATACATCCACGCTTTGGCGAGTGATACCGTTCGGCCATGGAGGCCCCAAACAACTATTTCTCTTAGATCTAAATAGTTCCGCAGTGTACTGGCTATTAAGACATGGTTCCCAGCAGACCACCGAAGTCAAACAACACTGGCTGCGGTTAGTGTACGGGTGGGTGACCACTTCGATGAGTCTGAGTAGAGTCCGAGGCTGTGCGGTATTGGTCCCCGTTAAGCTGTTCTACCGTAAAGTGCTTGACTACGCGTGCAGGTCGTTGGGCTACCGAAGCGAACGTGCTATCCTCTCTGCAGAGGATCAAAATTGTGATGGCATGTCTTCGGATTATCCTCAGGGATATTTCCCAGACTGTCGCCAATGACCCAATGTGCCCCCGTTATTCGACACAATAACCCATTATGAACTACAACAACAACGAATTAGATCTCAATGGATGGTGTTTTCAGTAGAAATGTAAACAATAACAATCTCGAGCTGTATGCCTGCTCTAGTTCTGGTTAGAAAGTTTGCAGCTGCTTACTACATGTCATTCTGCGAGGCGATATTTAAAAACGGATAATTTTGTTTTCAATAAAAGAAATAAATTAGATAATTTCTGAGTTCAAATCTCCAGTATTCCATAAGATATTAATGTTATTATGTAATTTTGGTGAGTTTGAAGTGAAAATTTGTTTTAGTTATTTAGAGATATATTGCTAAAAAAGGTGACATGGTTGCTAGATTTCGAATAAATCGCTTTTTTGGCAGTCTTGATTTGGCCTCTTTCCATTTGTTTGTTCGTGTTGCAAGCTGTGCACCGTCTTACGTTAGTGTTAGCATAGTGTTCGAGGAGCAAGATTAAGTTTAGTAATAAGTATTCAAATACCACGTTTGCAAGAATCTTAAAACACAATGATCTCGTTGTGAGCGAAATGGCTTTAAAATACACCGGAAACAGTAACCCGGAAGTATAAGCGGCATACAGCTTTCAGCGCTCCCTAGTGTCGAAAACACCATCCATAAGGGCAAATTTGAAAAATTATTGTTTGAAAGTAAGCAGTGTTTGGAAGATTTTTCCTTAAACACAGTAAAAGACATCGGTGTTTCATGCTGTATTTCATAACCATAAATTAGTAAATTTCAGACACCATATTTTTCACTTATTTTGAGACAAATTAATACAAAATAATGAAACAGTATGAAAAATGAGTTAAATGAAGATTATGAGTCAAAAGATTAAGTGGTACGCAACTTAAAATCCCATTCCTTTTTAATGACCGCTCAATGTCCTAAGCATTGCCGTTCAATACCTAAATTAAAATTTTAAAATGTGAAACTTACCCTTGGTTAAGCAACTCATTAATAATTTGATGTCATAGTCCCTCGTGCTCTACTCTTCATTAGAGGAAATATCAAACTAATAGGATTTCTTTTTAAAAATAAGAAATGAATAAGAGTTAATCATTAAAGTGAAATCTCTCTCTTTTTCTAATTTATTTAACTTCTTCATTTCAAAAGCATACAAAAAATTAATAATTTTCATCTAGTTCATAAATTAAATAGTGTCATATTTTTGATTCCTTGTTTGAAAAATGATCTGTAGAATCCATTAAATAAAAGCTATTTGCGTTAATTTAGTTATTCAAGAGCTTTCGAGTGGGAAAAGTATGCAAATCGATTATTCAGTTTTTTTCGTTATTTTTTTTAACGTGGAAATGAAATACTGGAGGCAACTATTTCCTCACTTATTTCTTCCTTTTATAAAAGAATTTTTTTTCTGTTTTAAAATACCAAGTACTTAATGTTCAAATGATGAATGAATAGAGGTATGGAGAGCTTTATTTAATCAGTTCATTTTCGAAGGAAACATATGTGATAACTTATTGTATTCCTTTACAATGATTTTGATTTAAGCATTAAAATAAAGTTGTTTTGAAAAATATAATATAAAAAATATTTATTTTTATTGTAGCTTAGATCATGATCCATTGTATTATTTTTGTATGAATTTTATTTTATGTTTATGTTTAAATTTCCAGAGGCTTTTTCTATTGATGATGCTCAATTACATAGAAAAGCACAAATTGATTTAAAAAAACAAACAAACAATTTGTACTAAAATCCTTTTTTTCTACAGTTAGCACCCATTAAAATTTTTTTTTTTAAAGACTGAAAAAACTTGCTCTCAAAAATGCCCAAAAAAGAAAAAACACAGACACATATTTTGTTTCTACTCATTATTTTAATAGAGATATCTAAGCTGATGTCACGTCACTTATTATCCACTAGCAATTCATCAATGATCAATGAGTTACAGATAGCAACCAATAGGAATACGTTTCTATTGGGATTTGAATATGAATCACCAATAGGAATGGTGCAAATGACAATTGACTGATTTATTCATTTGAGTGATATAGTTAAGCTTCTGGCTTAGACATCTCTATTTGAAACAGGTAAATTAAGTTTTCTACCATTTCGATGAAAACATAGTCATTGTTGCCATTTAAAAGTTTCTAAATTCTCTCAAAGTAGCTGCATCCTTGAGAGCTGAATAAATTGTTTTAATAAAATTCTTTAAGCTTATTAAATAAAATTTTAATCCGTTTTCTCGAGCTTAATACTCGTTGTTAGGCAAAATTATATTATAATTACATGGCACAAATGTACATTTATCTCCCCGCAAAGTCCGGTATTAAGAAAACATCGAATGAAAAAAATGATTTCACGCTTTTTAAAGTAAAAAAAAGCATTATTTCATTATGTTTGTGAGCCAAAATTTAATAAATGCATCATTTTCGTACTAGCTTTTTATTATCACCGAAAAATCCACCTACGTCTTTAGAAATACTTACAATCTACGTCTTTTATTTTAGGTCTGACAAAACTAGAACTATTTTCTCCTTTTCATTCCACATGAAAGATGTAGTTTTTGAACTACATATCTTATTTTAATTTCTTCTTTCTTTTAGTTCTGCATATGCTATTTTGTTTTTATTGAAAGTTTGTGCGTATTTACCAAAAATTTAGGACACAAAGGCACAGATATTTTAAAATTACGTAGACAAACTCAGACACAATTAAGTTAGGAATAAAAGAATGTATAAATAATAAGAGATTGATTAGATTGTTAGAGAGATGATTTAGAGCCTGATATCAATTATAAATTGTATTAAAATTTCGATTGATAATAAATTCTGTTTGTGGTGGTGTGAAGATATTTATGCTGTTATCAGTCGCAGAGGTTCGGCTAAAATTTCAGCATTTTGGCTAGTCAGAATAGTCGAAATTTCCATTGTAGAATATTATTATTAAAGGAAGATAAAACTATCTAAAATAATTATTAATAATGATTATTAAGATAAAAAGTGTGTATTATATTTTTTTATAATGAGGATGAAAATTAAATTGCTTAAAATAATTTCTAAGTATTATAATGAAGATAAAATTGCGTAAAATAATTTCGAATAATAGTGATGATAATAAAATTGTTTAAAATTATTTTTAGGTGTGATAATGAAGATGAAATTGATTAAAATAATTTCTAATAATAACGATGATGATAAAACTGTTTAAAATATTTTCTGGCAATAATAATAATTAGGGTTATATTGTGTGAAATAATTTCTGATAATGAGGATGAGGATAAAATTGAGTGAAATAATTTCTAATAACAATGCTGTTAATAAAGTGTTTAAAATAATTTCTAATAACAATGTTGTTAATAAGGTAATCAAAATAATTTCTGATTATAATAATAATTAAGGTTTAATTGTAAAAAATAATTTTTAATCAAGAGGACGAGGATAAAATTGAGTAAAATAATTTTGAAGTGTTATAATGAAGATAAAATTGTGTAAAATAGTTTCTAATAATAATAAGGATGATAAAATTGTTTAAAATATTTCTAAAAAATAATAATAATAATGACGGTTAAATTCTATAAAATAATTTTTAATAATAATAATGAAGGTTAAATTGAGTAACACTAATTCCCGATAAAAATGTTTAAAAAAAAATTGTCAAAAATAATTTCCAATTATATAAGAGAAGATAAAATTACGTAAAATATTTTCTCTATGGCACATATTTTTTTTTTTCAATAGATTTAATCTTTTTCTTTAGGTTTTAAGTGATAAACCAAATATGAGCATTTTCAAGCTTTGTAAAATATGAATAAGATTCTATTATATTTTGCGTTCTTTAAAATCCCTTGCAAAACATATTTCACTTGTTAATGAAAATCTAATATTGAAGTTATACTTTGTAATAAGATAGAGTTCATATAAAGTTATGCTTTTCACTCTTTGCCAGTTGCGCTATTAAACTATAATTGTTCCGAACAAACCTATTTATCTGGCAACGATTTATATGCAAATATCTTTGGCTGAGTTGGAGAGTGGCTATTAATAATTTCTATCTCATATTTACAAAGCTTTTCAACAAATATTTAAGAATCTGAAATTGGCATTTTATAATTGTTAATTTTATAATGATAATTCCCAAAATTTCATTAAAAATCAGTGATTTTTTGATAACTACAAATGAGATCTTAGATCAAAGTTGCATTTTTTTCATTATTTGATAACTACAATTGGATTCTTAGTTTGAAGAAGCCTTTTTTATTATTTTAGAACTAAAATTAGATTCCTCGTTTAATGATGTCTTTTTTTTTCATTATTTGATAACTACAATTGAATTCTTAGTTCGAAAAAGCATTTTTCTTCATCAGTTGATAGCTACAACTGGATTCTAAGTTCGAAGAAGCATTTTTTTCTCATTATTTGATAACTACGATTGGATTCTTAGTTCGAAGAAGCATTTTTTTCTCATTATTTGATAACTACGATTGGATTCTTAGTTCGAAGATGCCTTTTTTTTCATTATTTGATAAATACTATTGGTTTTTTAGTTTGAAGACGAATTTTTTCATTACTTACATGTTGACTGAAGAAAAATTAATTCATGGTGTCAAAATTTAGAAATTTTGAAAAGTTTTACTCACAACCTTAAAAAATGTTTATTTGTTTAAATTGAAAACATTTCAATGAATAAACTCGAACAAGGAATAATAAAAAAATGTCAATTAATTACATACTCCACAAGAAAATTAAATTCATATAACTCGTTGCAGATTAACATGGAAGAAATATAATTTTTTATCTGATAGGTACTCAGCATTCTGATGTTTATTTTATGAGCAGGATGTTCCTCAAAGACCAACCTTAATATGTGTTTTTCGAATCCTTATCAAAAAAGAAAACAAAAAGTATAGATGGAGGGGGGAGTCGCTAATCAATATTTAAGCGTGGAAAAGAACAACAACAGAAACAATATCGTAATCTGATGAATTACAGTAGAGGGATTTGCATGTAATGAACAACAAAACAGGTTAAGTTGGAGATCGAAACTTGAAAGTGTTTCTAATAATCCTGTTTCAACCTGCTATGCTGTTTAGCGCATTTGCACTCCTTTACAGGGATTTTTGAAAAAAATGTTTTTGCAACACGTAGTTTATCATACGAGGATAGCAAATAGATATAAATCCCAATTTTGAATTTTTGTCGCTTACTTTTTTTATTTTTTTTTGGATGGCAGAGCAGGTATTTAAAAGGAATCAAAAGTAACATAAAAAAATGGGATCAAATATGTTAGCCGGAGCAGCTGGAGGAGGTATCAATTTATACGTGGACAATAAATAAAAATAATTTTACATCACATTATCTTTTTCTGTATTTCTTCAGATGTGATATGTTTATAACCAACACTACAACAAAAGATGCGCAAAGATTTTGCCGACCACACGCAGAAGAAAAATATGTTTGAAATTCAGCTGATGTTTTGTTTGGGGAGGTGCGTCACTCCAAACAACGTCGACGCAAAGCATGCCTGTAGGTCTTTAGAAGTGTTTCCAAAAATTTTGAACGTCTTCTGCAGGAACTCTGGTGGCTCTGGGGATCGAGTGCTTACCTGTTTCGACTCCCAGTGATGACTGATCTATACGAATCATGTACACTGCTTGCACAAACCATATCGCTGACGTAAAATATCTTCAGTAGTAAACGGATCATGGGTTAGAGTTTCCTTTCTCGTCACAAATGAGGGATAATTCAATAAAAAAAATCTTCCACGACGGCAAATTTCTCCCAATACTTGACCCAAGAGTTCTCTTGTTTTCTGGATTGGGGTTCAAAATAACAAGACTATAGGGGTGAAAATTAGCCGTCCTAAATTTAAAATTGGGTCGGTTGTTCGACGATGGTTCTAAAGATATCTTGAGCGTGGGTCAGTTATTGAATACCGGTTATAAAATCTCCATCTATTTATCTTCTGCAGAACAGTATTAATATTAATTTCACTTCGAATTAATCACTTTAAGTTTATTCAAAAATGTCATTTAAATAAAGTATTTGAAAGAATATATTTCTGAAGTATCAAAAATTTTCACATCGTGTTATCAAAATGAATCCTCCTGAAATACAGTTGATTAATAAATTCTTTCACTATTTGCACTTCTATGATATATTTTCAAATTTTCGTTAAGGTGCAGACTGTTTATGATAAAAAAGGGGCTCAGGGGATATAGACTTTCGCCTTCCATTGAGGTAACCCTGGTTCGAATAACAGAGGTTACTGGTTAATACAAATTCTGCTCCCTGATCACACCAATCACTGTGATGGCAGTTAAATATTCTCAGTTTAGGCGGATCATGGGTTAGAAACCCTTTGCTGTCGGGTTAACCATGGGAGGTTTTCGTGGTTTTTCTTTCTATGTAACACAAATACTGGTTAGATTCATCAAAAAGTACTCTGAGAAAGCTAGTTTTTCCACTAGTTTAGTTTGTTTATTGTCTTTGTATATTACGCAATGTTTTCAATTTCAACCCCCTCTAGACACTATGGATATTTGTTTGCGACCCCATATTCCTGTGAGAGTTTTTAAAATATTTTTATATATCTAAATTGCCCTTACGTTAGGGGATTTTAATGATTATCCTAAATTATTGAATAATAAATACTTTTGCTGGTATTGCCCTTTACTAGCTTTTTCGATTTCAAAAAATTATATATTTGCCATATGAATAAAAAAAAAATGTACTATAAAATTGTAAAATTATATTAAAGGTTTCTTGATATGAAAATAGTGAAATAATAACACAAATTTAATTGGAAGAAATAAAATGTTAAAAAAAAATATATAATTGAGAAACAGATATAAATTCTCTTAATAGATTAATATTAATTTCATTGCCACTCAGTCACTTAAAGTTTATTGAAAACTGTCAGTTTAATAAAGTATTTGAAAGGATCTATTTCTAAAGTATCACAAAATTTCATTTCGTGTTATTTATTTGATACAAAATCAGCCATCCTGAAATGCAGTAGATTTATAAATTCTTTCAATATTTGCACTTCTGTATGAAATTTTCGGTTAGGTGGAAACAGTTTATGAAAAAGAGTTCGAAATTCCAACTCATATTTGTTTTTCGTATATGATATTTATTTTTTAACTTCTTTTGAACGTAAAGTTTGTGATTTTAGGCGTACAAATTTTGTGAATAAAATGTGATCTGATAAGAAAATATCATCTCATATGATCAATGATTGCAATCGTTGGCAGTAGAATATTACTTCTCTATGACAAATTAAATTAGTAATAATAATAATATTAAAAATGTCGGACTTTTAATTTAAATTTATTAAATTTAATATTTTCTTTTACGTAAAAGATAAAAAAGTAATCTAATGTGTACATTTCCATAATTAAATCGATAGTAGTAACAAAATTAAAAACTATAAGATTACGGAGTACGGATTGAACAATAGTTGTCGGAAACCAAAAAATTGGGTCGGCTGTTCAACAACGGTTATAAAAAAATACTATATACAAATTGAACGCTCGTCTTCTAATGAATTACTTGCAATGAACTACAGTAACCCAAGTTCGAATCCGAGCGATGGCTGGTCGAAACGAATTCTTCACTTGGATAGCACCAACCACTGCGCTGACGTAAAATACTATCCGTGGTAGACGGATTATGGTGCAGAGTACCCTTGACGTTAGGTTAACCCAGGGCTAAAGAGAATAGAAGGGCTGGTTCACTCCTTTGAAGTAACTCTCGCCGCGCCAATCATCCGATTTTCTCTAGTGACGTCACTTTGGCGCAAAGCTCGCACTTTTACTTCAAGAACAGAGCGTTCGGCCTTACTAGCTCTAACTAATATTGGATCATTTCTTTTTGTGACATATTCTAAGACATTTGTTATTTTCTATAAAGACTTTCCTCAGTTTTTGCAGTGAATTTACAAAAATTTTAAAACTATTAACGAAATGCCAGTTAGCGCGATAGCAACTTGCAAAAATTCTGATAGAAAAACAAAAGGAAAAAATATAATTTTCCGCGTGTTCCCTAAAGTGAATGAACAACTATGTAAAGAATGGATTCCGAAATGACACAGTTAATATAAAACAGCAATACGTTTTTTCTATCGTTAAGAACTTTTATAAATTTTTTTTATCTAAATAGAAACCGCCTCGTTACTTCAAAAAGAAAGGCAGGTGAAAAAAATTAAAAAATGGATAAAGTCAAAGAAAATTAAACCGTAAGTAAAAAGTATAAATAAAATATATAGTGTATAGTTGAAATTCTCCTAATTTCATAACATATTTTTTAATGTAGTTATTCTAAATATTTATGATTTTTTTAAAAAATTATATTCTCTTAAATTTAAATATCTATAAACAATTGTAAAATTTCTAATGTCATTATGAACCTAAATTATTATTTTGTTTCAGTAATTAGCGTTTAAGGTTAATGTTTCCTAATGATTAAGTATGAACAAATTGCTATTAACGGCATATTTTAAGATCAGGGATTCTAAATTTTACTCAACTTATTGCTATAAAAGAATATGTAGATAAAAAAGTGTCCATATATGCTTTCATTCTTCTTAATTAATAAAATTAAAACTGAACTTTTTAAAATAAAGTATTTATAGTGTGATTTTCGCCAACTAGTAAAATATTTTTATAAGTTTAAAATGGTATTTTTTTAATATAATAGCCAAGAAAGACTTTTTGAACTATGTTTATGAACGGAAATAATGTGTTAATTACGTGAAGTTTAAAAGCTAATAAACAGAAAAAGTCTAACTTATTCTTACAAAGAGAAAGATGCAAAGTTATCATAATATCTTTGCTTGCGATCACCGAGATCTGTGGACACAGTGACGTCATGAGGAGGGAAATCGTAGCTCTAAGAGCGGAGTGAACTAGCCCTTCTATTCTCTTTAGCCCTGGGATAACCGGTAGAAAGTTTTTGGGGTTTTTCTCCCTATGTAACGAAAAGAAGGGTTAATTCCAACAAAAAGGCAAATTTCTCCCAATATTTGATCTAAATGTTCCCTTGTCTTCTGCATTGGGTTCGAAATTACAGGGCGGCAGAATTGAACATTAGTAGCAGTAAACAAAAAACTGGTTCGGCTGTTCAACGTCGGTTTTAAAATAAAACACTATAGAATAGATGAAATAACTCAGATTTCGTTCATTTCAACATTACTGTAAGAGAAATAACTCATATTTAAGATATAAATAATTTACATGAATCTAAACGAAACAAACAAATTAGATTCTAGTTAAAATAAACACTAAACTGAATAATATAAAAGAAACAATAAAATACAGTTAATTATTTTTTTTATTAAAAGTCTTTGTTAATTTTGTATAAATGAATAAAACGTGTAAATTTTTTTGCGTGATTCTAAAAGAATTATTTTAACCATAATGGAAGAATGTTTGCTATAAATTCGTAAATCGCATTTTACCGCGAAGGCTTTTTGATAGGATTAATAACAGAGAGATTAAGTTGTTCCGAATTTTTTTTTTTTTTTTTTTTTATCTTAATGGTTGAGAAAAACAGCCTGGCTTAACGGATAAACTTTTATAGAACAGATGCTTGCAAGAAATAAAATAAGAATAGCTTTTTTACAAACCTTTTTTTTTAACGAATGAATAAAAGAATACCTAAGTTTGCGAACGTATTTTTAATTGGTTATAATACGCAAGTGCAAACTGAATTTGTATTGGTATTGTCAGCAGTGCATGCATTACATTTCCTACGCAGTTTTACTATAGGTTGTTTGTAAACGCTTATAATGGGTTAATCATAATTATATTATGTAATCATAATAATATAGATTATCATAATTTTATCACAATTATATGAGTTAATCACAAGATTATGTTTTTTATATATAAATTACAAGATGCAATATATTAGATAAGATATGTTTTCTACATATAAATAAATTTATTAGTTTTCTCTCTCTCTCTCTCTCTCTCTCTCTCTATATATATATATATATATATATATATATATATATATATATATATATATATATATTCACTTCTACAATAGCGGAGAATGTTGCATACTCTTTATCTCATGCATATCAAACCAATGTAAATATTTGTACTATATTGTAAGGATATTCTTTTCTAGGTTTATCCTCTTTTAGTATTAGGTTAGGTGTTGCATAAAAGCAGAGGAGAGTTCGAAACAACAAGATTTTAAAAAAGTATCAGAAGTAATGAGCTATCATATATAATAATATAAGACATCTAGTCTCCGCTTGTCTAAATGGCAATGTCAAAAGCAAAAACGAGTAAAAAGCGAGAATAGCTTATTTTATAGAAAAGTAAGCCTTGCAACTTGTGATAAATTTGTCTTATTGACTCGTTTTTAGTCTCATTTAGCGTTAAAATCTACATAGAAATTTTTTTTTATTAGTTTAGATAGTAGTTTTCGATGAATAAGCAATTGCAAGTTAAACATTGTTCAACTAGGTTACTAAGTTAAACACTCTACTTTCTGTACATAAAACTATAACTCGTGAACTATCAGTCTTATTGCTTTGAACTTTCGACTCATTTTTGGATTCATTCAGCGTGAAAAGTTACATAGAAAACAAAACTTAATTAATTTAGATAGCAGTTTTCGATATATAATCAATACTTTATTTTTTCAAATCCAAGTCATACATTGTTCGATTAGGTACTATAACTAGGTACTATATTCGGTATATTACTTGTGAACTATCAGTTTTATTATTACGAACTTTCGACTGGTGTTTTGGTCACATTCATCGCGAAAATTTACATAGAAAAGAATACTTCAATAGTTTACATAGCAGTTTTCGATATACAAGCAATATTTAATTTGTTTAAGTCCAAGTCAAACATTGTTCAACTACGCACAAGTTAAACCCTTATTTTCTGTAGATATAAATTTTATGACTTGAGAACTATTAGAAGCATTGTTCCGAACTTTCGAATCGTTTTTGATCTCATTTAGAGTGAAAATTTACTTAGAAAGCAATACGTTATTTGTTTGGATAGCAGTTTTCGATATATAAGCAATATTTTAGTGCCTTTTATATTTTTTCTTCATTTTTTTTCCATCGAAACCAGTATTGTACACAAAGCTTAAATTTCTGTTAATAGATTTTCAGTAAAAAAATAATTTTTTATTTCCAATCTACTTATTTTTGTTCCCAATTTTAACTTCAAAGAAATGCATGACATATTTATGAATTCCTTTTAGAATATTCGAAAAGTGACTTTTGATTAAAAATCCTGAGTATAAAAATTGGAATTTTCTCGACGAAAAGAAATCGAAAGATGTTAGGTAATATAGTAATAAGCCACCTATTTTGAAGGTTTCAGTCATACATCAAACTGTTCTTTAGCGTAGTTTTCAGATAGGTGTAGAAATACCTTATTAGTAACTAAAAAGGCATTTCTATGCACTATCTGAAGGGGGAATATAGTGATCAACCATACTTTTTTTAGAGGATGTATTTTTAGATGAAACTGTTTCTTAGTAGTGTTTCCCAGATAGATACTTTGTATGTTTTCGAGATTTTCATTACATAGCAGCATTGAACTTATTTTATAATAACTCTTACATTAAACAATAAACTTAATTAAATTATTTTATTAATATAAATCATCCTTAAAATAAAAGTACAGCTTATAATAAAAGTACAGCCTTAAGTACAGCTTATAATAAAAGTACAGCCTTAAGTGCAGCTTATGTAACTAATTTATTGAATAAAAAAACAAACAAAAACAATAGAAAATACAATATCGTCTTAATAATTCTGAAATGTAATCCTTTGAAAATTTACATAACAATCATCAGTCCCGTGGTGATATATGGCTGCGCGATATCAATAATTTACTAACTTTTGAACGAAAAATACTTAGCAAAGAGTATGACCCAACACAATTAACTAATAATTGTTGGAGAATAAGAACTAGTGATGAACTGGCGAACCTCTTATCAAGCACGGGAACATTGTAATATTCATCAAAGCATTGAGGCTTTCAAGGTTTGGTTGCATTGTGAGATCACTTGACAACTGATGGGGTAAATATCTTGCATTGGAAGCCCATGTATAATAGGCCAAGAGATTGTTTAAAAGATAGATGGGTGGATGATGTCCCGAATGATTTAAAAGCTTTAAAGATCTCCGACTGGAAAATCTAGGTCAAAGTCAGCTGTCTGAACAAATATTGTGGTGCAGGCTAAGGCCCACCCTTGGCTGTAGTGCTAATGAAGAAGAAGAATCCTTTGAAAGTTAAATTTTTTTTAAAAAGTGAAATATTCTTTAGTTGTTATGTTTTAAATGTTTCTGGGTGATGCGATGCAAAATAAATTTCTTTCACGTCAAAAACCTTACAAAATTATTTCAATAATAGTTGCAGAAAAACGTAAAGGTTTCTGCATTTACAATTTAGTGATTAAATAATAATATTTCTGGAGCTTTTTGTAACGTTTTTGAACAACACTTTTGAAGGATTTAATGTTTAACAGAAACTTAATTTCGACGTTTTATTCAACTTGCGTGAATCTTCAAATATATTGCAGTTACTATTCCATTCATTAAAAATAAATAAATATAAATTCAAACAGCTACGAATAACTAAAAGAATGCTTTGGCGAGTATTTCTTACGAGAGTACGAAATACTATTTTGTATTCCGTTCGCTCAAGAAAATCAATTCAAAAATAGTGTCAAGAAAGGTACTATCCTTTCAATTCCAAGCTTCCTCCCTATGGATGAGAATAATTCAGTTTCTTTTGTTAACAGGGAAGAGTAGGGAATTCAACTTTGCATTTTCCCCGAAACACACACATCAGGCAATATTATTTTTGATTTCGGAATTTAAAAAATCTGTTGTTCAAATAACACAATTTATTCAAAAATATTTTGACACCTCGAGTTCACTCTGTAATGTTTTATATTTCATATTATCATATACACTCAATTTTATAAATTAGAGAATATATTTAGGTAATAGATATATTTATGAATATATTTATGCAATAGTTCTTTCCATTTTTTATTAGAGGCGAGGCTGCTTAGGAGAGAATTAGAATTTTCGCATTTTGGATAGATTAATGACAAATATCACGGGCTGTTATAAATACTGGGTAATGGATAACACTTTACCGTGGAAGTATTATACTCCTTAACCTTGTTATTATTAATAATAACAACAGATTGTTGGAGAATAAGAACTAGTGTGATAAAATTTTATGTGATAAAAAACAAAACAAATTAATTACATCGTTGGTATGCACTTTTCTTGTTTGTATACATTGCTGATATACAATTTTCGCACACACACTGATGTTACACGAAGAGCCGTCACTCAGAATTCTGGCTATACTTACAATTTTATTATAATATATCCCGAGCTACCACCATGTAAAAAATAAATATCATGAAAAATGAATATTATAATAAAAAGGAAAGGCATTCAGATTGTAATAAACTCGAAGCGTAGAAATGTTTTTAAATGCACACTGAATAGAAAATAAATGCTTTATTTTCGATTCTAAAATTCTGGAGTAAAAAAGTGCAGGTATCCATTATACATCTGCAAAAGTAAAGGAATAATGCACTTCGATGGGAAGTGAACTTGGAATTGAAGGGTTAGTAAGAAAAGAATATTCAACGATTACGATTACGGTTACAAAGAACATAATTTCGAAGTTTTCAGATGACTACACTTACTCTTTAAAATGAAACGTATTCCTCTCAGTAAAATACTTTAAATGAAGTTCGAAACATAACTTTAGCACGAATAGTGGCAACTCTAGAAAGAGATGGGGAAAGAAAGATGCCGTGTACAAATCCTTGTGCTTTTTTTTATTCATGAATGCTTTCTAAAGAACTAAGTCACTTTTTTTACACAAAACAAGGAAAAAAGAGCAACCTCACTACATGAGAGGGAAATAAACAAGACTTAATATCCCCCAACATGACAGTCGAACAACGCACATGAGAGTGAAATAGACAAGACTTAATATCCCTCAACGTGGCAGCTGAACAACGCAGGAGAGGAAATTAGACAAGACATAACATACCCGAATATGGCAGCCAAACAATGCACTACAGGAGAGTAAAATAGACAAGACATAATATGCCCCAACATGGTAGCTGAACAGTGCACCATATGAAAGTGAAATAGACAAGACAAAATATCCCCTTACATGGCAGTCGAACAACGCATATGAGAGTGAAATAGACAAGGCATAATATCCCTCAACATGGCAGCTGAACAACGCATGAGAGGGAATTAGACAAGACAATATCCAACATGTCAGTCGAAAAACGCACTACAGGAGAGTGAAATAGACAAGACATAATATTCCCCTACATTGCAGTCGAACTACGCACATGAGAGTGAAATAGACAAGTCTTAATATCCCTCAGCGTGGCAGCTGAATAACGCATGAGAGGAAATTAGACAAGACATAACATCCCCTAACATGGCAGTCGAACAACGCACATGAGAGTGAAATATACAAGACATGATATCCCTCAACATGGCAGCTGAACAACGCATGAGAGTGAATTAGTCAAGACAATATCCAACATGTCAGTCGAAAAACGCACTACAGGAGAGTGAAATAGACAAGATATAATATTCCCCTACATTGCAGTCGAACTACGCACATGAGAGTGAAATAGACAAGTCTTAATATCCCTCAGCGTGGCAGCTGAATAACGCATGAGAGGAAATTAGACAAAACATAACATCCCCTAACATGGCAGTCGAACAGCGCACATGAGAGTGAAATATACAAGACATGATATCCCTCAACATGGCAGCTGAACAACGCATGAGAGTGAATTAGACAAGACAATATCCAATATGTCAGTCGAAAAACGCACTACAGGAGAGTGAAATAGACAAGATATAATATTCCCCTACATTGCAGTCGAACTACGCACATGAGAGTGAAATAGACAAGTCTTAATATCCCTCAGCGTGGCAGCTGAATAACGCATGAGAGGAAATTAGACAAGACATAACATCCCCTAACATGGCAGTCGAACAGCGCACATGAGAGTGAAATATACAAGACATGATATCCCTCAACATGGCAGCTGAACAACGCATGAGAGTGAATTAGACAAGACAATATCCAATATGTCAGTCGAAAAACGCACTACAGGAGAGTGAAATAGACAAGATATAATATTCCCCTACATTGCAGTCGAACTACGCACATGAGAGTGAAATAGACAAGTCTTAATATCCCTCAGCGTGGCAGCTGAATAACGCATGAGAGGAAATTAGACAAAACATAACATCCCCTAACATGGCAGTCGAACAGCGCACATGAGAGTGAAATGTACAAGACATGATATCCCTCAACATGGCAGCTGAACAACGCATGAGAGTGAATTAGACAAGACAATATCCAATATGTCAGTCGAAAAACGCACTACAGGAGAGTGAAATAGACAAGATATAATATTCCCCTACATTGCAGTCGAACTACGCACATGAGAGTGAAATAGACAAGTCTTAATATCCCTCAGCGTGGCAGCTGAATAACGCATGAGAGGAAATTAGACCAGACATAACATCCCCTAACATGGCAGTCGAACTACGCACATGAGAGTGAAATAGACAAGTCTTAATATCCCTCAGCGTGGCAGCTGAATAACGCATGAGAGGAAATTAGACAAGACATAACATCCCCTAACATCGCAGTCGAACAACGCACATGAGAGTGAAATATACAAGACATGATATCCCTCAACATGGCAGCTGAAGAACGCATGAGAGTGAATTAGACAAGACAATATCATCCAACTTGTCAGTCGAAAAACGCACTACAGGAGAGTGAATTAGACAAGACATAATATTCCCGAACATTGCAGTCGAACAACGCACATGAGAGAGAAATAGACAAGACATAATATGCTCCAACATGGTAGACAGCATAAAATACAATATCCAATCAAAATCGCTAGCCTCTAATCTAATTAACCTACCGTCAAAACCTTTAGATTTTAATCAGCAATCGCTTATTTTTAGGCATAAATACAATAATTTTATTTCCCCAAAAAGTTCTAAATGGTTTTAACTCCATACGCGGAATAAGTTTTGTTAATGTAAACGAGATAGGATCCCCCAGTCTAATTTTAGTTACTAAACTATCTGGGTGCTTAATCCTGGAGACTCAATCAAATTAAATTAAGGATACTAAACTCGATACAGAGTAATCGACTTACTTTCCATAAAACTCATTAGCCTTTTAATTAACGCAGGGTATTGTTACTGAATTTCTAATAATAATCATTAAATACAGATGCGACAGTGAAAAGAAGAAAAAAAAAACATGATGCATAATTGTTAGAAAATTAACCTATAATACTTAAAAACTGATCACAGCATTTATAATTTGTATCAATGACAATTAAAGTTCTGAACTAAATTTGATGTCAGTAATAATTGTCAAAAACATACCATGATATTTCATTATTTATTGACAATCTAGTAGTTTTTTTAAACACACAAATGAAACCATTTCTAAAATATATTCAAGAAATAAGAAGTTGACATAAAAGCGCTGTACACAATTTCATTTTGTTCAAAATATTATACTTGCATTTTAACTTTGTAAAAATAACTCTGTAGCTATTAAGACGATTTTATTATATTTGACATATTTAAATGATTATATTAAATTTTCTTTGTGATTTAGTATGGATTATTCATTTGCAGTTAAGACAATTATATAATATTTGACGTACTTAACCTACTAATTGAAAGTAATGTTTTAACATTATATTCAATTTACTCACTGACTTTGTATGAAATATCTATTAATGAATAAGACGACTATATTATATTTAACATAATTAATATGCAATATCATATTTCCTTTCAGACTTAGTACAAATTAACCAGTTGCAAATCATACTTCGATTATCTATGACACTTTTGAAGAATTATACAGCATTTTTTCGTTGACTTTGAACTATCGGTAAAAAAATAAAATCAATATAATAGAATTAATTATAAAATTAAATTTAATGCATTAATGGTTTTTCATCGTTAAAATTGAAATTAAAAATAATATAAATACGATTCACTACAAAATGAAGAAAATTGTAATCCCGCAAGGCAATCACAGGTTACCCATAGGCAAATTCTCCGTTTTTTCTAATCAAATTTGTTTGGAAAGGAAACTTTATTGCGATTTCATCTTGGACATCTTTAACTGTTAATCCTGAACTGTTCGGTACAATATTTCGCAGACATACTTAAATGCAGCTCAGTCACATTCTGTGTAAATTCTTTTGATGACTGAATAGACATTGAACAGCCAATCAAGATTGATATTAGCATTTTCGGATTGGTACAATGGTGTTTGATGGAGATTGTAAGCTGCATCATACACCCGTTTCGGATTCACAAGTTCATACATGAAATATGATTTGAAAGCTAGACTTTTTTTTTTCAATTTCACATGAATAGTGAATGAATCATTTATATTGCGTGGAAAACAGTCTGCGATCTTGTGCAAGTTATTGGGTACATTGACAATGGATCTTTTTATCCCTAACTGGTGATCAACACCCAGTTCTCGTATTTGCATGAAAGGGGTGCGGAGAGTCATCATTCGCTCTTCTGTATGGTTCAGTTCTCTCAAGTACTTTTGTACTTTTGTGAGGGATGGGCTTAATACTTGCGTTTGCAAACGGAATCCTTTCGTTTTCCGTTCGTGTGTAACGCCTAAGGTATTCCCGCCTACGTTCTTTGGCTTTTTCAGCCTCGGTAAGTTTAGACATGGGCATCGTTTTTTTTTTTTTTGCTTCAACTCTAACTTTTGGGACCATGTCAATCAGTTTGGGCCCTCTTTATTTGTGATATTCATCTGAATTAGTGATGAAAACGATCCAGTTTGAACTGTAGGTTAGAATTTCTGATTCTTATTTTAAACAATAAAAGCAAAATTATCTTTCAAATGATGAAATTCTCTTTAATTCACAACTCAAGATGTATTTATGGGATCTCTCTGGTCCCATATCTCAAAAATAAACTCACCAACTTAATGCATAACTAAATTAAAAGTGAAAAAAAAAATAAATAAAAAAAGAATTCTGAAAAAAATATGAAACTGCAGCGGTCGCCATAGTAACGCATGCACACTGTTTACTATTACTTTTGATTATTGTAGTTGAAAAGTGAGGGCGCAATGAAATCCAAACCAAGGCCCATTTTGGCAATGGGTAATAATATATTTGAAACTCCATAGCGATTATCTTATATTTGACACTTTAAACAGTAATATTTGCATTTTTTCTATCCATTATCAGACTAAGTTTAAAGAAGTGGAAAAGCTTAAAAGGTATTTAAGAAATACAACAATGAAACAAGATGTGTATTTGCTATCCCCCATAATGGGCACTAAATTCATGAAATACTCTACTGAACAGTACACCATGCTTTGGATGCATGTAAGAATACTTAATTCCGAGTTAACACAAAATCGAGATTTTATAACTGATTTAAAGGGCGTAATTTAAATCCAAACACTTTGAATAAGTTAACATCAAACTCTCGCTCATGGACACAAAACGAGTATATTTTCTCTTCATAAAATTGTTGGCGTGCTTCTTTTTTGTCACCAGAAGTTGCATTTGTAATTGAAAGTTTGTTGTTGTTTGTGATTTGATGGATTGATTTGTTGTTTCTTGTTAAGAAAGGTACACATGCTTTTACTTGTGTAATAAGGATAGTTATATTTTATTTTTCAAATCTCTGTGAATCTTTTTCATTTCAAATCTCTGAATTGTATAAAATGATTTTTTTTTTCATGTATAATTTCTGCCACCGTTCTGTAAATCCTTGTCCGAATTCGTATTAATATTCACTCTGTGCTACACGCAAGTCTGATTAACAACTTAATTTTATTTTTATGAATTAAAGTATACTAAATTAATGATTCTTTCTTACTTTGAATTGTATTGTAACAATACATTTTCTGACTCTTATATGTATCTTATAATTTCTATATATTTCTATATACTTGCTATAATTTCTATCAGCCTCCGTTCTGTTTACCTTTGTACGCATTCGTCTTCATGCTCACTCCGTGCTACACGTAAGTTTGATTAACAACTTAATTTTATTTTTATGAATTAAAGTATACTAAATTAATGATTCTTTCTTACTTTGAATTGTATTGTAACAATACATTTTCTGACTCTTATATGTATCTTATAATTTCTATATATTTCTATATACTTGCTATAATTTCTATCAGCCTCCGTTCTGTTTACCTTTGTACGCATTCGTCTTCATGCTCACTCCGTGCTACACGTAAGTTTGATTAACAACTTAATTTTATTTTTATGAATTAAAGTATACTAAATTAATGATTCTTTCTTACTTTGAATTGTATTGTAACAATACATTTTCTGACTCTTATATGTATCTTATAATTTCTATATATTTCTATATACTTGCTATAATTTCTATCAGCCTCCGTTCTGTTTACCTTTGTACGCATTCGTCTTCATGCTCACTCCGTGCTACACGTAAGTTTGATTAACAACTTAATTTTATTTTTATGAATTAAAGTATACTAAATTAATGATTCTTTCTTACTTTGAATTGTATTGTAACAATACATTTTCTGACTCTTATATGTATCTTATAATTTCTATATATTTCTATATACTTGCTATAATTTCTATCAGCCTCCGTTCTGTTTACCTTTGTACGCATTCGTCTTCATGCTCACTCCGTGCTACACGTAAGTTTGATTAACAACTTAATTTTATTTTTATGAATTAAAGTATACTAAATTAATGATTCTTTCTTACTTTGAATTGTATTGTAACAATACATTTTCTGACTCTTATATGTATCTTATAATTTCTATATATTTCTATATACTTGCTATAATTTCTATCAGCCTCCGTTATGTTTACCTTTGTACGCATTCGTCTTCATGCTCACTCCGTGCTACACGTAAGTTTGATTAACAACTTAATTTTATTTTTATGAATTAAAGTATACTAAATTAATGATTCTTTCTTACTTTGAATTGTATTGTAACAATACATTTTCTGACTCTTATATGTATCTTATAATTTCTATATATTTCTATATACTTGCTATAATTTCTATCAGCCTCCGTTCTGTTTACCTTTGTACGCATTCGTCTTCATGCTCACTCCGTGCTACACGTAAGTTTGATTAACAACTTAATTTTATTTTTATGAATTAAAGTATACTAAATTAATGATTCTTTCTTACTTTGAATTGTATTGTAACAATACATTTTCTGACTCTTATATGTATCTTATAATTTCTATATATTTCTATATACTTGCTATAATTTCTATCAGCCTCCGTTATGTTTACCTTTGTACGCATTCGTCTTCATGCTCACTCCGTGCTACACGTAAGTTTGATTAACAACTTAATTTTATTTTTATGAATTAAAGTATACTAAATTAATGATTCTTTCTTACTTTGAATTGTATTGTAACAATACATTTTCTGACTCTTATATGTATCTTATAATTTCTATATATTTCTATATACTTGCTATAATTTCTATCAGCCTCCGTTATGTTTACCTTTGTACGCATTCGTCTTCATGCTCACTCCGTGCTACACGTAAGTTTGATTAACAACTTAATTTTATTTTTATGAATTAAAGTATACTAAATTAATGATTCTTTCTTACTTTGAATTGTATTGTAACAATACATTTTCTGACTCTTATATGTATCTTATAATTTCTATATATTTCTATATACTTGCTATAATTTCTATCAGCCTCCGTT
Source organism: Parasteatoda lunata (assembly GCA_949128135.1). Classification (NCBI taxonomy): domain Eukaryota; kingdom Metazoa; phylum Arthropoda; class Arachnida; order Araneae; family Theridiidae; genus Parasteatoda; species Parasteatoda lunata. The sequence goes on along the minus strand of OX421974.1, from coordinate 50,196,703 downwards.
CTGTTTACCTTTGTACGCATTCGTCTTCATGCTCACTCCGTGCTACACGTAAGTTTGATTAACAACTTAATTTTATTTTTATGAATTAAAGTATACTAAATTAATGATTCTTTCTTACTTTGAATTGTATTGTAACAATACATTTTCTGACTCTTATATGTATCTTATAATTTCTATATATTTCTATATACTTGCTATAATTTCTATCAGCCTCCGTTCTGTTTACCTTTGTACGCATTCGTCTTCATGCTCACTCCGTGCTACACGTAAGTTTGATTAACAACTTAATTTTATTTTTATGAATTAAAGTATACTAAATTAATGATTCTTTCTTACTTTGAATTGTATTGTAACAATACATTTTCTGACTCTTATATGTATCTTATAATTTCTATATATTTCTATATACTTGCTATAATTTCTATCAGCCTCCGTTCTGTTTACCTTTGTACGCATTCGTCTTCATGCTCACTCCGTGCTACACGTAAGTTTGATTAACAACTTAATTTTATTTTTATGAATTAAAGTATACTAAATTAATGATTCTTTCTTACTTTGAATTGTATTGTAACAATACATTTTCTGACTCTTATATGTATCTTATAATTTCTATATATTTCTATATACTTGCTATAATTTCTATCAGCCTCCGTTCTGTTTACCTTTGTACGCATTCGTCTTCATGCTCACTCCGTGCTACACGTAAGTTTGATTAACAACTTAATTTTATTTTTATGAATTAAAGTATACTAAATTAATGATTCTTTCTTACTTTGAATTGTATTGTAACAATACATTTTCTGACTCTTATATGTATCTTATAATTTCTATATATTTCTATATACTTGCTATAATTTCTATCAGCCTCCGTTCTGTTTACCTTTGTACGCATTCGTCTTCATGCTCACTCCGTGCTACACGTAAGTTTGATTAACAACTTAATTTTATTTTTATGAATTAAAGTATACTAAATTAATGATTCTTTCTTACTTTGAATTGTATTGTAACAATACATTTTCTGACTCTTATATGTATCTTATAATTTCTATATATTTCTATATACTTGCTATAATTTCTATCAGCCTCCGTTCTGTTTACCTTTGTACGCATTCGTCTTCATGCTCACTCCGTGCTACACGTAAGTTTGATTAACAACTTAATTTTATTTTTATGAATTAAAGTATACTAAATTAATGATTCTTTCTTACTTTGAATTGTATTGTAACAATACATTTTCTGACTCTTATATGTATCTTATAATTTCTATATATTTCTATATACTTGCTATAATTTCTATCAGCCTCCGTTCTGTTTACCTTTGTACGCATTCGTCTTCATGCTCACTCCGTGCTACACGTAAGTTTGATTAACAACTTAATTTTATTTTTATGAATTAAAGTATACTAAATTAATGATTCTTTCTTACTTTGAATTGTATTGTAACAATACATTTTCTGACTCTTATATGTATCTTATAATTTCTATATATTTCTATATACTTGCTATAATTTCTATCAGCCTCCGTTCTGTTTACCTTTGTACGCATTCGTCTTCATGCTCACTCCGTGCTACACGTAAGTTTGATTAACAACTTAATTTTATTTTTATGAATTAAAGTATACTAAATTAATGATTCTTTCTTACTTTGAATTGTATTGTAACAATACATTTTCTGACTCTTATATGTATCTTATAATTTCTATATATTTCTATATACTTGCTATAATTTCTATCAGCCTCCGTTCTGTTTACCTTTGTACGCATTCGTCTTCATGCTCACTCCGTGCTACACGTAAGTTTGATTAACAACTTAATTTTATTTTTATGAATTAAAGTATACTAAATTAATGATTCTTTCTTACTTTGAATTGTATTGTAACAATACATTTTCTGACTCTTATATGTATCTTATAATTTCTATATATTTCTATATACTTGCTATAATTTCTATCAGCCTCCGTTCTGTTTACCTTTGTACGCATTCGTCTTCATGCTCACTCCGTGCTACACGTAAGTTTGATTAACAACTTAATTTTATTTTTATGAATTAAAGTATACTAAATTAATGATTCTTTCTTACTTTGAATTGTATTGTAACAATACATTTTCTGACTCTTATATGTATCTTATAATTTCTATATATTTCTATATACTTGCTATAATTTCTATCAGCCTCCGTTCTGTTTACCTTTGTACGCATTCGTCTTCATGCTCACTCCGTGCTACACGTAAGTTTGATTAACAACTTAATTTTATTTTTATGAATTAAAGTATACTAAATTAATGATTCTTTCTTACTTTGAATTGTATTGTAACAATACATTTTCTGACTCTTATATGTATCTTATAATTTCTATATATTTCTATATACTTGCTATAATTTCTATCAGCCTCCGTTCTGTTTACCTTTGTACGCATTCGTCTTCATGCTCACTCCGTGCTACACGTAAGTTTGATTAACAACTTAATTTTATTTTTATGAATTAAAGTATACTAAATTAATGATTCTTTCTTACTTTGAATTGTATTGTAACAATACATTTTCTGACTCTTATATGTATCTTATAATTTCTATATATTTCTATATACTTGCTATAATTTCTATCAGCCTCCGTTCTGTTTACCTTTGTACGCATTCGTCTTCATGCTCACTCCGTGCTACACGTAAGTTTGATTAACAACTTAATTTTATTTTTATGAATTAAAGTATACTAAATTAATGATTCTTTCTTACTTTGAATTGTATTGTAACAATACATTTTCTGACTCTTATATGTATCTTATAATTTCTATATATTTCTATATACTTGCTATAATTTCTATCAGCCTCCGTTCTGTTTACCTTTGTACGCATTCGTCTTCATGCTCACTCCGTGCTACACGTAAGTTTGATTAACAACTTAATTTTATTTTTATGAATTAAAGTATACTAAATTAATGATTCTTTCTTACTTTGAATTGTATTGTAACAATACATTTTCTGACTCTTATATGTATCTTATAATTTCTATATATTTCTATATACTTGCTATAATTTCTATCAGCCTCCGTTCTGTTTACCTTTGTACGCATTCGTCTTCATGCTCACTCCGTGCTACACGTAAGTTTGATTAACAACTTAATTTTATTTTTATGAATTAAAGTATACTAAATTAATGATTCTTTCTTACTTTGAATTGTATTGTAACAATACATTTTCTGACTCTTATATGTATCTTATAATTTCTATATATTTCTATATACTTGCTATAATTTCTATCAGCCTCCGTTATGTTTACCTTTGTACGCATTCGTCTTCATGCTCACTCCGTGCTACACGTAAGTTTGATTAACAACTTAATTTTATTTTTATGAATTAAAGTATACTAAATTAATGATTCTTTCTTACTTTGAATTGTATTGTAACAATACATTTTCTGACTCTTATATGTATCTTATAATTTCTATATATTTCTATATACTTGCTATAATTTCTATCAGCCTCCGTTCTGTTTACCTTTGTACGCATTCGTCTTCATGCTCACTCCGTGCTACACGTAAGTTTGATTAACAACTTAATTTTATTTTTATGAATTAAAGTATACTAAATTAATGATTCTTTCTTACTTTGAATTGTATTGTAACAATACATTTTCTGACTCTTATATGTATCTTATAATTTCTATATATTTCTATATACTTGCTATAATTTCTATCAGCCTCCGTTCTGTTTACCTTTGTACGCATTCGTCTTCATGCTCACTCCGTGCTACACGTAAGTTTGATTAACAACTTAATTTTATTTTTATGAATTAAAGTATACTAAATTAATGATTCTTTCTTACTTTGAATTGTATTGTAACAATACATTTTCTGACTCTTATATGTATCTTATAATTTCTATATATTTCTATATACTTGCTATAATTTCTATCAGCCTCCGTTCTGTTTACCTTTGTACGCATTCGTCTTCATGCTCACTCCGTGCTACACGTAAGTTTGATTAACAACTTAATTTTATTTTTATGAATTAAAGTATACTAAATTAATGATTCTTTCTTACTTTGAATTGTATTGTAACAATACATTTTCTGACTCTTATATGTATCTTATAATTTCTATATATTTCTATATACTTGCTATAATTTCTATCAGCCTCCGTTCTGTTTACCTTTGTACGCATTCGTCTTCATGCTCACTCCGTGCTACACGTAAGTTTGATTAACAACTTAATTTTATTTTTATGAATTAAAGTATACTAAATTAATGATTCTTTCTTACTTTGAATTGTATTGTAACAATACATTTTCTGACTCTTATATGTATCTTATAATTTCTATATATTTCTATATACTTGCTATAATTTCTATCAGCCTCCGTTCTGTTTACCTTTGTACGCATTCGTCTTCATGCTCACTCCGTGCTACACGTAAGTTTGATTAACAACTTAATTTTATTTTTATGAATTAAAGTATACTAAATTAATGATTCTTTCTTACTTTGAATTGTATTGTAACAATACATTTTCTGACTCTTATATGTATCTTATAATTTCTATATATTTCTATATACTTGCTATAATTTCTATCAGCCTCCGTTCTGTTTACCTTTGTACGCATTCGTCTTCATGCTCACTCCGTGCTACACGTAAGTTTGATTAACAACTTAATTTTATTTTTATGAATTAAAGTATACTAAATTAATGATTCTTTCTTACTTTGAATTGTATTGTAACAATACATTTTCTGACTCTTATATGTATCTTATAATTTCTATATATTTCTATATACTTGCTATAATTTCTATCAGCCTCCGTTCTGTTTACCTTTGTACGCATTCGTCTTCATGCTCACTCCGTGCTACACGTAAGTTTGATTAACAACTTAATTTTATTTTTATGAATTAAAGTATACTAAATTAATGATTCTCACTTTGAATTGTATTATATCAATACATTTACTGACTTATATGTATATCTTATAATTTCCATATATATTATACCTACTATAATTTACATCAGCATCCGTTCTGTTAATCTTTGTTCGAATACGTCTTTATATTCACTCTGTGCTACACGTAAGTTTGATTAACAACTAAATTTTATTTTTATGAATTAAGGTATACTAAACTAATGATTCTCTCTTTGAATTGTATTATATCAATACATTTACTGACTTTTATGTGTATCTTATAATTTCTATATATATTATACTTACTATAATTTACATCAGCATCCGTTCTGTTAATCTTTGTTCGAATACCTCTTTATATTCACTCTGTGCTACACGTAAGTTTGATTAACAACTTAATTTTATTTTTATGAATTAAGGTATACTAAACTAATGATTCTCACTTTGTATTATATCAATACATTTACTGACTTTTATGTGTATCTTATAATTTCTATATATATTATACTTACTATAATTTCCATCAGCCTCCATTCTGTTAATCTTTGTTCGAATTCGTCTTTATATTTACTCCGTGCTACACGTAAGTTTGATTAACAACTTAATTTCATTTTTATGAATTAAAGTATACTAAACTAATGATTCTCACTTTGAATTGTATTGTAACACTACATTTACTGATACTTATGTGTATCTTATCTTACTATGACTATACATTTTAGAGCTACTGAGTGCGAATAATGATGGCGGCTACTTTACATCGAATAATGCAAATAATGTAATAGAAAATTTTTGGTGTAGTGGAACCCCATTTCGATGTAAAGTAGTTGCCGCCATTTTTGATGCTAAGATACACGAGCATTTTTCACTGTGTTGCCTAGAAATAATTTAGATCAATAGAGAATAACTTGAATAGAAATAAAAATGTGTTTTGATTCTGCCGAGTAGAAATAGTATTAATTTATGCAAAAAGAAAACAAAATCAATTTGAGTTTGGAATAAACTTTATATTTAAGTACTATACAGCTTCATTAAACATATAATATAAAAGTGTTCGTACCTGTTGAATTAATATTTGATGAAACAATCTCTTAGATGAAACAATTTCGTTATTTATTTAAGGGGTACAGAAATATACAGGTATATGAAAAGGGATTTTGATGCCGAAATAGGGCGACAGCAAATTGCCATCACTTTTAGACTTATTCATCAAACTTTGAAACATTACTTTATCCAAATATCCATCAAATTTCTGATGTTGCCTTTCCCATGTAATGCCCTCGAAACAAAGCGTGATGAAATATTTATGTGAGATAATATTTCATCCTTAGTGTTTCGGAGTGTAGAGATTTAAAGTGCGTCATTACCATTTCTCTGAAAACATTTTCTATAAGATAGGATAATAAGTGTGCTGTTTCTACGAAGCCAATCGAAGCTTGTAGAAGTCTATATGCCGTGTTTTCAGATAATTTAATTTTTAGAATGCGCTGTTTCGGAGAATTTTATGCAGGAATAATTTGTTTCGAAATTTGTTCTCATTAGACGTTTGTTTGATATTTATCCTTATACATAAATCGGCTTACTCTTCCTGTAAACATTCTTGCATAATTAATCTATTCGACTGGGTTCAACTCATTTATTTTCGAAAACATTTTTTTTCGAGACAGGATTATAATTTCAATTTTGTTTTTGGTAAGCAGGTTTCCTAAAATTATAAATCAAAAATAAACTTAAAAAAGTTATAAAATAAATCTTCAAAATGAGAAAAAAATTTCAGGATGAAATGAACAAATTTTTAAGTTCTTCGCTAAAAAGTTCCACAACAAATTGCAATGCATAAATGCACTTGCCAAATCAATTACCTCCATTTTCTGAAGTTTAATATTAAAGCACTCTATTTTCTCCTAACTGTATATATATATATATATATATATATATATATATATATATATATATATATATATATATATATATATATATATATATATATATATATATATATATAACTGAACTAACTTTTTAATCAGTTTGGAATTAGGGGGAAAACCGAAAATACCGTTTTGTCATCAATATGGTTTTAAACTGTTAAATACACGATTAAATTTCGAAAAAAAAAAAAAAACTACGGGTATTTTCACAAAGTAATAAACCAACTCTTAAAATATTTGGCCGATCCTATATATATATATATATATATATATATATATATATATATATATATATATATATATATATATATATATTTGGGTTTACGACTGCTAATGTTCAACTCCGTAACCTTGTAAATTTGATTTGAACCCAATCCAGAAGACAAGGGAACTCCTACATCAAGTATGGGGGAAAATATATATAGCGGAAGACTTTAGATGGAACTAACCTACATTTGCGTTACAAGGAGAGGAAGACCACGAGAACCTCTGACGGTTAGCTTGACGGCAAGGGGACTCTAACCCATAATCCGTCTACCACTGTGGATATTTCACGTCAGCTCTGTGGTCGGTGCAAGCCGGATGCGGAATCTGTATCGATTGGGATTCGAACCCGGTTCACCTTATTGGAAGGCGAACGCTCTATCCCCTGAGCCTTCACGGCTCTAACTGTATATATTCAAAACTTTCTCTAATATTAAGTATTAACTCCAATAAACGAAAATTCTTTTTAGCCATTGATTAATAAATGATTTATTTCAGATGCCAATCTGATTGAATCCAACCTATAATGAATTTAAAACATAATAAAGAAGTAGTTAATTACTGCACTCTTTTCCCTATGCTACGGAGATAAAGTTCTATTGTTGCCATGGCAACAAGAATAAAAATCGTCTGCTTCTATTAAAAGAAAATATTGAAACTCTCTATATATGACTCTCAAACTTATCCAAAAATTGTTCTTTTAATTTCCTTCGTTTAATGAGAGCTGTTGTCGCTCACAGGAACCGGGATAGAAGTAAGTACTTATAAATTTCAATTTTAGTATGTATTGTTTTTTTAAGAAAAAAATTAAACCACTGTAATATTGAAATAAAACATGTTAATAAGAATTATTTGAATAAAGGAAAATGATTTGGATGGTTCTTCAATAAAATTTGTTGGCAGAAAGTTGGGTTCTAAAAAACGATTTCCTGTTTATACGTCATTTGATCATAGCAATGAAAAAATTCCAGCAAATAATGCGATTGAACAAAAATGTTGTAATCATGTCCATAAGCTTAAAAGGTTTAAGATACAGAAATAGAAGTAGGCATTTAATACCAGAAAAAAAAAAACATTTGTAAATCTGCTTTGTTGATGTCGTAAAAAGTGCGATGTCGGATGAAAGAAAAGCTGCTTTGGATGCATTGTATCAGTTATCACAAAGTCCGCCATGTCCCCATAACAAATTATACCTCTGGGGTACTGGATTGCAGATTGTTCATTCTCTGGTTCAGGTCAAAATTACGATCTGTGAATGGGTGCATGAATGGATCCGCCTTATAAACGGGTGTGACGTATGGGTGTGGTAGAAGTCAACTTTTCGAGATAGATGTGACCACTTAAAAACAAGAACAATCGCAAACCCAGTGCCTTAGGTAATACTCGTAATATTATGTATTAGTAACAGAACAGTTATTATTCATTTTTGCTTAACTTTTTAATAAAGCATTATTTTATCTAACGAAGTTTTCATCGGAACTAAAAAATTCTTTAAAGATCGAATTTGAATTAATAATTTTCTTCCACTTGCCAAAGAGAATAACTCCCTTAATCACGAAAACATTGTAGTAATACTAATAATTACTCTATATTCTATCTTATACTTTCCATATGTTTCTAGATAAAAGATGGATATGCAGTAACACAGTCTACATTGTATTTTTAAATTTTTATTTTTAGAAGAAGTTGAAAAAACAATAAATATTATTTTATAACTTTTCTCAACAATGAACAACAATTTTTTAACAAGTGAAGCAATCAAATATCAAAATAATTTATTTTTTATGCCAATGGTATGATTATCCAAGATTTGAACCAAAATAAAAATATTAAATATATCATGAAATAGAACATAATAATTCATTTTTTAAAGAAATATACATAGCATACTTGTTTAAAGCATGATAAAAGTAATAAACTCACATTTAGACCTTAGATTTTAGTTCCAAATAATGATAAATAATGCGAAATAATAATGTTAAATAAGTTAATAATAATATTAAATAATAATAATGTTAAAGTTAGTTTTCGTAATGTGTGTTAGCTTAAGGAGATTTTCCCAAAATCAACGTCATTCGTAAAATGTATGTAATTACTAAAAAATACTACATAAATTTATTTGATATGTATAAAATAAAATTATTATAAATATTCTATCAGAATCTATTAGAATATTAGGGATATTAGCAACTGTTCTTTCCATTCTATTTCGAGTAAGCTTATCCCGTCAAATGTAAATTTGATATGCGATCTACGGTACATTGCGTTAAATTCGTAACTAATGAATGCTTGTAAATTAATAAAATATGTAAAATATGTAATTAATACTTAGCAAAACATAAACGGATCATGGGTTAGAGTCCCCTTGACATCAAGCTAATCTCGGGAGGTTTTCGTGGTTTTCTTTTTTTTTGTAACGCAAATATGGGTTAGCTCCATCAAAAAGTCTTCCGCGAAGGCAAATTTTCCCCAATACTTGATCCCGGAGTTCCCTTGCTTTCTGGATTGAGTTCAAAATTTCAAGGTTACGAAGTTGAACATTAGTAGTCGTAAACTTAAAATTGGGTCACCTGCTCAACTACGGTTATAAAATAAAACTTTATGGTCAAACTTTATTACTTTATTGTCACACTTTTATTTTACTTTTATAAATAAACAAACTCACAAATACAAAGCACTAACAAAAAATAAAACAAATTAAAATATTTAAAATTTACGTTTTTTAAGTAGATTTAATAGGGAAAAATAATTACATTTTTTAAAACTTATAATACGAAAAGCGTAAAGCTCATCTCTTTCGTAGAAAACTTCTGTTATTAACAAAAATATCTCCAACCTGTTTCGATAGTAGTGTTCTCTTCGTTTAAGTTTTGAGACTGTGAAAATTTTATTTTTAATCTAATAAAAAACTAATTTCTAAAGTTTTACTAAGAAATAGTTTTCCCATAAACATACTGTGCTTAGTTAATAATCTTTTCTTTTTGATGCAGTTACATTAGGCTTGATTGCCCGAAAAAAAGAAATTCTGAAATCTGTTTGCTTTCTATTTGGCTAAAAAGGTAGTACTTTTTTAGATTGCAATTATCGAGACACCTTTTATAATGTATTATTATTTAGTTACGGTCAAAGTGATATTGATGATTTTACGACGCACCATCACTAAAACGAAGCGTCGTACAATACCCATTACTATAATAGCTGAATTAAAGCCATTTCGATTCGGAATGGACTTTTATACTAAGACATTCGAATGGAATAACAGGAAGGAAATGTAAAGGGACGCAATGATTCCGTTACTTTTGACATTTATTACTGGGAATTGCAATAAAACAGATAAATTGGTCGTTAGAATTATAAGAACAATGAAAAGGTCGAGCTAAAAATCCATTTATTTCTTGGAAAATGAATTGAAATGAATTAAGTTAGCGTATCGAAAAGAATGTTTTAAGTGAAACTCATAATTCTTCTATCCAGGTTCAATTAGATTAACAGTTTGTACTTTTTTTTAAATGTGAAAAGATTATTGCCATTTTTTTTTTTACAAATTTCATAGATTGAGATATTCGTATAATAAAAAACTTGACTACTTACTTTTTAAGAGTAACTGTTTTCTCGTTTAAGAGTTCTCGTTTTTATGATTTTTATTTATTTAGAATTTTTGCTCCTTTGGATTTTGTATTGGGCTTTGATATTGTTAAATAACTGAATAAAAAAAAGAATTAAAAAACAATATTTTTACTTCGCTAAAACGGTATTGTTTAATTTGAATAAATTTCAACTATTCACGATCGAAAAATGTTGAAACTATTAAATCAGTTGGAAAATTGATCAAATTAAGTTAATTATTGAGAAGTTGAGAAAAAGTATGGTCCAAACTATTAAAATATGGTAAAATCTACCATGTTTCTGGCTCTATGGGAACACTTAAAGTTCGGAAATTTTTAACAAAGCGTTCTGGCAAGGAATTTGGTAAAATTAACAATAAAACAATGTTTTACACAATGTGATAAAATTTTTTTGTGTATATTTTATCGCAATACCTTAGAGCATAGCATAAAAAATCATTTAGTCGATTAAATTTACATTTCAGCTTCGTACAAAATGTGTTTAGAATATATAAGAATATATAAGAACTTATTATTATACCTTTTATAGTATAATAACAAGAATAATAAGAATTATTGAATTATATCTAAGCATAATGAGTAATTTTAGTTTTCAAAATCAGAATTTCTGGTAAACCCTTACCATATGAACAGAAAAAGTACCAAAATGGTTTAAATACCCTATATTTTGATTTAATTAACCAGAATTATGTTTCCTTTTATTTGAAATGTTTTTACCATACCGTACGATAATTTTACCAGATTTTTTTTTTGTGACATTCTACTCATTTAATAATATTTTTATTTATTACTATATTAATTCTATTGAAGGTTTTATTTATTTTTAGGAAATGGAAATGAATTAAATTTGCTTATCTAAAGTATGTTTTAAGTGAAGTACATGATTCTGATATACTTTTTCAATTAGATTATCAGTTTGTACTTTTTTTTTTAAATATGCAAGATTATATGGGAATCATATTTTTGTTTATTTTAATATTGCATTAACTAATATATTTGTGTTATAAATAAGCTTCTCTTTATATATTTTGAAGATTAACTGCCGTTTATTTTTTGGTTTTTATGATTCTTTACTTCATAGTGTTTAGTTATTGGCTTTCAATATTGGTGTTTATTTGATGTAATAAATACGTTTTTTAAAAATCCAACGTCTAATATTTAAAACTGGAAGGAAATATATTGTTTAAGTATAATTAATTTTTAGATAATAAAAGTTTCGTAAGAGGTAGAAAATTCTTATTTTTCTGGAACAAATTCTTTTTCATGAAGAGAAAACATATTAAGTCAACTTTCAACCAATATAAATAATAAAAATGATTAAGCAATCCACGTTTATTCACGTCACTTCTTATTTAATTTAATTTTAACAGAACTGTGTTAAAGAAAAGAAATCATCTTTCTAAGAACAATGCTAAGACTTAACATATACATGGGGATTATATTTTGGCTACAAGTTGACAATTTTAAACACTTATAAGAAATTCTGAATACAAAATTATTATTTTTTTAAAACAAATTCTCTTTCCTGAAAGGAAAACATATTTGAGTTCACTTTTAACCAACATGAATAATTAAAATTATTATATAATCCATGCTTATTCACTTCACATTAGCAGCTAAAAATAATTTTATGGATAGCACAATAATTTTATCGAACACGTTAAAATGGGTATGAGACGGACATGAATTTTTCATTATTTGTTTTTTGTTGAAAAAGAGTTTTCTTAATAATCTTGCAACCAGCTCCAGGCTTTAAAACGTTCTTTATCCCCGAAATAGTCACATAATTTTGGAAAAAAAAAAAAAAAAAAAAAAAAAAAAACGATCATGAAAGTGTTTATTTTGATATCACGAAAATCATGTGAAACTAAGTGTATGTACAATATATGTATCCATTGTTAATTTTCGGGTAAATAGTACATATACATGCTCGATGACTGCTGACATCTAGTTTAAAATAAACTATCTCTAAACACCTTACAAATAGTCTGGTACTGCCATCTGGTGTATTGATTGAGAATAAACATGATTTTGGACATATGAAATAGATTGTTTTAATGTTTTTGGCCTGGTACTTTTGAGCACCCAGGCCCGAAAATATCACGAGCACGAGAAATCACAGGCGAAACTCCACCCCTTCATTTTGTCGAGAAGTAGGGGTTAAAGACTTTTATCTACTGCACAAATAAGATAGTTGTTAAAATGTTAGTTTAGTAACTGCTAAAATGTTAGTTTAGACAGAAAACATTAATAAAAAATAGCATAAAAATACATAAACAATTTAAGCAAGTTTATTTACTCAAAATTTGTTTTGAAAGCTTGTTTGTTAGGAATACATGTTATTTCGATAAAAAAAATTTATAATTTAGGTATCTTTTCCATTCTTTTTTAGAAAAATTATGTGTTCAATTCTCGAAAAAGTAAGTTTGGACTCCTTGATGTCAAGTTCCCTTTTTGCGTATTTCGCTATACCTTCCTGTATGAAATTTATTATAGTATAAATGATATAAACGAAATTTATTATTTTAGCCACAAAATAGTTTACACTACCATTATTTAGCTATTCTCGCTAAAAATAGCTAATACCCTGCAGGAAAACTGTAATTTATTTAAATCATGTTTCTAAGGAACATATTACATTTTGTCAGTTGACATCATTTCTAGTTTAAAAATATTTATCGTATTAAACTCACGAGGTAAAACTAACGGTATTGAAGGAAAAAAAAATCTTAAGACATACTTTTTCGTATTTTAGTTAAAATTAGCTTTTTACATTTTTCCTTAATCGCGTTCTTGAGTCTCAAGTGTGCGTACCGTTTATAATAGTTAGGTTTCAAACATTCTTAAATAAATGTTTTCCCCTGAATTTAAATTAGATTTGGAAATGCTTAATGTTTATTTTTTAGAACTTGATTTTTGGAAGACATTTTATGTTCGTAACAGCAATATAAATAGTTTGTTTGGGTTTGATTTTGATGTTTCGTTAAAAAAAAAAAAAAAAAAAAAAAAAAAAAATATATATATATATATATATATATATATATATATATATATATATATATATATATATATATATATATATATATATATCAGGGCTCGAAAAACCGCGCCTGTCCTCCCGTCCTCAGAGGTCAATAATTCCCCGCGGAAAACGAATTTCTCGAATCCGACGTCCGCGCGGACATCCATTTTTCTGTTAATGTTCGTGATACATTTTCAGTATAATGATACATTTTCTGTATTTACATTACTGTAAAATGTAATCCAAGTATTTGTAATTCTAGTAACTAATAATTCATTGTGCAATTTATATAAATGTTTGTAATGAATAAGAGAAAATTATATTTTTATTTATTTAGAAGCTACGGGATAGTTTCAAAGGAGGACGGGTACATTGTTGGACAAGCCGTCCCTCGGGGACGGATAAAATTTCGGAGTTTTTTCGAGCCCTGGTGTATATATATATATATATATATATATATATATATATATATATATGTCGGAGAAAAATGTCGGAAACGAAAACTATAGACAAGAAACTTCAGTTTTTGTATCTTTTACTAAGTGTGTGATAATAAAAACTGTAATTTAAATGTCATTACTATACAGCACGGAAATTTTACCAGTGTATAAACATACTAAATACGTGTTTTGAAATGAGTTTTGAAACACTAATTTGATGACGTAGTCCGCATATGTTAACCCATAAGCGTTGATTATTCAGCTTACCTGTTGTAACGAATAAAATTAACTAAATGTTAAGGAATACGCGATGAAATTGCTTTTTGATTAAATATAGACCTGTTAGCATAATAAATAGAGCTCTTTATAAAGAGAACTGCTTTTTTTACTAAAAATATCATTACCACTGTAAATTTACTAGAATTGTTTTTTTCGTGTATGATGCAGTATGCACTTCCGTAGATGACGTTTTTTGCAAACGACACATAATAAAATATAAATGGCTTTTATTTAGAATAAAATACAAAGTTTGAAAATGTTTATAGTTCTTTTTGTTCTAAAACGATTTTAATGTATATGAACAAACTTAATAAATCAATTGCAAATGATGGAGTTATAAATATAACAGTGTTCTGAAATAAATTTTTTTTTTTCTCTCGCTGAAATAGTTAAAATAATCATAAGCAGGAACTCAACATTTTATTGTTTGAAATGATCGAAATAAAATGCCATTTCTCGATGTAAACTGATGGTGTCTCTGTTTGGGAATTTGAGTCGAAATGCATGGAGTGCTATTTTATATCTTCTCTCAGGAGATGTAAATGTTACTTTTTATCGTTTTGTTTTGAGGAATTCGATCATTGGGATTTGGGATTGTTTGAAAGGAACATCTAGTTTTATTACATCACTGTGGATTTTTAGACGATTACAATTGGATGGGAAAGTTTTTTTTAAGAGAGGGGAAATTTTATTTATAAATCAGAAAACGCTTTTAAGATTTTACTACTTTATGTTTTAAATTAGTAGATATTTGTTTGCTTTCACATCTTCATTCTTTTCTTAAATGTTTTTTTTTTTTGAATTCTTAACTCTAGGAAATTTTTGAAACTAGCCGCTATTTGCGATCAGATTGGCCACCCTTCAAAATTGTCTTGAACAACGTATAAACTTTAATGGGGTAAACAGCCCGAAGGCACAGCACAACTGTATTTAAATATTTTAATTCTCCGAATCCTCCTCCATTCCTAACATTTACTTTTAAACAATATATTAACCAAATCTTTTTACAGTCTAAGTGTTAAAGTGTTTTCCGCAAGTACATTGATTTTAACTACTTTCAGGAGACGTCAGTATTATTGTCATATGTATTATATATATATATATATATATATATAATGATGATTTAAAACTAGCTATCTTCATCTGAATTGCTGCATGGTAATACCGGGTACCATGGTAATATTTTATCCCGATATAATTTATCCCGATAAATTATATCGGGATAAAATTTCCTTCCCTTTCAGATTTATGTCTAAATTGAGGAAAAGGTCTCACGAATGAATGGTGCTTCTAACTGTCTATGGGATTCTGAGATAAGACGTACTTTCACTCTTGTGGTGCTCTCTTGTCAATCGAAAGGCGTTTCTTTTTGATTTAATGCGCAAAAAGCCAATGGCTTGACAGCTTGTCTCGTCCAAGTGTCATTAGAAACTACAACAACATGAATGTTTGTTTTCACATTGAGCGAATAAAACCAACTATTTTTCCATGTTGTTAAAACACTGTTCTTAGTCAAAGGTACCAAATTTCGAAAACATTTAATTAACATCTTTCTATTCTAGAAATCGCAGTTAAATCATCTTATATTCTTCATTATCATCTTCGTCAGAGACAAATCGAAAACAAACGCAATACAGTGAATTAACCAATCCCCTTTGTACCTCAATAAGCAAGGTTCAGAATTCAGTTTAGCATTTTACCATTAGTTCTGGGCGATTAATGGTATCATTTGAAAAGTAAGAACCCAGGGCTATTACTTTCAAGGAACATGATGCCAGTGTCTTTTTTGCAAAGAAAAAAAGAAATCTTAGTACATATTCTTAATGTTTTCTGGTCATTGGACGATAAATTTATCGGTCGTATTAGCAGTTCATTTGCAGTGACATTGTTTTAAAGAAGTTGCGCCAGCAAAAAATTGAGTGAAGATAGATAATTGATTAGATACAAGAAAGAAGGAATTTTCTTCTGCTTTCAAGGTTTGGTTATTTTTATTGTAAATGGTGGTGGTGCGTGTGCTAGTTTAACCTATTTGGTCTGATTGCCCTTTTAGGTTCTCTTTTTCTTAAAAAGAAAATAAATTCGTGTAGGCACAGCTTATTCTTAATTTGTATTTATTTTACGGAAATAAGAAAGCCTTTTTTTATCATCATATATTAATAATATGAAGATTTATGTTTGGATCTGTTAAAGCACAATGCCTTTATTTGAAGTTAATAGTGCCTTTTTAAAGTAATATTGGTGCACTGTAAAATATTCCGGATCAAATTATGGTTTAAAGTACCAGCACTTTATAGGTAAAATCCATTTTAATCGTAATTTTTACAGTAATATTTATTTAATTAGAGTGATTTAGGTAATTATTACGTTAAAAACTACGATATATCAGATTTTTGCTCCGTAACATGTTCCGGAAAAATTTATTTTGGATGAAAATGGATAGTAAATAAAGAAAAACACACACCTGGTATGAAAATTTTTTTAAAATTTTTTTTATTTAGTTTTTTTTTTCACACATAGACAATTGGTCCACAGACATTTGTAGGTTAAGATTTGCTCGTGGTGGAGTGTGTGTGTGTGTGTAGTTAATTTACGTCGCACTAGAGCTGCACAATGGGCTATTGGCGACGGTCTGGGAAACATCCCTGAGGATGATCCAAAGACATGCCATCACAATTTTGATCCTCTGCAGAGGGGATGGTACCCCTGCTTCGGTAGCCCAACGACCTGCACGCGAAGTCGAGCACTTTACGGTAGAACAGTTTAACGAGGACCAATACCGCACACCCTCGGTCCCTACGCAGACTGATCCAAGTGGTCACCCACACGCCCACTGACCGCAGCCAGTGATGCTTGACTTCGGTGATCTGCTGGGAACCGTGTCTTAACGATCAGTCCACTACGGGACTGCTCGTGGTGTAAGAGCAAGAGTGTTTGTAAAATATCAAGGGCTCTAAGTCAAAGCTGAGTGTTTGTTACTTATATAGGTGAGCCTAAAGTTTAACGAATGGTAGATTTGCTGACACTTGAATATTGCTAGCAATTAAACTTCTGTACTTTTGAAATAAAGCAGAAGACATATTTTGAATAAGGGTGTTGTGGCTTTTATACTAAACGTTAAGACAATATAAATATAAAGTTATAGAGCAGTAGTGATCGGATCATTTGTGGTTTCATCTCTATTGGTTTTATTCTGAATATTCTGAGTATAGATAGAATATAGATTCTGATTTATTCTGAATATAGAAGCGTAAAAAATGATTTATTATGTTAAAAAAATGTGCACCTGCGTTTCTCGAGTTAGGTTGTACAGATTCTTTTAGGCACTGAAAAAATTAAGTAAAAATATAACAATATTAGGCAATGGGAATTACTCGCTACGCTGGTATTGAGAAATAGCTCAGCTGATAGTAAATAATTTCAAAGCTTTATAGAAGAACTGTGTCCAAAATACTGTAATAATAGAAAGTGTATGCACCTGTCTCGAAGATACAAGGTTGCGCATACTCATTTTTATTATTTTATTGCCGTTATTTTGCTATCATGTTCATGTCGAATAATTGATTGTGACTATTTTTCGTTTATGTAAAAGCATATATCCACACTGAGAATGAAAGTCTGATCAAAACTACCGGAATATGGTAAAATTTACCGTGTTTCGACTTTTATGGGAACACCAAAAAGTTCATTAATTTTTAGCGAAGCGCTTTGGTAATTATTTTTGCAAACTTAACCATAAAATATGATCATGTAAGATGTGATAAAATTTTGTAATTTTATCATGATACCTAAACATGGCATAAAAATCCTTTACACGATTAAACTAACTTTTTAGTTTTGTATTTTTTATACTAATTGTGTGGTAATAAGAACTATACTTTGAAAACTACAATGTACGGCTACCTATTACTGGAAAATTTCCAAAATAAATGGTTTAAATACCATTTATTTTAATTTTATTAAGAAAAATTAGTTTTTTTTTTAAAACCAGAAATGTCAATGCAGTGCGGTAATTTTACCAGAATTTTTTTCTCTACGCATGTTTCTATCTTTCTTATTTGATCTCACAGGAATTCAATTAATCACTATATCTCACACTATTGTCTAGAAATTTTCTAAATATTTCTGAAAGAATTTTTAAAGATAATTGTAAAGAAAGAAAATTATTGAAGAGAAAAAAGAAATAATTTATATTATCAACTTGTTTTGTAAGATCATAAACAGAATCTGGGAATTTAAATGAGAAGGTGAAAATAATTCAAAAATTGGAGTATTTAATTTCATATTAGAGAGATTTTGCAGTTTCACATAGCATCTTACGGGTTCACGTTTGCGTAAGAAGCTACATTCTGTGCAAGCTCCTGAGAGAATCGTGGTTGTTCAACAATAGGAAAAATATACATAATGACTGCGTTGCACAGAACTTATGATCGACATCGAAATACTACACAAAAGTACAAAATCTTTTTAGTAGGTAGATCCTTTTAGTAAGAAGAATGACCTTAAACTCACATGGATTAAAGTTGCATCATACACTGCATCAAGAAATGCATAGTCAAAATTCCCAGAATTCGGAAAAATAAATTTACATTTCAGTTTTGTATTTCATACTAAATGTGTGATAATGAAGACTACAATTCTGAAAACCAGAATTGTAGAAAACCGGAATTGAATAAATTTACCTTTCAGTTTTGTATTTCATACTAAATGTGTGATAATGAAAACTACAATTCTGAAAACCAAAATTTTTGGAAAACCGTTACCATATGATCGGAAAAATTACCAAATAAATGGTTTAAATATCGTATATTTTGGTTTTTATTACTAGATATTATATTTTATTTAACAGAAATGTCATTAGCATACAGAACGGTAATTTTACCAGATTTTTTTCTCTGTGTTTTTGGACGATGTTAGGGTCCAAAAACGTTTATAATAATATACTGGATCGAACTGTCATTTTATCTTCACTTTTGGTTAAGATATTTTAGAGGCACTAAATAGCTGATCCCGGCAGCAATGAAAAAAAAGTGATAATTTAAAGATAGCTATTTATTTCTTTCTATTCTTCTTTAAACGCAAAGCTAACTTTCAACTTGAAAAAATTAAAAACTCAATTTTTCTAAAGGTACCCTACAGTTCTGAATATTTAATAGTGTTTCTTCCAGAAAAAAGCAACAAAACTACTGAAACTCTATACAGTGTTTAAGAATAAATATTTTACACTAATTTTTAAAGAATAAATAGGATTCACTGAATTTTATGCGTGTACTGGATGTTTGATAATGTACTGAATCAAACTGCTATTCTATCTTCAATTTTGATTACGATATTTTAGTGTCAATAAGTAACTGGGCCCAACAACGTTGATGATTTAAAGATAGCCATATATATTTTATAAAAATATATTTTTTAATAATGATGGCAATGCATTTTTTTATAAGTAAATGTTTTTATATTTATGGATACTCAAAAAAAAAAAAAAAAAAACTTTAACGTGCAAAAATTAAAAACGTTTTTTAGGGAAAAAGAAAAGATTTTTTTCTAAAGATATGAAGTAGTTTTGAATGTAAAGCAATTCATCTAAAAAAAGGCAAACAAACTACTAAGACTTTATACAGTGTATAAGAATACATAATTTGCGCTATTTTTCAAGCATTTACTGGACTTAAACATGTACTGAATTTTAAGCATGTACTGGATTTTAAGCATGTACTTAATATTTAATAATGTACTGGATCGAAATGAAATTAGGATATTTTAAAGGCATTAAATAGCTGGGCCGTACAAAAGTGATAGTTTAAATAGAGCAACATACTTTTTAAATATTTGTTTTCATACTTATGAAAACTCAAAATAAACTTTCAACTTACAAAAAATAAAAAACTCGATTTTTTTCTAAGAAAATCCCGCAGTTCTGAATATTTTAAAGCGTTTTCTTCCACAAAAAAAGGCAACAAAACTTCTCAAACTCTATACTATGAAGAATAAATAATTTACACTATTTTTTAAGCATGCAAAAACTTAAATTTTTTTAAAAAAATAACACAGAATTGTAAAGAACACAAGAAAATTAAACAGACGAAAGGAATTTCAACCAAATACCTCTTCTTAAAACAAACATTAGAAAAGAGTTTCACTTCACTTTGAAATAAAAATCTTTAAAGTGAGTTTGAGCATTTTTAACTTTTTTTTTCCACCGTCTTATTAGAATTGTCTGCCTTTGTTTAAGAAAGATTGAGAACAGCACAGCTGGTGTACGTATGAGGGATGATAATATTTCATTTTTGTTGCTACCACTATTTCGGCTTTTGTTTAGGGTTTAAATTTATTTCAAGAAGAAATTCCATTTCCGTTAAAAAAAAAAAAAACCTTTTGTAGAAAATAAAAGATATTCTGCTGCGGAAGTTCTTCAAAACTTATTCGAAAGATTACACTTTATTGTTGCTTGCTTATTATGATATATCATAAGAAGATGTAGCTGGATTTAGTAGAACTGTGGAAAAGACCGTTAAAAATTAATAGTTTTGTTTCGGGATCCTTTAGGATACATATAGTAAGAAATATATGTATATTATTTCACAAGGAAAGCAATTATACTAATGGAAAAAAAGTAAATTTAAACACATGAATTTTGTTTTAACTGTCTAATATTGAATAGAATTGACTGCTTGAAGCAAATATATTATGAGCTTCATAAATAAAAATGGCGGGTGCTCGAAAAATATTGTACATTAGAAGAAAACATTTTATACCGTCTGACCATTTCTGAGAGACACGATTTGGTTTCTATGTAAAACAGTTATATTAAATCAAATTTATTATACTCGGAGTTGAGGACAAAAGTAGAATTTCGAAAGAAATTCCGATAAAGTTACCGTAATGAGAAAAACATAATTCTTTTAAATAAAACCAAAATAAACGGTAGTTAAATTATTCATTTGATAGTTTTTCCTCTCATGTAGTAACGGTCCACCGGAAGCTCTGTTTTTTAAGATTATATTATTAGCACACATTTGGCAAAACTATAAAACTGAAAAGTAAATTTAACCGAATAAATGGTTTTTATGCGATGCTTTGAGGTATCATGATAAAATGACCAAATTTTTCCACATTTATCAAATTGTATCATATATTATAAAACCATTTTCTACTATTAATTTTACAAAAATCATCAAAGTGCTTAGGTAAAAATTAACAAACTTTTTGCAGTTCCGAGAAACACGGTAAGTAGTAGTTTTTACCATATATTTTTCTTAGTGTGTAATACTAGAAAAATCGGTAGAACTTTCAACAATAATATGTATACATTGAACCATAATAGTGCGTAAATATGTTACAATCCTAATTTTGCAAGTGCTAAGCCTCTGGGAAGAAATACTGAAAACTTTCTGCCCCGTATCGCTTTTCCATTGAAAAATATGAGAATAATCGGTATTTTGATGAAGAAAAGCCTGCAGCTAAAATTTTGAATAGGGCACAGTCATAGTAGATGTTAAAGTAAAGTAAAGTTTCTTCTTTATTAGTAACGCAATAAATAATAAATAAAATATAAAAAAATAATAAATGAAATATAAAAAAAAAAAAAAAATGAGAAAAAGAGAAACGATGTTGCCAGTTATCGCAACATTTAACATATGTATCCAATACTTATATCGAATTTCAATATTTAAATCGAGCATAATAGCATTTAACATTCATAAATCTAAACTTTTATTGGAATTTTAAAATTCGAAAGGGAGAAAATCATTTTTCAATTTGCTCGGCTATTATGAATTTGAGCAAGAAAAAAACTATAGATACCGGCTAAAAGATATCCGTTTGAAAAAAAAATTTTTATTACAGGGAAGCAATATCCGTTTGAAAACCAGAAATCTGATATAGATTACGGAAGTTCTAGCTTATATAGGAAATTGCTAAAATTATTTTGGTCACTAATCTAGTCTCTCAGAAACTTGTTAATGCACCATGTCAACAATAGTGTGAAAGCCAGAATAAAAATGTATCAATACAGGGAAACAATATCTGTGTGAAGATCAGAAATTGGATATAGATAGCTTACATATGAAATTACTAAAATTATTTTGGTCACTAATCTAGTCTGCTGGTTACTGAAGTTTCTGAAACTTATTATTGAGCCGTATCGTTGAATATTGGGAAAATCATAATAAAAGTCTCCTATGTTAAACAGTAATTTTTTTTGTTTCAAAAAATTAACAAGTATAGCTCGTTCACTTGGCTCCGCCTTCATCACGTGGTACGCGACGATACCATTTCGCTATTTTTGGGAGAAGGTGAGCAATCATGAAAAAAGGTTGCTATTTGGCGATCGTTTGGCATAAATATTTATTTCTTAAACTTTGAGTGCATTTTTTTAACAATAAATGTTTCATAAATTTGATGATATTTTGCATTATTTTTTATGATATTTCTTTCTTTTGAGTGAATAGTTTGTCTTTTATGAGACATATTGCTGGGAGAACAGCAGTTTTTAAACTTAAAATATATTTAATTAGCTAGAGTAACAAAAGGTATAATAGCAGACGATAAAGCGAAGTAAGTGACTGAATTTGTGTTTGGAGCAAATTAAGGGTTGTGTCAATTTCAAGCACGGAGATGTTTCTCTTCTTACTCCCGTGCTGAAATGAACTCGGCGTCCGAAGAGGTGGAACCAAGTGTCAACTCCTGGTGAACGAACTATAAAGGAAACTTTAAAAAACGATGAAACATCATATTATTGGACTTTTAACTGAACTAAACTGAGACACTTATTATTAATTTAAAAAGTGAATCATTGTGCTGTTCGAAAGGTAATTTCACTTTTTCCCAACAGGGACTTTTGTATTTTTTCACCACCAACTTCACACTTGAGTTGCATTATCAATATAAATTTTGATAGATGATATAAGAAGGCTTGCTTCTGAAAATGTTCGATTGATTCTACCCAGTAGTTTTTTGTTGGGGCCTTTTCAAATGTAGAAAGTGAAAAGCAGTATTTTTCTGTATATTTTACCTTTAACTATCGAAAAGGTAAACATTCTGTTCAATCAATCAAAAAAAAAAAAAAAAAAAAAAAAAAAAACTATCCGATGTGTAGGGGAGAGTGGGGTCAATTGTAACAGGGTACGATTGTAACAGACCAAAAATTTCGAGTGTCGGGTTCTAGATTTGGTTCCTAGGTGGCGCACAAGATGTATTTAATAAATCTACATGTATACCCCTGCTGGCAACCATTTTTATGTACTTTTGAAAGAGTTATATCACAAAAGATATTTTCACGCTACGTAAGTACTTTTTTTGGTATTAGAATATTATATTGTAAGAAAGTAGTTTTGTTTAAACAAATAAATATTATTAATTGAATATGTAAGTGGACACCTAAATTAACATTTCATAAAAAAGATTAATTTTGTTAATTAACTAGCATTGTTTTTAAAAATGAAGCTGAAATGGCGTCTTGGGGACGATTGTAACAATAAGTTAAGGGACGATTGTGACAGCTGAAAATAAATAATCTTATGTTTACAAACCATTACTTAACTCTTTAAGAACCACCAATAGTTTCCTATATCATTTATATTATGTTGCATGTGCATTATTTTACTTGTCACCTTTCACAGCATAAATTAAAATTTTTAACCCTTTAAAGTTAAAAGTTTAAACTTTAGGTCTCTGCTCATTATTATTTTTACTCCTAAAATATCACTACTATTTTGATCAATAAAAAAATATATCACAACCATGATAATATGTATAATTAACTATGTTTTAGTTGAATTTATGAACTGTTACAATTGTAACAAGTGCACGATTGTAGAAAATTTTTAATAACGAATATAATAACATTTAAAATAAGGTTTTTTTTTCTAGTAGAGGATAGTCTACTTTACTCGTCTGTCAATTAATACTAATAATATATTGGATTTTTGGTTAGTTAAAAATAGTTAGGTAAAAAATGTTGCAATTGTTCCTACTCTCCCCTATAGAGAGCATCTTTTAACATTATGCCGGTGTCAAAACTGGGTTTGCAAAATTTCGATTAAGATGCATGAAGATGCACTACGACAGTTTAGGCTGATGAAGACACAATAAAGGCATTAATTGATGTAAACTTTGGAATAACAGCCCGTGAGATCACTGAGATTAAAATTCATGATCGTTTGAAAAGCTTACGATAATTTGAAGCGCCTAAGTTTATTCTCAAAGTTCGATATATGAGTTCTTCATATTTTTAGGGAAAGAAATTTATGCTGTCGTATTAAACGGCTCCAATTTGATTCACAAACATCCAGAAAAGTATCCATTTCGGAATCATAGGAATTAGGTTATGTTTACACCTAATCTCCTTAAATGGAAATTGGATAAATAGTTTTTGATATCTAAAATGGCTAGGGTTAAAAAATATTCGAATCTGAAAAAATCAGTATGTTGAAATAAAGTTGAAATCTATTTTTTTCACATAATCTGAATTATATTTCATTTTTTTTTTGTGAAAGATTACATTAAATAGGTTTGTTCGATAAAAACTGAATAGTTGTTTCGGATAAATATGGAAATCAGTTAACGTTTCGTCTGAGGATTGGTTGACCTCTTAATTCGTATTATATACTGGAAATCATTTTGCGCCAAAAGGAAGTAAACTTCCTGCTCTTTGATAGATTTTTCCAAAAATGACCATTCATGCAAACATTTATCCCATCGATTTATCTTGGCCAGTCAGAAAGGGTAAGTAGAGCTGAGATTTTCGCATCAAGTACCCCAAGTGGGCATTCTTATCTGTCGGCGGCAGATGCCAGAGGGAAAAAGAAAGATAAGAATTACTTGTTCCATCTTCCCCTCAATTATCATATTATCTAAATGTCAAATGATCTTTGATGATATCATTTTTACCCATGCTTTTTAAACAAAGTTTTTTTTTAATTTTTTATAAATGCATTCCTTGATAAAATTGGAAAAAGACTTAAATGGAAATCGTGGAATAAAAAAAATTAGCGAAAAATGTTATTTTATTATAACACAACAAAAAATTTACACATAAAAAGAGAGCTCAAAGGTATTAATTTTGCTCCGAAATTTGTTGTTAAGTTTGTAAATCTGACGACAGCTCGAAATGCGTGTTTAAGAAAATGGATGTTTTTCGAAATGCGTGTTCAGGAAAACGGCCGCAGCTCGAAATACGTGTTTACGAATACGGCCGTAGCTCCAAATGCTTGTATACGAAAATGGCAATAGCTTGAAATGCGTGTATTCGAAAATGACCGTTGCTCAAAATAGTGCTTACGAAAATGGCCGTATCTCGGGATGAGTGGTTACGAAGATAGACAAAACTAGACATGCTTGTTTATGAAAATGGGTGAGTCGAACGATAATGTAACCGCCTTAGTTTCTTAAATTATGGGTTATTTAGACGAAAGGTTTGAAAAATGAGCAAATTACTGCCTTTACCATCGGACGCACCTGGATCTTCGACGGGTCTCATTCTTTGATGCTTTAATTTTTATCTTATACAATTTTGTAATGCTACAATCAAAAATTAAAAAGGTGTAAAAAATTCTTCAATTTTTGAAACAATGGTTAAAAACATGGCATCAAAAAGTTAATAAATGAAAATTCCGCAAGTTATGCGAATTTCAAAATCCTGAAGGAGCCGATAAACTTAATAATCATAATATTTTTGTTAAAAAAAGGGCCTCACTATTCAAACATTTTTACTGTTCGCGGTTAACTATTTTGATAAGTAAAAATTAAAAAAAATAAACGAAAAAAATTATGTATTATTCAAAAGTGATAAAATTTCAAGCGCTTGCCAGCTCTTTATATATTTTGATGTCAAAAAATATTTCTTTTATAAATATTTGATGCTTATACATGATATATGTATATATATATATAAAATATTTCATAAGAAAGTTAATGTATTATAACTTTTTTATAAACCAATAAAGCTACTACTATTTCTCTCTCGAGTATTTTAAATGTGATTCTTTAAATATTTATGCAGATAAAATTATGAGAAGAAATAACATATTATTACAATAAAAAAGAAAAAACCCAAAATGCTATTTGACTAAAACACAATAAAATATTTACTTAAGCACAACAGACTGTATAGAGTATTTGAAGGTCTTAATCTGTGCAAGATTTAAAAGATTTTACGTGATAGAAATATGTTTGAATGTATTATATGTGTAAATCAATTTATTATATCTTTTTTGTAAGTCTATTTTTTGTTTAAAATAGTAATCGATGTAAATTTACAAAAATTTCACTTGGTAAGACATTTAGGTCAAATACCTTACCATTCATTCACTCCACTACTTTACAAATCTTTTACCGAAAGTTATTAATATTTTTTTACCTGTTTATATTTAATTTCGGAGCACATAGGATTATATTTTAATTAAATCCAAATTAAGAATGATAATGTTAAAAAAAATTTATTACAAACTTTTATTAAACTAAAATGTTTAGTTTTTTTTTCATTTCCATTGATTTAAATACCAACGACACCTATCATGTTATGAATTATTGATAATATAAATAATTTCAGACTAATAATATTTTTTTAAAAAGCACCATATGTCATGCAATAATGTCAATAATGTAAAAATAAAATATGCCATGAATTTTGCATGTTGACGCGCTTTACAATTTGTGCTTGCAACTTTATATTTTAATAGAAATTAGTTACTAAGTTTCAAAGAAAGTGTTTAATTAATTATTTTTCATATATTTACACACGAATTGTTTCTAAAAATTTGAAAAAGTCCTAGTTACTTTTTTCTTTCTTTCATAAGTGAGTTGACTGTTTTTTTTCTTTAATAAGTGATGTTTCTTTTATAAGGTTTAACTAAATTAACGGCAATAGATTTTCGTAATAGATTTGATTTTTATTACAGATAAATTTTAAAAAAGTTTGGTTAAAATGTCGGATTTTAAAAAGTATTGAAATTGTAGAGATTGAAATCAGTTAGAAAAAAATGATAAATTAATTTCATTAAAAATAGTGAATTGGTTTCCAAATTTAACAAAATTTCTTACAAATATTCTTCATTTTGTAACTCAATAAGCTTTTTTCTCATATTTTCATTTAACGTCTATGAATAAGAATTTTTTTTTGTGATATCTTTCATATATTTTAAAACGAGGAACCAACTAAGTTGAAATTCATCTATTAATCTTCGGTAAAACTAATTTTCAAAATTTCTTTACAATTTGTTAAAATCTTTATATTTTTTACAATTTGTTAAAATCTTTATATTTTTTATAATTTGTCTTTCAACTTTATTTTTCATATATTTACCAACTGATAGCTTCGAAAAAATTAAAAAAGTCGTCAATAAATTTGAATTTTTTTCACTTAATAAATGTGTTGACTGAAGGCTAACTAGTTTTAATTGAATTAACAGCAATTGACTTTCTTAATAGGTTTGATTTTTACTATAAATAAATTTCAAAAAGCTTGGTTAAAGCTTAAGAATTTAAAAAAAAAATTAAAATTGTCTTCATTGAACACAGTTTGAAATAAAAAGATAAATTAATTTCATTAAAAAATACTAAAATTGGGTTCCAAGTTTAACGAAATTTCTTACAAACATTTTTCATAATGTTTAATCTATAAATATGGCATTTTTTTCGTGAAATCTTTTACATTTTTTTAAGCGATGAATTAAGTTGGAACTCATCAATTAGTCTTTGGAAAAATTTATTTTGAAAAGATCTTCAGATTTAATTATTTTTTTTCTTGAATAATTTATAATTGGGATTAATCCAAATATGTTTGTAACTTAAAAAAAAATACACTTTTGTACATTATGTTTTATTTAAAATTTTAAGAGTCAATATTTAAACACATTTTTTCGCCAAATTTTTTTTTTTTGTTTGTACAACGATAATTTTTATCATCTCTAGCATTAAATTTCTTAGGATTACACCCAGTAAATATATTTTCTTATTAATTGCATTAAGCCCTTTATCTCTTCTTAGTTCACTTTTTACTTGCAGAATGGGTTGGTTTAAGATTTGATGAAATTTTTTTTTTGGAACTTAAATTTCTCTCACCTCCGGTAAATCAACAGTTTATATTATAGAAGAGTTCTTAAAACTTCATGGAAGCCATTTTTTTTTAAAAAAAATAAAAAGCTAAGAAAGCCATTTTTTTAAAAAATAAAAGCTTTACCAAAGAAAACTTTTCATCTATGATATTTTAGAGTGATTATTAAATCTCAAATGTAATTAAAGAAAAATCTGTCCCACAGACTACGTGTCTTCAAAGTTCTATAATGTTTTATTGGAAATCATGTTTTTTAATTTTGTTTTATCGAGATTTTTTCACTCGCTTCTATTTTGTTTTGTAAAAATATATCTGCGAATTTTCAAACTATAATAGTAGTATTTTTTAAGAATTCAATATTTTTTAAATAAAATAATCGTCTTCAATCATGTTTTTTCCAGAATTCACTTATTACAAACTTTATCTCACGGAATGAGACTTTGGTGAAAAGCATTTAAAGCTTAAAGGAGGCTATTTTTTTAAAGAAAATTTTTCATCTAGGATATTTTAGACAAATTTTTTCATCTCGGTCAGTGTGGGGGTGAGTTATCACTTTGAAAAAGCTTGTGATGGGACCAAGAGTGCGAGATATTGGACTTCGTCAAACTGTTCTACCGTAAAGTACTCGACTTCATGCGTAGGTCGTCGGGTTACCAAACAGGAGTGCCATCCCCTTCGCAGAGGATCAAAATTGTGATGGCATGCTTCATAGACTGTCGCCAATAGCCCATTGGGCAGCTCTAATGTGACGTAAATAAATTACAGCTTTGACAACAACTTTTTCGAAGAATTTTGAATCATATTTTTTAATCCTGTAGTATTGAGATCTTAAATATTATTCATTTTCGATTCTAATTGTTTTTGTTTAATTATGCCTTAAGAATTAGAATTTCGAACTACAATAGTGTTTCCCAAGAATTCAGTTTTTTTATTTGTTACAAAAACAATCTCTCTCTCTCTCTCTCTCTCTCTCTCTCTCTCTCTCTCTCTCTATATATATATATATATATATATATATATATATATATATATATATATAGAGAGAGAGAGAGAGAGAGAGAGAGAGAGAAAGTTCCTCCCTAGACTGCACCTCTTTGTTTCTGCATATGGTAGTTAATTCTTTTTGCTTGATAATTAATTTTGAGACCTTTAAGTATAAAGGTCTATTTTCGTAAGAATAAGCAAAACAGCATAGAAAAATTCAATTTCTTCTATTTTTCTCAATTTTTTTGTTTTAAATTGTTTGCCATTTTTGGGATACCATTGTTTACCATTTTGGGTCCATTTTTGGACCTGATACTCGATATTTAGTAGTAAACTTTTGTTTTTATCTTTTAAAGCCATATATGTATAATAATAGATATTTTGTTTAGCCGCAGAAGATTACTTTAAACAATTCATATATTAGTATATTTAGATAAAGTTTAAGCATATAGATAATTCTAAAAAAAATATAAAATTTCGTTAATAAAGAAACAATTCAAGATCTTTTCTGAACTTCAACCAGAGTTAAGTTAAAATTGATGCGCATTTTGTGATATTCTATCTACTTATATTAATTTTATTTTCGGAATTTGATCTTGTTTACATCTGTCCTTTGATGTAGTTTTAATGCAAGAATTGAAGTGTATGTAAGTAATATTTTTCGAAACGCCGCCATAAAAACCAGAGAGGAGAATAATGAAATACTCACATTCGTGGAATAGAATGATTATTTCGTTCTCGATAGCGAATGTAAGGGGAATAGCATGATGAAACATTTATGCAAACAAACTAAGAGTAAATCAGGATCTTAGTGCAAAGTATAAACAGCTTTTGGTATCGATCATAAAAAGAATGAAGAAATATGTTGGAAATAAATAAGCATATAAAAATAAAGATAATATTTTTATATATTAAATATATTTGCTGACATTATTAAAATTATTTATAAAATGAAAGTATGCTGCAAAATGTTTATTTCGGACAAAATCACGAATAGCTCAAAACCGTGTCTTGCATATAAATATTTTTCTATAGTTAATATTAATTTCTCGTAGCATGAAGGAATCATAAATGCTTTTGTAAGACATTTAGTTCGAAAGAGATACAACTTTAAGCTCAAGCCATTATCCGGTATAACCTTGCATGGAGAAAAAATTCGAGTAAAATTACCGTATTGTATGGACATGACATTTCTGATAAAGAAAAAATCATAATTCTGGTTAATAAAACCAAAATATACGGATTTAAACTAATCATATGGTAATGTTTCCATCCATTTTTTACCTGTTTACAGGTTGTTTTGCATTTCAAAATTATAGATTTTATTATCACACTTTTAGTAAAAAATACAAGACTGAAATTCAATTTGACCAAATGAATGGCTTTTATACTAAGGCATAATAAAATAACCAAATCTTACAACCTATACCAAATCTTATCAAATATTATAAAATCACATTTTATAGTTAATTTTACCAAAATCATTGCTAAAGCGCTTCAATAAAAATTATTGTGTAAAATTCAGTACTTTACATCAGTGAAATTTACTACTTTTTGGTGTTTCCATAGAGCCAGAAACATGGTAAATTTTAGCATATTGTAATTTCTACAATACTTTTTCTTATCATAGAACATTAATATATTTTTTAATTATTTAAGAGTCACTGGCTGCTATTGCATCTAAACCCTAGTCAAATTTATGCCCTATTTATTATAACCCTAGTCCACCCTAGTCTATGTTTATCAGGATATCGGCATGCAAGGTTTTGTTTTGTTTTCTGTTTTGCCCATCGCGATTTGGATATTCTTCGTATTTTCCGTCGCGGTTTTCTTGCGGCAATCCAAAACAAAAAATTTTTATTATAGGTTTTTCTTTCTTTAAACCAGTTCTATTAAAATTACAATATTGCATCTGAAACGACTTTGTTCTTTAAATCAGTTCTATGAGAATTACAGTTTGGCATCTGAAACGACTTTGTTTTTTAAAACAGTTCTATGAGACTTACAGTTTAGCATCTGAAACGACTTTGTTTTTCAAATCAGTTCTATGAGACTTACAGTTTGGCATCTGAAACGACTTAGTTTCTTAAATCAGTTCTATGAGACTTACAGTTTGGCATCTGAAACGACTTAGTTTCTTAAATCAGTTCTATGAGAATTACAGTTTGGCATCTGAAACGACTTTGTTTTTTAAATCAGTTTTATGAGACTTACAGTTTGGCATCTGAAACGACTTTGTTTCTTAACTCAGTTCTACGAGACTTACAGTTTAGCATCTGAAACGACTTAGTTTCTTAAATCAGTTCTATGAGAATTACAGTTTGGCATCTGAAACGACTTAGTTTCTTAAATCAGTTCTATGAGACTTACAGTTTGGCATCTGAAACGACTTTGTTTTTTAAATCAGTTCTATGAGACTTACAGTTTGGCATCTGAAACGACTTTGTTTCTTAACTCAGTTCTACGAGACTTACAGTTTAGCATCTGAAATGACTTTGTTTTTTAAAACAGTTCTATGAGACTTACAGTTTGGCATCTGAAACGACTTAGTTTCTTAAATCAGTTCTATGAGACTTACAGTTTGGCATCTGAAATGACTTAGTTTCTTAAATCAGTTCTATGAGAATTACAGTTTGGCATCTGAAACGACTTTGTTTTTTAAAACAGTTCTATGAGACTTACAGTTTAGCATCTGAAACGACTTAGTTTCTTAAACCAGATCTATGAGAATTACAGTTTGGCATCTGAAACGACTTAGTTTCTTAAATCAGTTCTATGAGAATTACAGTTTGGCATCTGAAACGACTTTGTTTTTTAAATCAGTTCTATGAGACTTACAGTTTGGCATCTGAAACGACTTTGTTTTTTAAATCAGTTCTATGAGACTTACAGTTTAGCATCTGAAACGACTTTGTATTTTAAATCAGTTCTATGAGAATTACAGTTTGACATCTGAAACGAAACATTTTTAAAACGACTACGTTCTGCATTTGACCATAGAGTAAAATAAGTTCATAATCATTATTTTAGTATTCCTCTGAGGTTTTGGTGGTAAACAAAATTAATTTGTATTTAAATGAATTGGTGCCGTAATTAATTCTCCAGCTCTTTTATGCACCAATTTTCTTATATCTTTATTCGATACCTTTACGTTTAAGAGAGAAAATATATTGTTAAAACTTGGAATTAGTTTTCTTTCTCTTCGGAATTAAAATTCCACTCACTAATTGTTTTTCTGAATTTCGTGCATTTAATTATATTTTTACGTTTAGCTAATAATTTTTGCAGAGAGAAAAATATCTTCATGTTATGTTGCTTTCATTGTAACTGGATCTTCATCTCTTGAGGACTACTCTTCATTTTTTTTAATTAAATTGCGAACGAAATTTGAGTTGAGCATTATAGATAAACCAGAAATTAATTTGCACAAATGTTAAGATACAATATGCTTTTCAGTATAATACATGAACTAAAATCTAAAATGAAAAGAAATTCAATTAATCTGTTTATTCAAGAGTAAACACTATTAATGGAAAATCCTTGCATGAACTAAAGATTTTTAGATATTTTGTTCTCACCAGGATTCTATTTTAAATTGAATTTCCTCCCACAATGATTTAGCAGTGTTTATGTTTAATGTTAAGATATATTTCATTTATTTATTAAATATTTTAATTTTGAGATGGATTTGGATATGAATTTTAATTTCATTAGTATAACTTCTGTCAAAGATATCTAAGAAAAATAAACATTAAATCCCCTAGGAATTATGCAGCTTTACTTCAATATTATTTCGATTTGTGTAATATGACAAATTTATTTTTAAGCCTAGGAATAAAGGTATTTATTAAATTTTTTTTTATATAAGCTAATTTTAAAAAATGTCTTTTTACTAATATAAAGAATTAAAAATTTTACTTATTTAAATAATTCTTAATAAGATAATTTTTTTTGGAAATATAAACTTCATTTTGTGTAATGTACATTCTCAGATAGCACTGTAAGGTTGAATTTAATGTCAGCAACAGCCTTTATCGCTAAGCCCAATAAGGTTTATAAATTGTTAGCAAATAAACTATGTAAGCTTGAAGCAATGTTAAGTTTTACTATGCTAGTTTACGCGCTATGTGGTTCGAATTGAGCTTGCATAAAAGACCCTTTCATATCGAGTTTGAAACTGCCTTAAGGTGAGAAAAAATATCTGAAATCGAGGATGAGTCAACATTCGCAAATCAAAAGTAGAAAGCATTTTCAAACCGAGGATAAATTAACCTCCTCAAGGTTTATTTTAGATTTAATGACCATCGCTGAAATAAGGTTTATTTGCGTGGGCTTTTGTATACTTTCTTTTATACTTTAAAAGTGAAGGTTAGTCTGATTATTAGGTTTTCAACACAAACAAAATGTTGCATTCGAAACATTGGAAAAAGTTAGAAAGAAAAAAATTCCAAAGACAAGTTCGAAGGACTGAACTTTGAACTTGCTAGTTCAAACAGTGCTTCCCAGCTGAGGACAAACACCTGGTCTAGAAACGATGGATGACCCTTTTCATACCCTTTGTAAATTGATGGGCGTCTGAAGGATAAACGAATTTTCCTACGCTCCACACTTTCTCCCTCTCCGGTTCTCTGGTTTGGGCAAAGTTAGCTTTTTCCCTTCGCCAAAAGTTAGCTTATACGTTTCAATAAAAAGTTGTAATGTACGGGCGTAGGGGGAAATCAAGATTTGCTGAAATCAGAGAGCCGGAGGGAGTAAAAATGCAGAGAGAAGAGAAATCGTATAAACTCGAAATGACTATTCTTTTTACAATGATTGTAGTTTAAAAAAAAAAAAAAAAAAAGGCTGTGAAGACCATAAGACCTTTGCCATTATCACTTTAAGAAAAAATTTCATTACTGGAAATAGTGCCCAATTTTTATATCCTTGTATTTCGATTATTTAAATGATGAAATAGGAACCAAGTTTAAAGCTATTACTTGTTCAATCAAAAATTGTATAAGAAATCGGAAAGAAATTGATATGATTTGGAATTAATATTTGAAAAATTGACGTAAAATGTTGAAGGAAATAAATTTAAAAATGAAATAGTAAATTACCGAGCATAACAAACACTATTTAAGAAAAAAAAAATCAAAGTTTCGAAAGCTCGGTACACTAACAGTAAGATGCTTGTGTCAATGCAAAAACAAGTATATATTTTTATTCGCATAAGTTTTAAATTAATCTTTCATAATATGATAAAGTTTTTTTCAATTTTTTTACAAAAGCTGCGTCTTTTTAATATAAAAAACCATCAATTATGAATTTTGTGTATGCATTTTTATTTTTCTATAGCATTTATAGCCTGTAAAAGTCTATTTTACTAATATTATGGCAAACTAAAAGCCGCTGCATCTTCTCCAGTTATATGAGTTTAAATTTAAACTTTAAGGAAAATTAAGCAAATATGCACAGTATTATATCATAAATAAATTATTTTTCATAACGTTCATTGGAGTTTTACATCTCTTACATCGCAGATATCAAGAGTATTATATATGAGTTTTAATATCGAATTGAAAGTTTTTTATTCACTAAGAAAATGTATGGTTAAAATTAGGATATGAAGTTATGTTTCTGGCTGTATGGGAACACCTAAATCTCGGAATTTTTTCCGAAGCACTCCGGTAATGATTTTGGTATAATTAATAATAAATTATAGATTTTTTAACCATATAAATGGTTTTTTACGATATGTTTGGTAATAAAGGAGGTAAAATTTGGTAATAATCCGTAGTTTTACCATGATTCCTAAAAGCGTAAAATTAAAACTATTTATTTGGCTAGATTTACTTTTCAGTTTTGTAATTGTTACTAAAGGTGTGATAATAAGTTGTGGGGAATCTGTTGGTTCTTTTGGTTGCTATCTGTCTGTTGATTTCTTTTCTTTTTCTTTTAAGAAATTAAACGAAAACACATGGCTGAAAAATGAAGTGAACAAGTTGTTACTTTCCCGTTTAACGTATTTTTACTGTGGTAAATTGTTGGTCTTGAAAAAAATCTAGAACTATAATTTTGAAACCGGAATTTTCTGTAAACTGATGTCACACGAATGGAAAAAAAATTAACAAACGAGTGGTTTAAATACCGTTTATTTTAGTTTTTTTTTTGTAAAACTAGAATTATGGATTTTTTTCTTACTAGTTCAGCAATATCACCTGAATTTTATGGAAAATTTGAATCTGGTAAGTCGAATTAGTTACTATTCTTTTTTTGAATCCAATTAAACGACTTGTGTTGAAAGAAGTGTTTTTAAACACAAGTGTTTTTTTCTTCTTCACAAAAAGTGTTTTTTTCAACGAAAAAAAAATTAAAAAAATAAATAAATAAATAAAAATAAAAAATAAAAAAGTGTTTTTTTTTCAAAAATAAAAATAAATAAATAAAAATAAAAACATAAATAAAAATAAAAAATAAAAACATAAATAAACAAATAAAATAAAAAGAAACAGAGCAGGTTTCTAAAAAAAGAACGAAATTACAATTTTTTAGATATTGTGAAGTATTTCCACAATGGGAAAGCTACATCTTTCGTTTAAGTGATAGTAAGTTCAAACCCGACGGTCGACATTATTGTTTTTCTTCTCATCATTATCATTAGGAAAAAAAAAAAGACAATTTCTGTGATGTTTCAATGATACAATAAAGTAACACATAGTATCTTTCATTCGAAAGGTGTTGAATTAAAAACTTCTTATCAGGTAATATTTTATTTTAGTAGCTTTTTTAAGAACCTTTTTACTGATTTACAAATTTGTTCGACTTCCCTGATTTATTTCGGGAAACTACAAAGAAGCATAGCGATTGCCCAATTGAAATTAAGTTACTTTAGAATAGAAAACATATTTGAATTCAATGTCTTAGAATCTATAAAATTTTTTTTTGATTGATTTGACAGTTCACATTTTCCTTTTCGTTAACAAAAATATAAATTTTCTTTAAATAATCGTCTTCAGACATTGTTTTGGAGAGCTACCAAAAGAATTACCGCTAATCATTAGGTGGAAACATAGCTAAGCTTTATTGCAGACAGAGAGAAGAAAAATTGGTGAAATTAATGTACTGTATTGTAATACATTTTTGGTAAAAAAACAGCAGAGTTCTGGTTTTGAAAACCAAAATATGAGGCACTTAAATCATTAATTTAGTTATTTTTCAGTTTATATGATAACTATAAGTTCTTATTACTGTACAATAAGGAAATAAAATACAAAACTGAAAATTTATATATTTTATATCATGATAAAATTTCTGGTTTTTACGAATATATTCTTATTATCTAGCATTTGATAAATATATAAAACTGAAAAGTAATTTTAACCAAAGAAAGGTTTTTTATGCCATTTTCTAAGGTATCATAATAAATTTACCAAATTTTTCCTCATATACTAAATTTTATCCCATGTTATAAAACAATATTTATTGTTAGTTTTATCGAAACCATCACCAAAGCTCTCCGTAAAAGTTTTTAAGTTTTTTGGTGTTTTCATGGAATTAGAAACACGGCGAATTTGACTATATTCTGGTAGTTCTGACCATGCTGTTTTTCTGAAAGCCACAATTGTACTTTTTTTTTTAATGGCGGGCACTTGGAACTATCCATTGGCCACAGAAAGTGCCAGAACTGCTAACTCTCTTTTCGTTACCCACTGGGCACCTGTGGCGAAGCCACGGCGGTGGAGCAGCGTCGCCCACGTCACACTACCACAACCCGTTTACAGGGCCCGACTTAGCCCAATTGGGGCCTGGGGCAAAAACTTCTTTGGGGCCCCCCTCTGCCTCACTTCTTCAGTAATGAGGAACCGAACTTTTTGGAGATATTTAAATTTTTCACCTCATTATAGATATATAATATGCCCATCATTAAGAGGATATAGTACATTTGAAGAGCCAAAACTTATTATTTTCTTTAAATTAACTGGATTAAGGATATACAAAACAGTCAAGAATGGGATAATTGATTGTTAATTTTGTCATCTAGCTACGAAAAATTAATATCTTTGTTAAATTTTTGCAATGACGATGGCTCAATTAAGCCAATCAGAAGCCCGTACTTTTGTAAACATATTGCATTTTGCGATATGTAAAAATACAGGCTTTTGTTTGGCCATATTTGTCCATCGTAATTGTAAAAATTTAGCTAAATTCAGTAGAATGCCATGGAAATATAGATTTTTTGTGTTCATACGATAGATTAATGAAGGAGCTATCATAAAACAGATTTTACGTTGCACTGATATTTTGTTTTAAAAAAAGTTCATGAAACGTAAAATAAACTTGCTATTCGATTTTGGGGGCCCCCCTCTGATGTGGGGCCCGGGGCAACTGCCCCGTATGCCCCTGCCTTAATCAGGCTCTGCCCGTTTATAGGGCGGGTAACATTCACACACAAAGAAGAAATGACATAACACAGATAGAGAAAGAAACATCCATGCCTTGCCCGGGATTCGAACCCAGAACCTTTCTGATGCAAGGACAGTTCCCTGCCCCCTACACAGGCCGGTTGGCACAATTGTGTTAAAAATGCCTTTTTATGAACGGAATAATTATGCCTTTAGATGCATTTTACTATAAGTTAAAATGAAGTTCATTCAAAATGAAAACATTCTTCAGTAAATGGGAAACATATCGAAGAAAATAAATCAAAATCCCAACCTAATCAAAATAATCTTTTACCCTAAGGAAGTATTTATGTGTCTTCAGTGTTTTCAAAAAATTATAAAAATCTTGAAAAATTCTCTGAAGATTGGTTTTAAATTTCAATTCCTTCGAAGGTGAACTCCATTTTTTACAAGACGCTGACTTTCCTTTAGCAGGTAATTGCGAAATTCGGTGTCTGGTTTCATACCGAATAAAATATAATACATTTTTACGCAAAATAGTATCTGTTCGTTAATTATGTGTTTCTTTTTACTTTATTTCTTGTAACTGTCTTTTAACTTTTTGTGCTGTTTTAAAATTTAACTTTCCATCGAAAAAATATAATAAAAATATTAAAATGCATGGCTTCTCCTCCAAGAACTCTTTAACGACGATTTATTTTTATTATTTTTTTCACGTTTTGCTCAGAATAAATTTTGTTACAGAGGAGAAAATATAAAAATCGGAATTCCAAGATGAAGCAATTATAAAGAATTTGACCAATTGATGTTTGTGTTTTGTACAGTTAAAATGCATTTTCGACTGACAAAATTCAGACATACGTGTACCTGAAACTCAATGCTAAGTTAAACTCTTGGAAATAGAGCCGGAATCTCAAATGTATGTGATTTCTTACTGGTTTGTAAAGTTTCTGCACTTTTCCCAATTTCTCATTTTCTCTTACAATGGTTTTGGCAAGTCTTATTTTTTCCCCTTCCCAGTATAATCCTAATTAAATAAATGTACTAGCCGGGGAAAAAAAGTAAGTCTTTCTAAAATCATTCTAAATTAGAGAGTAAAAGTGTGGAGAGAGGAAAAATCACGTCCCCCTTGAAATGCCTATTCTATTTACGAAGAGTGTAAGTGTGTTGCTCACAGTACTTCTATTGTTTGTTTTTATTCCTCTGAGATCTCACTGGGAGGATAACAAAGCTTTTTTATTGATTTGGATGATATAATTCTGATCAAACACTTGACTATTAAGTCAACTGATGATCTGAAATAAATAACTCCTGTTCAGGTTTCTTTCTATGAAAATCACTTGAATCTTCTTTTGATTCTAAAAATTAAAATTGAAAGGCGAAACATATTATGCTAACTGCCTCAGTACATTATATAAAGACATTATGCTAACAGTAATTTTAATATTAAAGTAAGTAAAATTGAATAGTTCAATATTGTTGTAAATCCGAGTAACAGACTCCCCCCCCCCCTATTTTCTAGTTCCTAGGTTTGATTCTTCGTGCCTAAGGTTGACTGTCTGATCATTGATGGTTGACTGTCTGACTGATGAATGATATATTTTTTTTTTTGATATTGCGTAGCGGTTCCGAATCCACTTTAATGTAGCATACTCGTCAGCTCTAGAACAGGAAAAGTTCACTTATGGTTGGGTGGTTGGGAAGCGTGGTGCGGTTACCGGGTGATTGCTTAAATCATCTGCCTTCCGATCTAAATTGTGGCAGTGTTGTGTGCGCATGTACCAGCATTATCTTCGGAGCATAATTAAGGGCGAATCCCAAATCGTTGCCAGTAGCTCTTTAATGAAGCTGTAGAGCAACGTGAATAGCCAAACTAGTCTGTTTTTCTTTGCTAAACAATGGAAATTAAGAAAAATAAGATAAATAAAACTAATTTTTGACCGAGACAGACTTCGTATATTTTAAACTTCTTATTGACGCGAGAAGCACGCCTTTTTACGTCGCCCCACCATAACGTCATGATGCCTGTAATTTCTTTCTTCCTGTTATACAGCATAATGCTATTTTTCTCGGATGGGAGAAGAAATAATTTGGAAACTATTCAAAAAGCCTCAAAATAAATAAAAACAAATTACGAAACACATAACATTAAGGACCTCAAAACCAATTTATACTTTTTGAGTTAAACATTATAAGCGAGAATAGTTGTAATATTTATTGTTTTTAGAACATCGTGTAAGAAGTCTTAAGGCAGGCTAAATAAATGAATAAATAAAATAAGTGATTAAAAATAAATATGGGGTGTCAGAAGTTTCAAATCTTCATCGTATCTCAAAAAGTTACGAAAACAGGTTTTAAATATACACAGTCAATGAAAAAATAAAACATACACTAATGCATTTTACTCGAATAACATGCATTTGCCTCCAGTTCATGGAATTATTACTTAAAGATGCTAAAATTTGTTAAACGCATTAGTATTAAATTAAATAAATTCAAAATGGTTTTCGGAAGAAAAACTTAAATCTACTCAATGGAAATGTTATAATTTAGAAGACGAAATTTATGCACAAAAGAAAGTATAATAATTAAAATTCTTCATTTTTTCTAATACTGTCCAGATGTCACCGCATTTCTTTATAACAAGAATTGCTACAGCTGCTCCAAATCATGCTATGAAAACTTTTAATGTCACAACAACTCCTATAAAAGGAATAAAACAATTTTTGTGGTTATGTAATTGTAAGTGGATGAAAACTTTTTTAATATAGGTCAAATACTGGAATAGCACTATAGTGCAATCGTTTATTGTTTTTTTTCTTTCTCCTCATTCGCTTAGAAAATAAACACTTTTACAAGCACCAAAACTAATTGAATTCAAGAAAACTGAGGAGAAAAAAAAAATATAACTTTCAATAAGTTTAAATGGGTTAAAAGAAGCGCTCATTTTCTAAGTGCTTGATTTGCATATTGTTCAAAGTTTCTCATAAAAGGCAGTTTAAAGTCAAGTCATAGAAAAAGTTTTTCTAAATGTTGATGCTTACGTGCGTTGATTTCAAAATAGCTTCCGTGCTATTAAAAAGGTTTCAGCCGTATTTGCATCAAACGAAATCGTTATTTGAAGCGTAGTGTGAAAAAAAAAATAGAAGAAAGAGCTGGATAGAGAAGAGATTTAAAAAAACGGCAAAACTAAAAACTATTCATATTTTGGAAAGAAATCCAGGCCATTCTAAAAAGTAGGATTAAGAATTTACTTCCAAAGAATATAAATAGGTTACTTTTGTTGTTTGAACTTTTTATAATAAATGTTACTTCGATTTATAAATATTTTTGTTTGTTTTTTACGAAATCATTTTCGTATACAAATAAAGTAAAATAAAATATGTTTTCAGAAGCTGTTATTTTAAAAGTTTTATTTAATTTAAATAGCTGTTTTTAAAAATATATTCTTATGAGAATACTTTAGTAATGAATAACCAAAAAGCCAGCATATATATATATATATATATATATATATATATATATATATATATATATATATATATATATATATATATATATATATATATATATATATATATATACATCATACTGAAACCATGAAAGATTATAGCTATTTGGATATAACATGAAAATGTGTTATACCCATCAAAAATATGAAACTATAATGATGAAAGAAATGATACAAAAGATTAAATTCTAATCTATGACGAAGAATAAAATTGCAATTTATTTTCTAGTTAAATCAATACCAAACCATCGTTCTTAACGATTTGCTTTTTTTCCTCTTTTTCATGAATAAAGAGAATAAACGTTTTGAAAGACGAAGATAAAATTGCTATAAAAGAGGACCAAAAAATGTAAATCTTCAATAGTAAAAAAAATATAAATCTGTCATTCAGTATCATGAAATAGCATAAAAATGTAAATATTCAAAGGTATTCATAGATGAATACGAGTAAGATGTTTCAAAACTATTCTTGAAGGATTGAAAAATGGTTTAAAACTTTTTTTATCGATAAAAAATAAATTAAAGCTATTTTATTTAGAATGTTCTTATGAAGCATATTTTACCAACTACCTTTTCATTTTATGTTAAATTAAAATATTTTTTTTTTACTTAAAGTATATTTTTTTCTAGCAGATGCTCTAAAGATTATTCTACAATAATCGTTTCATAAATGAAACTCTTAAAATAATAGGGTTTATATCAATTCACCAGCCTGGAGTGGTATCTAGTCTAGTTATGAATTTGTTTTTAGTGCATACATTACTTGAAAATGATTTGATAAAGAACTCTTATAAACGTTGAAAATAGTTATCAGATAAACTAAATATATTATTCTTGAATTTGATCATTTTATTTTGAATTGAAAAGTTCAACGAGGAATACTGATACAATTTTTTTTTACTAGCCTTTTACTTAAATGATTTCATAAAAATAACCTAACTCAAAGAAATTATGGTTTATTGTCTTGATGTAAATATAATTACAAGTTTCAAAATTAATTCCAAATTTAAAAAAAAATTTAATTCTCAGAACCCCTTTACCTCACCCTTTTCAGAACCTGCGTCCCTTTTATAGAACCCTATGGTTCCATGGAACACAATTTGGGAACCGTTGATTTAATCGAAGGTTTATGTAGTTGCTGACACTATATGAAGATAATTGATACCAATCTTATAATAAAAGATTTGAAATAGTTTCAGTTTAGTATGCATTCAAATGAAATTAATCTATTATCAATTTACCTACATTACCTGCATTTTCGTAAAAAAACTGTGATGATACTTTTTGCCATGAAATTAAATGATTCATAACGAAATGCTTGTATATAAAAATAAATATAGTAATAAATATGTGAAAGCAGAATAATTAAATAAATAATTCCAAGGAACTGAAGCAGTAAAATATTATCTGAAAAACTTCATACGTTTCAAAAATATACAAATATGAAATAACAGTAGACACTTTTCAAGCAGTTCAAAAATAGACGCCCATTTTCATGACTTACCTGACCTGAATATACATGAATGTGCGTTTGAATGCAGACGTGAATGTACATTCGCGTCTGGCAAGTCTTGAAAATCATTGCCTTTTTTTAAACACCCATTTTGAATCATTTTGACTGTTATTTCATATTTGTATATTTTTTGAAGTTTTTATTCAAGAAATGTTAAAGCATAATTTCAATGATGGCATTTAGGAGGGATTATTTTAGGATTTCCCTCAGTATTCAATTCCTCAGTATTCAATGATGGTCTCAATGGTGGCATTGGACTCAATGGTGGCAATGGACTCAATGATGGCATTTAGGAGGGATTATTTTAGGATTTTCCTCAGTATTCAATCCCTCAGTATTTTTTATTTTATAGAGATTATTTTCTTATCAATTACATTCTGATATTTTTTGTCCATTAATTTTTGTGACATCTTTTTTAAAAAAAAACAAATCGATGCAAAATCCTATCCAAGCAAACAAAAGAAAATCCAAAATACAGAAAAGAAGTATTGATGGTTTAAGATAACAAGAAACTTTTGAAAAACTTATAACGAAAGAAATAAAATGTTGGCAAATTTGGAAAAAAAGAAATTTGCCGATTTCCTTTTTTTTTTCTTCATTTACCGATATCTTATTTTATTTATCAAGAAGATAAAGATCTTTTGACTCTTTTGTGCCATAATATTGTGTTCATACAGCATTTCTTTGTTTATTTTCATTATTTCAAAAACATCTGGTGTTTTCAATTGTTTGTATTGTAGCAAAAGCAGAAAAACAATGTAATTGTATTCTGAATCGATACTTCTAATTCTTTTGCTGTACAAAATTAGTTTCATTGCTTAAAATTAATTTTAATAAAAAGATTTTTTCAAATTAATTAAAGCATTTTTTTACCAGAATATGTTACATTTACAATGAAATAAAATGTTTTCCGTACGATATTTTTTTATTATTTTCTTTTAAAGTGAAGAAATAGTTCAGTTTTCAAAATAATAGTTACAAT
Source organism: Parasteatoda lunata (assembly GCA_949128135.1). NCBI lineage: Eukaryota > Metazoa > Arthropoda > Arachnida > Araneae > Theridiidae > Parasteatoda > Parasteatoda lunata. Next base: position 50,152,834 of record OX421974.1, on the reverse strand, counting down.
AATATTATTTTTATTAATGTTATACTCTAAGTTTAATTTAAGTCTTAAAAATATTATTTTAAAAATTTTGTCACGTAATGAAGTTTAATTATCTAATAAATAATATTAATAATTACTATTATTTATAAGTTAGCTATATTTATCTATAAGTTATATAAAAGGTTGATAAATATAATTATCTATTGTCATCTATAAATAATATTATCTAAAATTATTATTATTTAATTATTTAATTATCTACTTAGAATAATCTACTTAGAATAATAATATTATATTACATTGCATTCGACATTATATAGCATCATATTTCATTAAACACGAATATAATATTACGATACATTCTAGTTAAATTCGAAAATGTAATTTCCTTTAATTATAATTTTGTTTTATGCAGGCAGGAATAAGTAACATTTTAATTTAAAATATTGAAAACAAATTTACGTCATATTTTAGTATAAAGATATTATTTTAAATTATGTTTTATTTCGATGCAAGAATATAATCTATAATAAAGGGAGCTTGCGTATTTATCTCTTATAACTCTAGAACTGTTAGTGCCCGGGTCTTTAAATTTTAACAACGGGAGCAAGGGGCAATTGCGTCCCGCAGTGGATTGATCGTTCCCAGCAGATCATCGAAGTAAAGCACCGCTGGCTGCGATGCTTCACTTCGATGCTGGCAGTGTGCCTGTGGGTGACTACTTGGATCAGTCTACGTAGGGGCCGAGGGTGTGTGGTATTGGTCCTCGTTAAACTGTTCTACCGTAAAGTGCTGGACTTCGCGTGCAGATCGTCGGGCTATAAAAGGGGGGGGGGTGCCATCCCCTCTACTGAGGATGAAAATTGTGATGGCATGTCTTTGGATCATCCTCAGGGATGTTTCCCAGACCGTCGCCAATAAACCATTGTGAAGCTTTAGTGTAACATAAATGAACTAAAACAACAACAACAGCAAGGGGCAATTGCAATGCGCTCATTTGAAAGGAACTTTAAAGAAATTTTTTTTTTCTAATTTATCTAGCATTTGGCATTGTTATAAATTATATTTCAAATGATGTTGCCTTTTAAAATATTTAAAAGATACCATGAATGATTTTTGTTTCTTCATAACTCTATTTAATCATTAAAAAAGCACGTTCGTTAAAATTTATTTATATTTTATTCTACATAACAGATAAGCCAAGTGATCAGCGATGTAAGAGCTGCGTCACCGAATTAGCATTTTGCAAATTATTTGAAACCATGTAGTCATTTTGCTTATAGTTATACTTTTTATGTTTGTAGTAGTAATTAAATTTATAAGATGCCAATCTACAGAACCAACGCAAGCCTTTTTTGTACCTTAGGTGAGAAGGCAGAATAGCGCCCTTTTAAGAGACTTCTTTTCTTGTTTCTTTAAAGTTCACAAAAAAGTTTTTTTTTATTTTTGTATGCTTTTCGCTACTTATCAACACTTAATGATAGCGTTTCATTCGTCAGAGTTATACCATTAAAGAATTTTAAAAAAAGTCTTACGTCTTAGTTGTTCGTAAAAATTTTTTAATGTAATATTCCTGGTAGTTTCAGAGTCAAAGCAAAAGAAAAAATTCATTTGTTGTACGCCATGATAAGAAGTCTTTTTTTTTTACTGGAAAATTGATATTTTATTGCCTCACAGTTGGTATGGAAAATATATTCTTTTATATCTACAGCTTGCGCTCGTGGTTCAATTCCTCGGGCCATATGACTGGATGTCTGAACAGACTGCTTTTTCTCCTATCATGTCTTAGTAATTACAAAAATGAAAAATATTCATTCGTAGCACGAATTGGAAAATCATCTATTTTTTATTGGAACATTGGTTATTTGTACTTAAATCACTTTACAGTCGGTATGGCAAATATTGTATTAGCTAACTATCTACTGTCGGGATATAGTGTCTGAGGACTTCGTGATTTGAATAGACGGCTTTTTATCTAATCATGTCTTGGTGATTATACGTAATAAAAATTTTTTTTGTTGCACGTTATAGGAAAATAGTCTCTTTTCTTATTGGAACTTTGGCTTTCTATACTACAATCACTAACAGTTGGAATGGTAAATATTGTCTTTGCCAATCATACGGGTTTGCCAATCATCTTATTGGAACTTTGCCATTGATACGGGTTCAATTCCTTGCATCTAAAGATTGGGCGTCTGAACAAACTGTTTTTTTTTAAATCATGTCTTAGTGACCATATAAAAGAAAAATTTCATGTGTTGCACGTCATGATTAGAAAATCGTACATTTTCTTATTTGAACATTGGTTTCTTATGCTGCTATCGTCGCACAGCCGGTATTGTTAAGATAGTATTTGCAAACCAAAATTTTGGCAGGGGTGCGATTTCTCGGAAGAAAACGATTTCAATATTAATTGTGTTATTAAATGGTTTATTGAAATTACATACATTTCCCTACTTATGTGCTCAATTTAGGCTTATAAGCCTTTGTCAAATAGAAAGAAAGATAGGGGACAGATACAGGGAAGGACAGCTCGAAGATACATTCAGGATAAGAGTGAGATTCAAATGCGCTGTCACCACGCTTTGCAGAGCGTTACCGCTCTGCCAGGGAAGCCCCTATGTTTAAATAACAAAAGGAATCAAAGTTAAATAATTAATGAAAACATACAATAAACTTTCAGCAAATCCATTTTTGATGAAATAGAACACTAATCCAGCAAAACTTACTGACGTTTTCTTTTAAGTAAATAAATAAAAACAGAATTATCTGCAATTTGAATTACAATATGATCTTTGCTTTAATCTGATAAAAAATTTACTTTCTATAGGGAGTAATCAGTGTCATAGGAAGTTTTAAATTTGCTTGTGCAGATTTCTAATCCCAAAAGCCTACAGGTTTACCAAATTTCCAATGTGCAATTATAAATTGAAATGATTCTATCGAATATACAAATCAAGAAAAACAAAGGTAGGTAATTTTTTGTTTTGATACTTTTTATAATTGATTTATATTTTCTAAAAGTTTGTGTTTGAGAATGTTTTGTAGCATTTATTGTGAAATCAATGAAGAACCAGGTAATTATTTGAAATGCGAATTTTTACGTATATGAATTTTAGAATCTTTTAAAATTTAACAACACAAAGAAAACGTACAGGTTAATTTTTTGTGACTGTATTCTGTTAAAATGTTGGCAGTTTGATTATAATAAGATCATTAGGATGATTTTATGAAATTCTTCTCGAGAAAAATGCTTTACAGATATGTTTATTTTTTTCCTGCCAAAATGACGGAATTATATTTCTAAATCTGTTCTCTATTATGCAGATGCCTCTAATTGGAAAGAATATATTTTTCAACCGCAAGATAAAAAAGAAAAATTGGATTATATTTTCTGGTATCACTGGTCCTTAATCTTGTCACGTTTAGTAAATGAGATTTGGTGTTCTTGTGAAATATTTTATTAATATTCATGCATAGAATTCTCTTTTAACTTTTAACTTTCAAAAGATTTGCTTTTTTAAAGTAAAATATGCTTTTATCTTTTTAATGAATGGTGTCTCTTAAAAAGACCCAGCTCGGTTTCAATTTATTATTTTGGAACAATTTCTAAATTGTGAAACGAAAAGCATTAGTTTCCAAAGCAACAAGATATAGCGATGAAAATAAAGCGGATATATTTTACAAATTGTATGTCAGTTGAAAAATAAATATTTTGAATTTTAAGCTAGCTATTTGCATTATAATTTTGAGCTTGAAATCTTTGTTAAAAACAATTGTATAATATTGAATAAATACGTGCGTACTAAAAATACAATAATTTAAAAGTTTAAACTCTGTTTTCTCTTGAAAATTTTTTACAATGGAAGTATCGAATGACAAAATTTATAGGAAATCACTTTATCTTTGTTTTAAAATCATGTACAGTACTCGTACAGTACATGTACTTGGTTTTATGAAAGTTACTATGTCCAAGATTTACTTGATTAAAAACTTTATTCGCATCAAAAATCTACAAATTTAAAATAACAGTCTCGCTTCCAAACAGGCGCCCAATTTCATGACTGGCCAGAAAGATTACAGTCGCGCCTGACAAGCCTTGAAAATGGAACTTCACGTCTTTCAAGTCTTGAAAATATGCGCCTGTTTTTGAGCGCTTGAAAAATGTCAACTGTAATTTTCAATTTGTAGATTTTTGACACAAATGAAGTTTTTAATCAAGTAATATCTTACCACTTCTGTTTCTTGGGATTATTTATTTATGTTACAGATTGTCATTAATACACCGTTTGTAAAGATATAGTGCGATGTTAACAATGAAGTTAAACTAAAAAAAATGTTTTTGTAGTTTAAACAGTAAGTAAAGTTTCAGATGAAAAATTTTAAAGTAAATCGCGTTATCTTTCTTGTAGAATACTTCTAGTTTGGTTGAATGAAGGTAGTTCTCACATCGATTCCAATAACCAATTAGTGTAGAAATGGTGCAATGTTAATAATGAAAAAAAACTAAACATAATTTATTTTGTAGCTTAAGCAATCAGTGAAATTTCAAATAACACATTTTACAATAAATCTTTGTCGTGAAATAGTGCAGAGTACTCCATTTTTGGAGAAAGTATGTTACAGGTTGTCACTAATAGACCGTTAGTCTAGATGTAGTTCAATTTTCACAATAAGTCAAATCAAACTTAATTTAATAGTTGAAATAATCAGTTTTAGAAGACAAAATTTACAGTAAATGAAGTTATTTTTGTTTTAAATTAGCGAAGAAAACTCCTTGTTTTTGTAAAAAAAAAAAAATACAACCTTTGATATTCAATATTTTTATCATTTTTATATTCAATATTTTTGAACTTTAGTGAAGTTAAATAAAATTACGTTTTGCATGAAGTTTGTAAAGATGCTGTGGTTTTTCTGTTAATTTTGTAACCTGATGAATGTGAAAAAAAGCCTAAAATTAAAAATATGTATTTTAAGAAAGAATACAGTTGTTAAACGCTTTAATTTACTTAGTACACTAGGTTTTAAATAATTACCATATATTTTCAAAATCTTTACAAAAATTGAAATCAAAATAACGCAAATAATGGTGGTATCAAGTAATTATTTTAAGGAGATATAAATAACAATCCCATTATCAAACAATGACGAAGAGTTGTGAATTTCAGGAGGAATAAAAATAAAATATTTTAAATAAACTAATTTAAAACTAATTTTGTTTCATCGGATGAAACTCAAAAGGGTTTTCTTTTCCTTAATTTTTAAATCGAGGAAAAACGTTTTTTTTATTTTTTATTGTTTTGGTTTTTATAATAATTTACCAGGTTTTGATAAAGATTGTGTAATAACTCTACTTTTGACAAATACAATAGCCAAAAAGTTTCTAAATATCACGAAGTTATTAATAAAATGCCAGTTATTAAAATTTTTTTTTTCATAATTAAGCATCAGAAGAAATTTAATGATTCCTACACTTCGCTCTATAATTACTTATTTAAAAATCTCTATTTTTAACTCTAAACACGTAGAATTAAATTATATATTTTAAAGTAGGTAATTCTACATAAAAGCTAAAAATAAAACACTTTTAAAAATTTAAATTCATCAATTGAGGCACAACAAATTAATTAATTACTTAGTGAAGAAACTCTTTCTTGTACATAATTCCAAGATTCTAGTTTACATTTTCTAAATATATTGAATTGGGTTGTCAGTGAAAGCTGAAAGATAAGAAGGCGAGCCCAACAAGGCTGAATGCGTAGAATATCATTAAGTGTTCCATAATTAGAAGTTCCGCATCTCTCTTTCCTTCTGAACGACCACTTTCCAAACAGTTTTACATTTTGGAAATTGCATGTTGTTAAGAATTTCAAAGTGCCATCTTACTGTGAAATCTTTTCATATAAAGTACTAACTAGATGTGTGATAACAAAAGGAGGATTGCAACTAAACTTAGTTTCTACTTTTCATCTCTTCCCCTTTAGATAAGACAAAATTGATCTAATTACATTCCTTATTACTGTTCTCTTTGTCCATTCATTACTAGTTCTTAATTAATGAAAATTTTGAGTGGTTTATTGTTCTGTAGATTAAAATTGTTATTTTAAAATATTTAAAAAGCTAAATGAAATACAATTTTGAAGCTATTAAGTTTCTTGTTATATAGTTCTCCTGTACAACTAAATATAAACTGCTGTTAGAGTGTAGAAAAAAGCTATTTGTTAATCTATACCTCTATCGACTATATATATATATTTTATTATATGTATATATTTATATATATTATATACATATTTGTTATCTATATACCTCTATCGGCCTTATATATAGGGGAGTGTCTGGTACCCCCGCCCACTGTCAATTTCATTTGTATAGAATATTTTTTCAAGTCAATGGGCCATCGGACATTAATTGTTATATTAAAAAAAGATTATTTTCAATGTTTCAAGTATTTTTGCAGCTGGTAACATGGTAAACAATAGTTTTGAAAATATGTTGAATACAGTAGTCAAATCTTTTAAATTTCTATTTTTTTAAGTTAAACTATTAGATGATAAAACAATAGAAACATACAAAAATATTGATTATTGCTTAATATTATACAGAAATATAAGCAATAATCCTTACGTGGGCGGGGCTACCCGACTCTCCCCTATATATATATATATATATATATATATATATATATATATATATATATATATATATATATATATATATATATATATATATATATATATATATATATATATATGGACAATTAAAACGGTAGCAAAAATCAGAACTGAAGAAAAAGTTATGAAACGATAGAAAAAAAATTATCTCGCCATCAATTTGTTATAATATTTAATAAAATGTAACAAGCAAGCAATATAAAACATTATTACACACCGAGAAAAAATAGGGTCTTGCTCTATGAGAACACCAAAAATTTTATCGTATTTTCTTACCGCAGCTCTTTTTTTTATCCTGCTGTTTGGTTGTAAATTAAATAAAATTTGATAAATTTACTAAACGAGGTTTAAATTTTACAGTACTATTATAGTTTGAAATAACGCAAAAATGTTCAGTTAAATAACTTCTATTTTATTTAGTAAACGCTTGTGAACTTTGCTGTTGTTCAGTTTACTTTTACTTTTTATGCAAGCTTTAAGCTAACTTCAAATCTTATACATCTACAATAATACATATAATGATACAAATACGTTGACAAGGCTGAACTAAATCAGTAACCTAAATACTTTGCATCAGACTGATCTAACACCCTAAAATGGAATTGTGGAGATAACATGTTCCATTCCTAACGCATAAATGAATGCACCTTTTCATTTATATACATTTATTTTTTCTCATATATATGCAAGTTTGTTTGATCCTTACAAAGTCCGGCTTATAAACATCTGCCACGTCGAGAAACAGGTAGCACAAGATAAAAAAGACATCACAAAGATATGTTTTGGGTTACGGCCGGATTCGAACCATCTACCTTTATTCAATAATAGCTGAATCAATATAATGTCCTTTTCAAACTTGTGCTATTTGTTCTTCAAATTAGCAGGGCTTATAATAAATCATACTTTGTAATGAACACAAAAGCCTCCACATGTATGTGTAATAATAAATAAATATTTAAAGTGTAATTTTTTAAAAAAATTATCCCTCTACAGGGGAAACCCTGGGCGTGAAATCTCACCTTTAAACCATTCACGGTTTAAAATGGAGGAAGCGGGCTCGAATTCCACCTTAACGATGGATATGTAACAATAAAAAATTTTGTTCAGTTATATTCAAGATTATGTGCTTAAAGTAAAGAATGAATTATTTCTTTTTTTAAATTGAAGAACAGATTGCACAAAAATGAGAAAGACAGCGGATATATATTGAACCCGCTACCTCTACGCTTCAGAGAGTGGGGCCTTCCCGGCCGAGTGGTATCGCCGGTCAAAACGCTCTGTTAAGCGTGGAGGTAGCGGGTTCGAATCCCGCCGTAACCCTGGATGTATTCTTTGTGATGTCTTTCTCTGAATTGTTCTATCTGTATTTTCTACTTGACAATGACTTATAAGCCTACATTGAGCACACAAGTCAGAAAATGTATGTAATTTCAATAAACAATCAATAAATACGCTTCAGAGTGTTTGATGGAAGGACAATGAAGCTCTCAAAAATGTATGGTTGTTTAACTTATAATAAGTTCTAGGGGCTTTGCTTGTAGTGCGTTACCATTGCTCTGTTAAACCCTCTGAAGCGTAGATGTAGTGGGATCGAAACCGCGATAACTCTGAATATATATTCCTGATGTATTTCACAAATTTGTGCTGTCTCTTTTCAATTTAAAAATTGGCTTTAAGCTATTCTTTTTCTTTACAAAGAGATCACCTTGTCTATTAATCTAAGACATTTTTCTCTGTACACTAAATGTAAAATATTTAAAAAAATTTTTAAGGTAAGCATTTATTTTTTTAAAATAACAATATTCTCAGAAAGTTGTTCATAAGTGAATAAATAAAGAAATCCCACTACCCCAAAAAAATTTCATAAAACAAATAGTCAGCTATTAGAGTTTAGTATTTTTGAAACTCTTGAAAGCATCAGTAACATCCCTTTGTTATAATTTTAAAATATGTTAGGGGACAGTTAATTATTTATATTTTTAACTCTTATCAACCCTTTAAATAAACTCCCATTTTAGGTAAACTGTTTAAATTTAAATAATTTATTACTAGCCAATTTCGTAAAAGGCATAATCACCAAAAAGTTAAAATTACTCAATAGATTCAGCAATAGATTTTTAAATTTGTATATTTTATTAAATTAGTGATAATAAGAACTATAATTTTGAAAACCAGAACCTCTGGTAAACTGTTACCATAAAGAGTGAAATATTTACCAATGAATGATTTAAATGACGTAGGTTTCAGTTTAATTGGCAGTATTATGGTTTTTTACCATTTATATCTATACCATACAAGTAGGTAAAGTGCCCAATCAAAGTGCAAATAGGAAACGATTTGGTTTTGACAGCCGACTCAGAGAACCTGAAAAAGATCTTCAGACAACCAAAATTCAAGGTCACATGGACTCGAGTAGCTGCCAAACAGCACTTGAAGCTATTGAAGTGCTACAAATGTTGTAAATATGGCCGCAAGGCAAGATAATGCAAAAATAATGAAATCTGCAAAAACTGCGGGAGGAAAGGGCGCCATTTGGAAAATAAGTTCTGAGCAAATCATGAGGCGTCCAATGAAAAATGAGGAACGAGGATATTAACTAACCACAGTGTCCTAGACAAGTCCTGTCCTATAAACAGAGATTGCAGATACAACTTGGAAGCCGGATAGACTAAGAAGAATAAAACAACTTCTCTTAGAGTCACCACCTTCTAAGAAATTTCTTGACCGATTTAAAAAAATTTCCCCTCCTCATTTGAGCCGTCCATTGAGTTTGCATTTTGTAAATTAAATTTAAATTTTGTAATTTTATATTCTCATTAAACTGTAGTATATTTTGTTATTAAAGAAGGTTCGAGGAGCTTCTTATTTAAAGAACATTCAGTGGGGTGGTGGTTGTCTTCCCGTTGTTGGCCCGGTTTTGGCCGAGCCTCAAGTCTGCGTGAGGTTGCCGCCCTGTGAGTCTTGATTTGTGCCTTAACTGTTCACATGTCACCTCTTACTGTCGACGTGATTGAGGTGCTCCTAGTCGAGCATGACTTGGGGTCTTGTATCAGCGAGTCCGATTTGCTTGGCGCTCGTGTTGGGTGGTGCTATTCTAACTCTTACCATAAAAGCACGGTAATTCTGTCAGGATTTTTTTCTCCATGCAGTGTAAAATGTAAATAATTCAACATTTAATATAGTTTCAACATTAAAGACATTTTTAAAGTTAAAACTTTTCATTTCAGTATAATTTGAAAACCTCATTTTCACACATTATGCAATTTAGTAGCAATTACAAATTGCGTAAATTATTGCAACAATTTATGCAATTTAGTCACAACTTAGTAACAAAGCAATGAACAAAAATGATTCTTAAATTTAGTTTCCCTTTTATTGGTTGTGCAAATATTGTGCTAACCAAATACTGCTTAATGTGAAATGAGAAAAAAATTGTTTTGAAGGATGGAAATTTATTAAGTAAAAAAAGGCCTTTCAAATCTAAGTTTTATTTTTCAAACTTAAGATTTTGTAATGACGTTGTGCATTTCAGTTAGTGCTTCAGCCATAGCTGTTTCGAAATCACCTGAACTAGTTTTTGGACAGGTATTACTTGCACTAATGACGCATGTAAGGAAAGAGGGTTTTTGATTGTAACCACAGGAATAACCGTCTGGAACTAAAACTGGAAAGACTCCGCAATTTCTTCTCGTGACTGTATTCTAGAAAAAAGAATTTAGTTCAGGGGAATTTCATTAGAATAATTATGAAAGCAAAATATAATTTATTTGCGTATAATTTTATCAATGCAAAATAATTTTAGAAAGGAAAGAAAGAATACTTATCAGATCTCTATCTTCATAAAAAATAGATAGTTAATTGAAATCTAACCACTTTAATAAGAGAGTTTGTCATTCAGGGCTTTAAAAGGGCTCATAGATATTATTGAGTGAATTAAATGGAGCATTATAATATATTTTGGAAGAAATGGAAAGTATATAAGAGTCAAAATCGAAAAATTAGTAGAAAAAGTTTATAAATAAACAAGTAAATGTTTTGTATTATATTATGAGGCCATGAAATATTGTCAAGCAAGTAAAACATTTTTTTACAGTATTCTCTTGGAGATTTCTTTTGGAGTTGACGTGATGTTTCAGTTAACTTATTCTCATCACGGAAATTTCCGCATCGTTTTTAAAATCTCAGTATTTTAAATGCCATATCATTAGTTTCGATGTATTGCCCATTTGAGCATTTAAACTCTCATACTAGTATGAATATTTAATATTTACCAATCCGTAATCACACAGCAATGCCTATGTTAAACTTTCTAACTCACAAAATGTATTGTGACATCTCTTTAAAATTTGCTTGCAAGACCCCTGACTTTTTTTATAGTATTTTTCAGCCCTAGAGAATTTTGTTACTAATTTTGAAAATTAAATCATGCCCTGCTCACAGCAGTTATAAAAATAGTATTGCATATTAGTGCTCATAAGCATTCAAATGTGATATTCCGTTTTATATTATGTGGTACAAAATTATTATCGAACAGAATTAATACCAGCTGTCACTACATTGACCCTATTGATACAACAAATCTTCGTTTTATAATACAAACATTGAGAAACGTACTTTAAAATAAATTAACTGTTTTTAAATAAAAACATGTGTACAGAGTAAATAAGTACACTGGTTACAAACTTTGAGAGGTATGATATATCATTAGGATTGAGAATTTCTCGTACGCCACTTGGGGCCAATAAAAGTTTTAACTATCTGTTCATGTGCATTTGAAACAGTCATTTCATTTGTTTAAATTATCTGAAATTATCTTTGTTTAATTTATGTTAAATTTAGGGTGGCTGGGTGGCGCGTCGTCGGCCTTCTGAGCCCAAGTCTGAGGGTTCGAAATCCGGCCCAGACACCGGATTTTCGGGATGCAGAAAATCCTCAGCGGTCATGTTGTATGATTATGCGGCATGTAAAAGATCCCTGGAGTGCCTTATTAGCTCTAAGCATTTCCGGCAAAATTAAATTCCTAGTGCACTTTAGCATCCAAATAGAGTCTCGGTGCTGCCATCTAGTGTGGCAGAAACTAGACGTCTAAATTAACATGGCCAACGGTATCTCACCCATTGCGGTGGTCCTGAAAGAGTGGATACCACTTCTGGAGAACGCACTAGGTCTGCTCATCGGGAAGACTGATTGTGCAGCTCATAGGAAATAAAAAGAATTTTAAAGTTAGGTTTTATAACAATTATTTTATCTCCAACAAATTCAGTAAATAGTTGTTTTATCGTAATTTAATTATCAGCGATTAATTTATTGTGCTCTCAATGTTGTTCTCCGAATTATTCAGTTACGATAAGAATATATCTATGTGCTTTTTTCAAATACAATTAATGACAACAATTATTAAAAGCGTAATGTTAACATAAAATTAAGATAAATTTTATAAATAAATGTTCCATTACAAATTTGCACGAATAGCTAGTTATTAATGGAGGAGTGATTCTAGTAAAAATTTCTGGTATATTAATGGTATATGTTGGCACATTTTGGTGTTGCGAAGCAAATCTCATTCCTTAAAATGTACCAATCTCAATTCGTAAATAAATGTAGCATTGCAAATTAGCTCGGACACTTAGTTATTAATGGAAGAGTGATTCTAGCAATAATTTCTGGTATGTTAATGGTATATGTTGTATATTCTGGTATGTTATATTCTGGTATTGCTAAATAAATCTTACTCCTTAAAATGTACCAATCTCAATCTATAAATAGATGTTCAATTACAAATGTGCACCAACCTGTGTTTGAGGAGACCTAAAATATGAGAATTTTTTAGAAAATATCGTAAGCTACGAAATCAAACACAAAAACGTACTTTCTTTGATTAAACATGCTTTTGTTTCCGTTTTCTGAGCCCCAAATTAGGATAGCCGAAATCTGAAAAATGTCCCAATAATTCGGCCAGAAAAAAATTTGAAAGTTTATTTGGCATATTTCATAATGATTTAAATTTTTTTATTTATTAACTTTTAAAGCACCGCAATCAGAAAGGTACAATAGCAACTGTCAAGCACTAGCTTAAAGATTATTTAAATAACCAAACTTTTGCGGCGGTGTCTTATAATATATATATATGTAAATTTTAAATAACAGACTTTAAAATGTTAATTATATTTTTTTGCTTATTTCGCTACATGTCCAGAACTTTTTAAACTAAATGAGAATTTTGTGCTGCTAATCATGAAATTAGTTTATTCAAGGCCAAAAATAATTTTTTCCCTTTCAAAAATAATTTTTAAGGATTATTTATTCTTTTCTCATTTTGTTTAATGATGATCGAAAGAAAGAGGATTGTATTACGTTTTTACATAATTTTAAATGTCAAAACACAAAATTTGAACATAATCGTATAAATAATTCCTGAAAAATCAAAATTTAAATATCTGAGTTTCTTAAATATCTGATTTTTTTAAAATTGTGAAATAAATTAAAATTTAAAAAAAAAAATAATAAAATATAAATATTGCTTAACACATTTTAAACAAACATTAGGACTAAAGAATAAAGCCGCGTACTTTTATTAATTCAAAAACTTTACTGCTCTTTTTTGACTCAAAATAAATATATACAGTCAAAGTAAATTTTTTTACTTACATTACTAGTTGATAATCTATAATAAGTACTTCTTATATATGCAACGTCTTGGAACAGAACTGGTTCATCCATTCCAGACTCTTTTGCTATTAGTCTCAATCCCAAGAGCAGACTATTAATAGCCATTCCATTCACTGCCTAAAATAAGGAATAAAACGCATTTTTCACCGGTATTGAAACTTTTTTGAAAATAATTTTAGTTGAAAATAATTGAAAATAATTTACTCATTTGAATGATGTGTTATGATTTCTTCAATGAATGAAAAAAACTTATTATTTTAATAATTAATATTATTATAAATGGGTTGTAGTTATTACATTGCATACATAATCATGCATTTATCATATGAAATACTAAAACTAAACTCAGCGGCGCGACAGCCCATAGAGGGCCAAGGCCAACTGTGCCAATACTGCGTATTGTGCATATGAAATACAATCCTTTAAATAATGAATGATTAAGTTATGAAGTACATAAATTTTTTTAAGTGAAATATTTTTCAAAAAATCTGTTATCTAAGTCTTAGTTTAAAAGAAAAAAAAAGAATTATAAATTTCAAGCAAATTCACGTGCGGGTGACGAACTTGATTGGCTCCTAAATCGTAACATTTGTTTACGCCACGCTTCCAATAGAGGTTCGACACCCATGTGTGGCGGTTACTTGCAGATATCATATTAAATCTGGTCCAGAAATTTATTTAGTGTGATAAAAAAACTAAACCTAGTACAGCTGTAACGTAAATATGCCATTTTGTTTTTACACAACCAACTGATTTTATTCATATTTTTAGAGAAACTTTATAGATAAAAAATAATATTCTAACATATACAGAAAACAATATTACTTGAAGGGCAGATTCCTTGTGAGCTTGAATAGCATTTCTTAAAAAAGCAATTTTAGAAGTAGGAGATGCTGACTTGTCAAGCATTTTTCTGCAGAAATCAACACTCTCGACTGACGTTGAGCGTATGATCTCTAGTCTTCCGAACAAAAACTTTCGAGTTGACGCACATTCATATGTTGCACAAACCTCACCATGAATCCTTTTTAAATGAAACTACATATTTATTAAGCTGAGAAATACAGATTCATTTTAAGGTATTTGAGATGAAAAAAAGGTGAAAGAGAAAAATCTGATATGGCTTTAAGCACTGTTAGTGAACAGTGTGCAAGAAAAAAAAAATTACCTCCGTGAACAACTTTTGATGTAATGACAGGGTTTTAAAGCGTGTTAGGTTTCAATCTCAATGGTTTGAGGGGGTGACCTCAAATTAGTTAGCAGGCATGCTATTTAAAGTTACGAAATCAGAGTCAAAAAGAGTGTTTTCCCTGAATAAACTTACCGTTTTTTTTACTGGTCTGGAATTCTGATCCCTAAAAATCAGGCAATTTCTCAGAAACTATTTGACCAATTTCATTTAATTTTCATATTTTGCATGTAAAGTTACATTATTTGAAATTATGTAAAAACTTGCACACCTAAAAATTCAAAATTATGACGAATATTATAAATCAAATAATAAAAAAATAATTTTTGCTTGGAATTAGCTACATATAATGATGTGCAAAAATTTTACAATTCTCTCAAGTTCTTAAAATAAAATGCAATACGAAAAAGTAACATTAAGTGGTTAAACTTTTGACCACTCTCCTGAATAAACTGTTTTGGCAATATTTCAAAAATTGTGGCTACCCTCTATATTTCGGAGGTCAAAAATCCCGATCCGTTGAAAAAAAAAGTAAGTCTATTCAAAGAAAGTATGCTATTGTTTCTGATTTCTAACTTAAAATATCATCTGCACTAACCATTTAGACTATTGAGGTCCTTACGATCAATTAAGATTGAGTCCTTATAGATGAAATTTTGATAATTACATCAAAAATTATTTAAAGTGTTTTTTTTTTCACATTCTGCAAGCTTGGTATTTCTAAAAGTCTTTAGTTTACAACTAATGCTAATTAAAAGCTCTCTAATAAGCTCTCTTAATTATGTAAAGATTATAACTTAATTTTCATAAGATGAGGATAATGTAACAAATTATCAAAAAATGACGTATTTTTCTATTAACTTTTAGAATTAAAAATTCAAAAGAATAACAACAGCAGAAAATAATATTAAAGAATATTATACGGTAATCGTATGACTTATAAATTCAGAGGGGTGACAAAAGACTTCAAGAATTGTTAGAATTTTCTTTCAAAAATTACGGTAAAAAGACCAGCAGCAGTCTGTTTACCTAATTACCCGAAAAAACTTTAATTTTTTTTCCCGGTCAAATACTTGTATTTTTTCGACTACGTCTTTCTTTTTTTCCAATTTTGCATTCATTCTTCTTCTTTTTTTTAATTTCTTTTTTTTTTTTTTTTTTTTTACTTTTCATGTTGGACTGGCTTATATTTTTTTTGTTACTCTATTCTTTTTCTTTTGTTTAATTTCCCAGATACTTTCTTTTAACTTTCATTTTTCGTATCTTTCTTCTGTGCACCCTGTTCTCCCTTGTTCCTTTCTTTTACCTTTCATTTTTCATATCTTTCTTCTGTGCACCCTTTTCTCCCTTCTTCCTTTCTTTTATCTTTCATTTTTCGTATCTTTCTTCTGTGCACCCTTTTCTCCCTTCTTCCTTTCTTCTATCTTTCATTTTTCGTATCATTCTTCTGTGCACCCTTTTCTCCCTTGTTCCTTTCTTTTTATCTTTCATTTTTCGTATCATTCTTCCGCGCACCCTTTTCTCCCTTGTTCCTTTCTTTTATCTTTTATTGTTCATATTTTCCTTCTGTGCACCCTTTTCTCCCTTGTTCCTTTCTTCCCTCATTCATTTTCTTTAAACCCTTTCAAAAGCACTCTCATTTGCTAGTAGTTGGTTGGTAGGCCCATGTTTTTTAGAGATCGTGAGATCGATTCCCTCCGGTCGAAGAGACTGGTGCTCGCTAAATCTGTCGGGTTCACAAAGTCCTCTATGTTCCCTTAACAAATTAATACTGGGTACTGGATCGGATGTATTTATCTTGCTCTGGCTCATGTCAAAGTTACGATCTGCTTATGGACGTGTCTTTGCTGTAAAACTGGCTGTGACGTTTGTGTGTGGCAGTAGTCGAATTTTTGGTCATAGACGGAGCCCCAGAAAAACAAGAAGAGCACCCCTTTGTCTTAAAATAGGCTTGCTAGTATTGCCACGTGTCACGAGAGAACAACAATAAACTATGCTTTAGATCCTGCACTTTTAGACTAGAATAATTTTTTCCTATTCTATTTAAAGGAGAACAATACAGTAAAATTTTCAAACAATGAATCGGTTTCTACTGTGTTATTCCCCCATACATGGAATTATCCTATGGGGAATTAAGTAAAAATTGGACGAAAAGCAAAGAAAATTAAAAGCAATTCCATTTTCTTTATCAATAATTTGATTTTGAGATATATTACTTATGATTAAATTACGCATGAGTTGCCTTTACAAATTTTAGCTAAGAAATGGAATAGTAATCATAAAATACATGTAGCTAAAAATAAACTGGTATTACTTAAATAATGAGAAAGCATACTACTTGTAAAATGCTAGTTGAATAGCCATTTGCATGAAACTATCTGAACTCAATTTTTGTGATTTAATGAAATCCGTCCCATAATCATCGAAGTGCATACATCTCATGTCAAGATCGTCTATAAATCTACATAAATAAATATAATAATAATATTAATTTCACTTAAATTACATTAAAAATCGTGTTTAAGCTTGAAGTCTAAAAAGAAAAGTTGCTCACTTTGAAAAAACTGTTAAGTACCCTCTTCTTAGTAAGTGATAAAAACTTCACGCGTCATGTCTTGATGGAAAGGGTAAATGATAGGCAAAATTGATATAAAGATGTATGAGGTACTTTCGAAGGATATTTTTTGTTGTATTTAATAGAAATAAGTTCGAGTCAAAAAGAAAAATAATTAAAGATGGAGTTAATATTTAAAAAAAATAACTATTAAAATATTAAACTATTAACTCATTTGAATTTGTAAAAACTTATACGAAACATCTCATTCTTGTAATAGAAATAAGTTCGAGTCAATAAGATGACTAATTTAAGTAAAAAGAAAACATATAAGAAGCGACACCTCAGTTATTTACTCAGTTTCAGCTCATTAAATATTTATGCTACGTGTTTTTCTTATCAGAATGCCATTATATCTTTAAAAGCAATTATTTTATCGTCATGAAATTATTTTCGGTTTTGCAAATAAATTATAGAAAATAATAACTCGTTACACCTATATATAAATTTCTATTCTTTCCGCATTTACACATTTTTCTCATCCACTAAAATCCGAAGAATTAGGTCATGAAACTTATTATTATTTATTAAGAGAAAGGTAGAAGATATTGGGTAGAAATTTTTTAAGACTACATTTTGATGATTTCTGTGCTATCTAGGACACTTTATTAAATAGGTAGTGTTAATCATTATGAAAAAGTTAATGTGACTGTTTTTGAAAAAGATGAAGTAAAATTATTTTTGAGTTAAAAGTTATTGCACTTTTTTTGTTGTCGCAACAAATGATAATAGGCCGACCAGCTTGTGTAGGGGGCAGGGAACTGTTCTTGCATCAGAAAGGTTCTGGGCTCGAATCCCGGGCAAGGCATGGATGTTTCTTTCTCTCTATCTATGTTCTATGTCCTTCCTCCTTTGTGTGTGAATGTAACCCGCCCTATAAACGGGTTGTGGTAGTGTGACGTGGGCGACGCTGCTCCACCGCCGTGGCTTCGCCACAGGTGCCCACTGAGTAATGAAAAGAGAGTTAGCAGTTTTGGCACTTTCTGTGACCAATGGACAATAGTTCCAAGTGCCCACCATTGAAAAAAATGATAATAGAGCGGTTTCTGAAATACTTGAAGCATTAGCAATAGCAGTTGTTACGTCATTGATAACTGACAGTTTCAACTTCATTGTAAAAACTAAATTGAGCAATTTTGTTGAGTTTTATACATTTTACAGAACGTTGAAAGTAGAAAACCAAACTGTTCGTTTTTGCCACATTTTATTGTTTTACTTCCGTAAAAGGAAAAACGCGTTTTAAGCTTGTGAAAAACTCCATTAAGTTTACAACGATGATGCTCTACAAGAACGCGAATGCCAAAACTTCAGGCTGGTGATTTTGATTTGAAAGATACTTTTCTCAGGATGACATCCTTGGATTGATGATGGCAAAATAAATACATTGATTCAGTCAAACTCTTGCAGATACATAGAAGATCAATCTCGTTATGTTCACACATGAAGTGTTCACGTCAATCTAAAGAAACTGGGATACGTAATCATGTTCAATATTTGGATTTCTCATGAACTTAAAAACGTTCATTTGACGATAAGAGGGAAGTCTGCCATAAGTTCTTAAAACTTGAATGGAACAGCTCTTTTTCTGATGGAATTAAAAAAAGAAATACGCAATGACTTTTTACTCTACCTAATATTTAGAATTTAAGTTCAGTAACTTTAACAATTAAGATATGCTTCATTATGATACAAAATAATTTTTCAAGAGTGGAATATTAAGTGGTAGGATCCATTTCTGGAATTTTGAATGACTGATACATTTAATTAAACGGATATATTTCGTAATGAATTGCACAATGCTTACATCTCTTTGCCTATATATAAATAGTGATTCACTGGAAACACGCATTTTCATTCTATTGCCCGGATCTTTTTAATAATTTACTAAGTTTTCTTAAGCTTTGAAATAATAGAATAAGCTTTGAATAAGCTTTGAAATAAAATAGTTGCATAAAGATTTAATGGAGTTTTCTAAAATTTCTATCTCAGCATGTAATAATATTTCAAAGCTTCTTTTCAATTAAACTTAAGGAACAAAACTCGATTATTTTTCAATATCAATGGGTTAAAATTTCTAAATGTGCAAGAATTTCTTCTGCCGTGAGTTGGACTTTCAAATAAGGACATTTTTAATTACTGCCAACTCATTTTTGAGCCTTGAATTCGAATCTTTAAGACTTAACTTATTTAGAATTGAATACAAAACACTAAATTTATTAAATATCTGAAGTGATGTACCTTTTTAGATCCCTTTTGGCGTCTTCTATATCTTCTAAAGTCTCTCTTGAAACATTGAATTTTAACATATTTGGATCTGGAGCAGAAGTCGAATGGCAATGTCTGTTACTCTCACTTTTATTCCTTTAAAACAAATGCATAGTGACAAAGAATATTTCTCTTTTAAAATATTTATTCCATAAATGCTATTTTATTTTAAATCTATATATTATGACGGAAAAGGAAAAGAATAGAGCGAGGATAGTCTAGTTATACAGTATACAACACTATGTGCCTTTTGCAAAATAATGCAATGCATTAATATCCATATAGCGTAGGGGCTATTAATCTTTTGACACTTATCAACCAAATATTTTTGCTCGTAAGTTGGAAAATTTTCGCCGTATACGAAAGAGCATATTGCTTACAACAATTACATTTGTCTCTATTCATAGATAAAAATATTAGTCTATATGTATTAAGATTAGACACAATAACTTTCTGTGAAATTTCATTTTTGTAGACTGCCGATCGGCCTGTGTAGTAGACAGGGAACTGTCCTTGCATCAGAAAGGTTCTGGGTTCGAATCCCGGGCAAGGCATGGATGTTTCTTTCTCTCTCTGTGTGTTCTATGTCCTTTCTCCTTTGTGTGTGAATGTGCGAATGTGACCCGCCCTATAAACGGGTTGTGATAGTGTGACGTGGGCTACGCAGCTCCACCGCCGTGGCTTCGCCACAGGTGCCCACTGGGTAACGAAAGCAGAGTTAGCAGTTCTAGCACCTTCTGTGGCCAATGGACAATAGTTCCAGGTGCCCGCCATTAAAAAAAAATTTTTTTTTTTGTAGACTTCGGCAAAAATTTGCCAATAAATAAGCAATGGAAGTTTGTACCTCTTTGGATAAACGCCTCAAGCCTTTATTAAAGATGTGATTTAAAATCTAAACAACTTTGTTTATTCTTGTATTCTTGTACAACTTTGTTTATTCTTGTTCAAAAAAAAATTCCGAACGGTGAAGACAAAATAGTCTTCAGTAACGTCTGCAAATTCTTTGAAGCTTCTTTAACGGGGAAACTGATTATCCGAAGTTTTACTAGTTTCAATGCTTCATAATATTTATGTATTTTTGCTACTTGTGTTTTTTATTTTATGCGTAAGGTATGAAACCAAAACAGTTTAACAAGATATTTGACATCATGCACACTTAGTTTTGGGGAAAAGAATCGTTGAAGTAGACTTTTTTTACTGTTCGCGTGTAGGTAATAGCATAGTTTTTAAGTTAATTAAGAAATCGTATACGTTATTAGGTTAGTACAGAAAATTCAGGCATTTAAAAAGTTTCATATATATCCTTTTCGGAAATTTTCTTAAATCAAGGAACATCTTTGTTCAAAATTATTATTAAAAATAAAACAATAAAGTTCAAAGCATGTAATTAAAGTAATAATGTTTTAAATTGTATCAAAGTACAAATCCATTAAAATGTTGTATTGAATATAAATCCATTTATTTTTTACACGTAGTTTAAGAAAAATTTTTTGAAGCTATTTATTCAATTTAGTATATTTGTGTATGCTATTTAATCCGAAATGTCATTCATTAAGTATGTGTTTTTTACAGTAAGTTTTACTTGTCAGTAAAAGAAATTTATTAAATCTCTAGTTTTGCACAGGAAAAGAAATTAATTTAGTTGACAGTTAAGAAATTGCGGCTTTTGAATCGGATTGAATTAAATTATTTTTCGTTAGTAATTTTAATTTCAATCGTTAAACATTGATATACTTAAACTGAAAAGGAAAACACTAAGTTACGTTTTTTTTTGAATGTTTAATTTTAACGTTTTAAAAAGCGCTAGTAATCTTTTTTTAACGATAGGTCTGTACAAATACAATATAAAAGTATTCATCGAAAATATTTGTAGTATGCTCTTCTAAAAAAAGTGCCTCATTTTAGCGTCCATAGTCATTGGACTCATAATTTTACAAGTTAACGTGCGTTTAACCAATTTCTATAAAAAGTTTACGTACGTGTAATCGAATATATATTGAAGCACTCTATTTAAAAATTGACCATCGTGCACGCTGTGCTCGAAGTTGAAACCAAATGTTCCATCTCGATTTACAATGATCTGAAAAGTAAAAAAAAACAAATTATGAGATTTAAATGAAATAATTTCTGATTTTTCTGTTCTTCTTATGAGATGAAAAATAAGTAAATAATCTATTATCAGTACGAAACAACACGTATAAAAATGGAAACACATACAAAAACAGTTAATAAAGAATGAGTCGTGGTGGCTCAGTGGAAACACATTTTAAAATAATAAACTACTTGCATCATAATTGCGACCAATTACAGTCAGGAGGAAGTTCCTTTAAAAAGTTCTCCATGATGGGTAGTTGGTGTGGATTTTTCTGTATCGGGTTCAAAATTATGAGGCTATGGTGTGGAACATTAATAGTCATAAACTCAGAATTGGGTCTGCTGAGAAACGCCGGTAATAAAGAGAAACAAAATTAATAAAGTTTAAATAAATCTATTTTTTTATTTATTTATTACGGTTTGTTACTCTTTGCTGTGGCTTTATACTATCAGATTGAGCAAAACCAACACCTCCTAGAAGAAGGAAGGCCTCAGCACGGATCAATTTAGTAGTCCGATGTGACGAAATTAACTGCGCAGTTGAAGAAAAATAAGAAAGATGTCATTACGTTCGGGGTACTAAGCTGCGCAGTTGTTGAAAATATGTCATTACGTTTGGACTACTAAAGGATATTTATGGTAACCCGTGCTGAGGCCTACTCTTTTCTATGAGGTGTTGGCAAAACACGTTTCTACACCACAATAAAAATATGTGTTAAAATTTAAGAAAATAAAAAGTCAGTTGGTGTGCTAGTATAAAACCGTTAATTTACAGAAAAATACTGTGATTTAAAAACGAACACCCGTTTTTTTTTTTAAGCAGATAAGTACGGTTATTTCAACGAACAAACTTTCAATAAACTACGGTTGTTTTGACAACAAAAAAAATTAAAAAAAAAAAAAAATTGATAAAACAATTATGCCAACAATGTGGTCGGTGGGAGCCGCGAGCAGAATTCGTACGGCCCTGTCAACCCTGGGTTTTGAACCTGGGTAATCTAATGAGCTACCGAATCTCTAGTTTTTTTCTTCTGAAGAAAATCATAAAATGTTTTGATCTTGAAAATCATATTGAAGTCATATTCAAGTGTAAAAACATTTAAAACTGGAGTGACCTATCCTTTTTAAATAGTCTGGTAATTAAACGTAAAACTATATTTAGAGAAACATAATAATCCGGTATAGTATCATTTTAGTATTGAAATCGAATCGCAGTTTTTCTAATACGATGTTCAAAACAATAAAATAATTGCTGATTATTAAGAGCAAGTATAGAAAATAGTCACAAAATGATTTTAAAAAAAAAGTTATTTTACGGTAACTAGCAGTATCTAAACCTGTAATTTGAACTGCCGGTTTTATTCTGTTTATCACTCTATTATTTTATTCTCACTCTAATCTAAGTGAAAAACAGAAAAAAAAAATTTTCCTCTACAAAACTACTTTAAATCGTCTAATATACAAAGATTATTCCAAGTATTGACTGTTATTTTTTTACAGTGCAGTTCATCCCATCAAAATAAAGATTGGCTGTATTTATCTTCATTTGGCATGTTTTGGGCGTTGGAGACTAACTCATGATAGTCGAAATTCACTACAATCAAGCGATTTTCTCTGATACTTATCACTTTCGAGGGGTGTAAGACACCTCTATCTATTTTAAAACTGCACAGTATTAATAAAATTTTGATGTAGACCAAATATACTAACATGGGTTTATTTGTACCTATATAGAAATATTTTTTATTAAAACTACACCAATTATCATAGCAACAGTATAGTGCCTATTACTAAAAATACGTAATTGATGTCAATAATAGTATTTAGATTTTTCAAGTTTCTTCTAAATGAATTACTACCATTTCTTTATTGTTTCAGTTTAGAGTATGTAGTTATTTTTTTAATTATTTTGGTACCTATTACCAAAATAAATTAAGTATCATTGATGTCAATTATATTTGTAGTAATTTTTTTTCCGTTTCTGTTAAACGAATTAGTACTATTTTTGTTCATTTATTTTCTTCTCAGTACATGACTTTTTTTTTTTTTTTTTCAAATACCATTGTTTTTAAATCATTTAGTTTCATAGAAATCCATTTTAAAAACATAACTATAAACAAATAAAAACATGGTTTCAGCTAACTTCAGAAATGCTAATTTGGTGACGTAGTCCAAGCATGCTACCCATAGATACTACCACATTCACATTGATCATTTTGTTTATATGATATAATGACATATAAATATTTAATTACTACATACGTGTAATAAAATCCTTTTCAAATAATTATCTTTAAAATATTTGAAAAATGAATAGAACCGGCTATATATAAAGTTTAGTATATTAACATAAAAAATTGTTAATTCTTAACTAATCCGGAAAATTCCATTTTTCAGTTGTCTTCTTCGAATGATCCAATTAAAATTTTTAATCAATTTTAAGATTGATGGGTCAAATTACCCCTTTCACTCACAGCCCCGAATTTCTGGGCGCTAGCGCAAATGATTCTGGATTTGTAACAGGGACACTCAGACAGACACAGAAATTCTTCATTTTATTGATATAGACTATACAACCTTTCAACCCTCCATTTAAAAGAACTCTATACCAAGGGAGAAACTTTTCATCACAAATTCTCTTTCACCTCCATAAGTTATTTAAAAATTAAAGGTTAGAAAAGTGAGTTGAAACTAACCTATAGTAGGCTATAAAGTTTCAATTGCTGAAAAGAAATTCTCCATAAATCAAAATGAAAACAAGTTACAGGAGGATAACTTATGAAAAAAAGGGGATATGCTTTATTTCTCCCTAAAACGGGATATGCTTTATTTAAATGGATACCAATAAAAAAATTCTCATGTTGAAGATTTCGAACAATGAAATATTTACATTTTCAATATTGAAGAAGTTAATAATTAATGCTTAGTATGATCTTCAAGGTTCAAAAATACAACAACCTCTCTCACAGTATCAGAAATGTTTTTAGTTCAATGAAAAAATAACGTTTAACTTGGCACAATAAATGAAAAGAAATAAACTGTATAAGAAATACTGCTATGAAATTTAAGGATTTCCAATTTGTTCTGTTTTTTATTATTTATTTTATTAGTTTTTACCATTCTTACCTGAAATTCGCCAAGCCATCTGTTTCCACTATTTTTATCAGCTCCTCCTCCATGTATAAAATGGCTTGCCACGTGAGATTTTCTGTTGGGCATGTCTTTGTTTGCTACAGGTTTATCCAGACATAAGACAAAGAGGGCTTTTTGAATAGTATTGATAGACTTTTTATTTATCGGATCATCTAAAAAAATATACATTTTTTTATGTGTCGTATATTTAAATGGAAACACTAATTTAAGGGAGTGTATTGAAATCCAGCTTTAATTAAGAATAGTAATGGTATTTTTGGAAGCCGTCATTGGTTATCACTGGATTATCGAAACATAGAATAAAGAAATACTTTTGAATAACGTTGATAGATTTTTTATCTAGTGAATCATCTAAACAAAGATTGCTTTTGTAATGCCTATATTTAGATAAAAACATGAAATTAAGGGTGTTGTTTGATACACAGTATATATTAAGAATATTAATGGTATTTTTAAAGCTGTCTTTGTTTGTCACGGAGCTATCCAAACATGGAATATGGATAGCTTCTTGAATAGTATATAGTTAGACATTTTATTTATCGGATCATCTAAAACAATATTACTTTCTATGTGTCTATATTTAAATGAAAACAAGAAAATAAGGGTATTGTTTGATACACAGTATATATTGAGAATATTAATGGTATTTTTGAAGTTGTTTTTATTTGTCACGGAGCTATCCAAACATAGAATAAAGATAGTCTTTTGGATAACATATAGACGTTTTATTTATCTAATCATTTAAAAAAAATATTACTTTCTAAGTGTCTATACTTAAATAAAAACATCGAATTAAGGGTGTTGCTTGATACACAGTCTAATAATATTAATGGTATTTTTGAAGTTGTTTATATTTGTCACGGAGCTATCCGAACGTAGAATAAGGATAATCTTTTGAATAGCATATAGATAGACTTTTTATGTATCGTATCATCTAAAAAATAAGCGATTATTTTTTTATGTGCCTTATATTTAAATATAAACACTAAATCTATCATTGACTTTTTAGGTTTTTTTTTGTCCAAAACCAGTCTAGAAATCACGAACAAACCAATATGCTTAACAACGAAATTGACTTACATTTATGCAAAGTGTTGTAAGCTTTAAGACATTTATCCCTTTGCAGAGTTGTAAGTATTCCTATGGGTAGTTGGGGTTCTTGAGACTGATCTACCACTTTTTTAAGTTGCGAATAAATTTGATCTTCGTGAAGTGGTTCACCATCATCACCATAAACTTTGCAGCTGAAATACTTAAAAATGAAAATATTTAACAATTTCAATTCGAAAAACTTATTTTAATTAATCTAACTAAGAATGTAAGAGTAAAACCATTTTTTTAAAATTTTAATTAATGATTACTTTTATTTCTAAATTATTCTGAATAGGCTTATATTACAATTGGACTGTAATTTATTTTTAATTGTTTTGCAAAATATAGACAAATGCAATATTTATAACTTAACCATATCTTCTCGAATATAAAGCTATCTCGGAATTGGTTGAGGAAGCGAATTTTCGTTTCATCCAAAATTTATCCAAAATTCAAAAACAGTATTTAAGCAAAAGTAAAAATATTAACTTATTTCTCGCTTAATAGACTTTTATATAAATATATCCGTTTCAGAAATGAAGTATACACCTTATGGGGGGAAAAACAAAAGTTCAAGAAAAGGTGGAAAAAACGCATTTTGAAACTTTGGTAAATCTCTATTGAGGAAGCTAAGGTTAAAACAACAAAAATTAGTTTGATTATCAGATGGAATTTGAATATCTTTCTAATAGTATAGCCTTTTATAGATACACTTAGACCTTAGATAACCGACAGCAGTCAGTTCAACCAATTATTTATAAAGATTTTGGCGAATTTTTTTTTTTACCTTTACAGTTTCGAAACCGTTTACAACTGGTATGGTAATAAATCCATGAATACAAAACTACACGTTTTTTTTAACCATTTACAGCTAGCATGAGATCAGTACTATAAAAAAGAATTTAACTGGACATTAGAGTTAGGTTTTTCGTTAAGTATTGGGCTTTAGAGAGGGCATCACACTGGAAACTCTTTAAATTTTGAATGACATGGAAGAAATATTGTGGTGTCAACGCTGAAACTCGAACCTCTGTTCTGTCTGTCATGAGACTGACATATTAGCTCTGTCGGCTATAATATGTACGCAGCTGCAAAGAACTAAGTGACTTCATTAGGCGGGCTTAGTTGGCGCTCTGAAATTCAATTCTGGTTGTTTAACCGTATTAGGTGAAAATAGTTAATAAACGGTTTTTCTACTCGTGAGTTTTAATGCCATCTTATTTATTGTTATTTGATTGTTTTAATTGAAGATGCTAAAATAACAAATACATTAATGGTTAGCCATTTTTTTCCGAGAAATTTCTAACAGCGTAAAAGAAGAGCAATCAAATAGACCTTATTGGCATTATTCAATTGTTTTAATAAGCACACTGGACAAAAAATTAGTCACCCTCAGAGTTATAATGAAAAACATCATTTAATAGCGCATAACATCACCTCTGGATGCGATAACCGCCTGGATTCAGTTAGGAAGTGAGTTCACAAGGTTTTGCCAGTTTAAGCCACTCGCTGAGGATTTTATCATGCAAATCCACCAAATTGCGAGGGTGCTGATTTCGGCATTTCATCCGTTGTTCCAACATGTCCCACAAATTTTCAATGGGGTTCAAGGCAGGTGATTTTACAGGCCAGTCCAGATGTAATTGAGTGTCTGAGTGTTCATAAGACCAGTGACATATTCTCCCAGCCCGATAATCTCTTTCATGCAGGATCATTTTCCAACCACAATTCTGGCGTCATCTTTCGTGACCACGTACATTGCACCACTGCTTGTAGACACATTGAACAGTCCGTGTCGAAACACCAACAACTCAAGCAACTTAATTCACCATATGACCACGGGCAAGGCCAAACACCATTGACCTTTTTTGCCACTCTATCACATCCTTACATTTATCCCTATTTGCAAACAATTTACGCTTCAAACAAAAATATCTCACTAAAAGCTACTTGCCTTTGATCTGATCACGTTGAAGCAGTGTGCACGCAGTTAAGCATGTCACTTGATCTCTCAGTCATTTAACGGAACCTAACGATTCATCGATGCTTGCGCACTAGGGTGGCTAATTTTTTGTCCAGAGAGCTTACGTTGACGTGTATTGGAAAATAAATGAATGCAGTCGTCGTGGAAGATGGTTAAGGATTAGCAAAATAAGTACTATTTTTAATTTGACATGTGTCAACGTCTGTTTCTTTATTTACCACATCTTTGTGTAACTTTGGTCTCCAAAAATTGATTTTTCAAAGCTGTTATGCATATTTCAGAATAGTTCACGTATAATACAATAACTTTCGAGCAAATTAAAACTTCTAAAAACAAAGCGTTAAGTTCATAAATTAAATTAGCTCTTGCATCACGTCAAACTTCAATTAAATATTTGAATCCAGTGGGCTGTAGATTGCCCCTCAAGGTTTTTTACTACAATTTTACTAAGTGATAATTTTTGAACCAACAATCCAATAATATATTATTCTATTCCATCGTATGTTTTGTATGTATTTTTAAACATATGCCAAATTTCAAGTTCCTAAGGATTATAGTTTTGTACAAACAAAATGTAACGTAAAATTGGAAACATAATACAGGGGAGGCAGAAAATTTTTTTTTAATACCAAGAGAAGCAGCACGATTTCTTTACACTTTTTATCTATCATTATTTTTCTAAATACATTTTAAAATTACTTTTAAATCTCATTTTAAAATTTGAAACTATCAAAAAACAAAACATTTATATCGGCTACAATGATTTATACTTACATGATTTTTATGTGCAACAATAATGTGGTTCTGTGGCTCGTCCTCTAAATAACTATAAAAAATGGAGTCAAGGGGAGAATTAGGGATTCTACAGCCAGCAAACATATCACAGTAAGGAATCATATCTAAAGGTTGGCCTCCAATGACTTCTTTTTCCAGTGTAGAACTGTATCAGAAATAAAGAAAAAAATTAGTTTTGATGAGGTACATAATAAATTTTGTGTTACACTGACTAAGAATCTCAGTATTAGTAAACGTCTTTAAAATATTTAAATGATTTATATTTTAACAGTGAATTATTTTGAAAAAAAAACCCAACTATTTAAAAAAAAGATCAACTAAACAGATTTACTTACTGATATTTGGGCCTTAATAATTATGTATTCAAATTATAAAGTAGTCGATGTTAAAATTTTCAATGTTGTTGACGTATGCCTGTTTAGGCAGAGGGGGTGCGATTGTTCTTGTTTTCCAGTGGCGCCATCTATGGCCAAGAATTCGACTTCTGCCCACCATACGTCACACCCGTTTTATAGGGCGGACCCATTCATGCATCCATTCATTCATCCACAGATCGTAATTTTGACCTGAGTTAGAGAACGATCGATCTCCAATCCAGTACCCCCAGAGGTATTGATTTGTTATGGGAACATGGAGGACTTTTGCGACTCGACAGATTTAACGTGCATCAGTCACTTTACTACACGGGGGAGTCTTCGGCCGGCGGGGTTCGAACCCATGAATTCTCGGACGTGGGCCCAGTGCCCTACCGATCAGGCTATCAATAAAATATATTAAACTGGCCACTTGTTTAAGACTCGGGAATAATTTCGTTCAGAAGTGATAAATTTTGAGAAAAGTTACGGTGATTTTCAAAAAAAACTCATTGATATTTTTTATTTATGTATTAACTAGCCTCCTCTGGTGACCAACTGGTCCACTTTTTCAAATAAATAGAATTTCAAGTATCTTGGGATTCAAAATCGTATAATCTAAAATCAACACTATGTGTTAAAAAAAATTTACAATGGATCACGCACTGGCTTTCGCACCTACAAATCTTGGAGATACTTTGGGGGTATTTTTTAGACTTAAAAAGAATGAGTATCTTTCTTGAACTGCGTTATCTTTTCAAATAGAAAATGTGAAATTGGTTCAATGGCTCTGTTGAGGAACTGCAAGAAGCATTAGCATGTAATTGAGTATGTACGTTAACGTTTTTACGCTTATATTTATCGATTATGACACACTTAATTGGTCATTGAATTTGACTTTTACTCAATATTAAAGCACATACAAAATACAATGAAGAAACTTTGGCAGACGTTCAAATGGTTTCTTTATATAGCATTTAAATGTATATAAAGAAAAGCATAGTATATAAATTTATAGAAATGCTTATGAATCAATGACTTCACAGGTATTGAGAAAGTCTACACTATCTACCAATAAGTATTTGGACACGAAAAGAAAAACAGACTTTCAGCAATTACAGCGTGAACCATCCGGGGCATACTTTCCACAAGTCCTTGCGTGACGGCTAGTGGTATTTTCTTCCACTCGGCTTGGAGAAGACAAGCAAGTTCCCTTACCTATTTTCGACGGGTAGTTCACCCCTTAATTCTACAATCCAACTCGTCCAAGAGGTTCTCGATAGGGTTCAGGTCTGGGCTCTTGCCAGGCCAGTCCATTCGATTAACCCCATTACACCATACCAGGCGTTGGTGATCCCCGCAACAGGACGGTATTGTCGTCCTGGAAGTGACAGGGGTCCACCCTGTAAAACTGCTACAACGTAGGAAGCACATTATCATCGAAAATAATGCAGTAGGCATCTTGCATGGGATTAATGCCGATGTTATTCCCTACGCGGTATATGCCGGCGGAGGGCGTGACGTATCTCAGGACCACAGATATAGTCATTTGAATAGGTGCCCAAAAACTTATTGGTAGATAGTGTATTGTGTATCGTTTGTATATATTCCATATTATAAGAATTTTATTTTAAAAATAGTAAAACGCTGGGCCAAAATCTTTATCAACCAATTACCTTGGACTTGCGGTTAATTGGATGGACAGACTTTTGCCGGTTATTTTATCATAATTTTGGAATGGAAATTCTAACAGTTTGGTAGGCCCTTTTAATTCTCCTGAGATGCTTTAATTGTATTAAATAGCCTCCGTCATTTAATTTAATAACTTTACTTAATATTTCTGTGTCAGGAAAGTAGCATTTTTATTAACTCACTTGTCAAACTGGCTTTTGAGATTTAACATCGCAGCAACCACTTTTGCTGAATATCTGAAACAAAGTGGCAATATATGAATAAAATGAATTTTCTTCTGCATCATGATGTATATTTTAATGAAATATTATGTAACTTTAAATCTATAAAAATATCTAAGATATTTTAGGTATTTATTTTTATCCTATAAAACTACGCGTTTACCCAAACAATTAGAATTATATTATAATTTTATCAATTTAACATATTACAATTTTAGCAAGCGTCCTGGAGAAAATTAAAACGTAGTAGAAAAGTTTCGAAAAAGATAACAATTCTCCGTTTTATTTTTCTAATTTAAAATTCTAAGAAGAAATTATGTAACAGAATTGTTTTTCTTTTGTTTTGAGAATCGAGACAAACTCATTTTTGAGAAAAACGGTTTTATGTGAATTTAAGAGGACTCTATACCACGGGAGAAACTTTTCATCGCAAATTCTCTTCAGTCTCCGTAAATAAGTTATAGTATAGTTCAGTCAAGCCTAAAAAAAGTCTTGAAATTTCAAATACTTAAAAAAAAAAATTCAAAATATTGAAATAAAAACAAGTTATGAGAAGATAACTTACTATTCCACAATGAAGAAGTTCCCTTTCAATAATTTTTTTGCATTTTGACATTTCATTTTTTTTAACAATTGAAATGCCATGGCCAACTCTAGGTGTGCCTGAACTCACTTTTTCTATGCTTTAAATTTTAAATTTGTTTTGGAGTTGAAACAAAATTTGCGTTGAAAAATTTCTCCCACAGTATGGCGTCCTCTTATCGAGCAGTTCCGTAAAGTAGTGATGAAATCCACAGAAATGTTTCATTTTTAACATGGGGGCAAATAGAACTATGATTTTTCTCTGCCATTGAAATATTTTGCATCAGCTCTGTGACCTGTATGAAAAAGAGAAGTTCGAAATTTAGCCGCCTATTTTCGGAATTCGAAAGTTGATTGCATTAATCTAAAAGTATGAAGAAAAATTATCTATATATTTTATGATTATGTAATATGTGGGTTGGACATCCTGGATATAGCATGGAAAATTTTAAATGCACTCAAGCATTAAAAAAAAAATGAATCTCTGACTATTTCAAATTTAAAAATATTACTTTTGAGAAAAAGAAGCCTGCTTAGGGAAAAAAAAAACATTTCATAATTTAGTTCAAGATTCCTAACACTGGTTTCCACTGCATTTCGTTGGGTACACTCTTAAAATATTCTTGTAAGATACTAAAATTGTTTGTTGCCAAGTGCACAAACATCTAACAAACAGTTAATCAATCATTACCACTGTCAGTCAAAATTAGAATAATTTTCCCACTGAATAAATTAATATATTTATATTAAAGTAAATATTTTAATAATTGGCATAGATAAAATTGTTTGTATTAACTCAGGTCTTATTTTTGAAATTTACAAGAAACTGCCAAATATTATGCTTACTAATATTTTTTCAAAACTAAATCTATTTAAAAGAAGAATAATTTTTAGAAATCAGTACTATTCTTGTGAAATTTTCAAGCATCGTTATTCACATGAGAACCAACATATTATATTAAGCAAGTCTTTAAGTTTGACTTAGATTAGTTTTTTTTTTCTAATTGCAAAGAAGAAACCAAGAATTAACTGATTGGGATATATAAATTAACCATAAGTTCTATAAAAGGTATGGTAATTGTTGTTTAGTGCTAAACTTCCTGATATTAATTATTCATGTAGCAAATTTATAAATAAATTTTCAACATTTAGTTCTAAGTGGAAATATGATTCTATAAATGAAATCGTAAATGGTGGAAATGTTTGTTTGTCATTATAATGAAATTGCGTTGCGCCATGTAAATACAAACATATAAATGTATAATTAATTACTGCACCATTTTCACGTTACTTGAACTAAAAAAGAAATTGCGTTATATGAAAAAATTATCGTGAAACTAAAACGTACGAAAAATACAATTTATATATTCAAAGTAATTTTATTGTTCATTTAAGTTAACAAATTTTTGTACAAACGAGTTCTACCGATCATTACATAAACAAACACTACTTGTACTCGTATAAAAGAAAATAAAGCAGCGATTGAAGTTTAATCTCGTACGATTCGAGAAAACGTGAGATTCATTGATTTGGCGTGTTAAGAATTCGCACGCCAAACAGTGCCAATTGAAGTGACCCAGAGTTAGTCAAAGTTGAATATCGCGCCCCGGGTGGTTCACGATATAACTGCCTCTTGTGGATGCTCTACCTACTATTTACTATGAATAAAGTTTGTTTCCTTTCAATCACACATGCCCAAATACTTACTGGTACATATATATATATATATATTCAAAAATGTAAATTATTTCTATTAATAACTTTTCTATCAAAAATAAAATAGTACTGCAATTTCTTTCATTTTTAAAACAAACTAAATGTTTTAAAATTAATATTTAAATTACATGATGTACCTGAACAAGGTGTAAGGAAATAAATATTTTTGTTTATTTTTTAAAAATAGATAAACCGAAGAACAGAAAAAACAAACAGCTTTAGAACTAATTCGAATTTTAGGACAAAATCCTTCGATCTTCTGATGTAAGGGACAAAATGATCTCCTGTAGTGTGTTTTGCAACTTTCAAAAAATGAATTTAATAAGAACATTCATTATTGGGGTTTGCAATCTAACATTTCAATAAAGGGAAAAAATACTATCAAAATCTAATGAATCCCAATTGAAAAATATTATTGTGAGAACATCAAAAAGTGTTTCAATTGCCGTAAAAAGCAAAGATCACTTGAAAAGCAACTGTTTGAAATGTTTTTTTTTTTTCCAATACGTTTTTAGTGCTCTGTACACACAAATTGCTTAATAATAGTTCGTTATTTTTCTATGGATTTTTATTCCTTGGTTAAATATTAATGTCCTCCAACACTCATACTTTTTTGTCCTCATTTTTAGTAAGGATTAAGAAATAAAAATTAAAGCTTATAAATACGAAACATGTTTTTTTTTTTTCTTTTTAAATATAATGTTCCACTGAAAAATATTTTTTGAAGAAACAATTCATAAAATTGTAGGAAATGAAAAAAAATGCTCAAACTTCAAGTTGATTAAAACTAATTTAAACGAAATACCTCAAATGAGATTCATCTGTGTTAAAATCTTGAAAATCTCCAATCACTCCCATTGAAGAACCAGTCAACAAAGAGTCTCGCACAGATAAGTAGGTTTCATTTAGATACCATTCACGAACCTGAAAAAAGATTACTTTTTTTACAAGTTTCTTGCAAATGTATTTAGCTACCCGTTCGGAAAGATATCACTCACCCAGTTTTCTGTTGTGTTAGATTTTTCTACGAGGGCTGAGTGCAGTTTCACGCCTAAGCCATCTGGAGCCCCGAATTCTTTTACAATCTATAAGCAAAATGCAAAACTTGGAATCAGGTTCTGAAAATATTTTTTCACGCACTGTTCAGATTATGAACTTTAAGTTGAACACCATTGTAAAAGTTCTTAACTTATACATATTTAGATAGCAATTAATATGTGATCGTTGCCCCCCCCCCTCCCAAAAAAAAAATAAACCCAACCAAAACAATAAACGTAATTCATATTAATGAGATCGACGTTGGTCTGTTTCATTTTTATTAATTGACACTGTTTTTATTAATTGTTGCATATTATTAAGATAGATATTATCCCGTTTCATTTTAATGATTAATTGATAAATTTTTCTTTATTTTTATTAACTGTTGCATATTACAGAGATGCCAACTTGCTCCGGGCAGCAAATATATATTTTAAAGTGGAAGTTTATTAATTGTGATTCTTAGTTTAATATATTTAATTTAGTAGATTTTTATCCACCACTATTTCTAAATAACTCGTAAGCTTATAGCTTATATAATTCATCACTTTATAGTAATTATGTCATGCTATACATTTTAAAAAGCAAGCAAAAGCAGTCAATTATTTGCGAAATTTACTTTGTAGTTATTTACCACTTTTTTTAATTATTTTGGCGTGTCCAGAGCAGTTGGCATCTTTGATATTATTGAGATCGACGTTGGTCTGTTTTATTTTTTTTTTAATTGATACATTTTTGTTTTATCTTTATTTATTGTTGAATATTAATGAGATCGACGTTGGTCTGCTTCTTTTTTATTAATTGATACTGTTTCATTTTTATAATTAATGCATATAAATGAGATGAACGTTGGTCTGTTTGATTTTTATTAATTGAGACTGTTTTATTTTTATTAATTGTTGCGCCTTACACACTTGTTGTCAAGTTAGCTTCTAGGATCGAACTCACTACTCCAACTC
Organism: Parasteatoda lunata; assembly: GCA_949128135.1. NCBI lineage: Eukaryota > Metazoa > Arthropoda > Arachnida > Araneae > Theridiidae > Parasteatoda > Parasteatoda lunata. Next base: position 50,117,765 of record OX421974.1, on the reverse strand, counting down.
TTCCATAGTTTTGTGAGCGACGCTTGAACTGAATGCGTCATCGAAGGGCTGTTGCATGCTACGATTTTCCGTTATTCTTAAAATGATAATGGCAACAAAAATTAGATCAATCATATACACATTTTAAAAGTTTTTGAAAACTGTATAGCTTAGAAATCAAAGCTGTTTCGCTTATCATTAAATAAAATAATAAAATAATTATTAGGAATAATTTTTTTACTTGGAATTATCTTAACATCAAAGAATTTCCTAATTGTGTACACAATTTTTTTTACTTCGCTTAAAAAATTCTCGAATTTCGCAAAATTAGCTAGAAGTAAAATTGATATTACTGGTTCCAAACTTTCGATTACTCTTCTCGCCTGACCAAACTATTAGAAACGTATTTATAAGATTATGGCTACCCCATATATTTTGCGGATTCGAAATTATAATCTTTAGGGTCTATTCATGGAAATACGTTTTTGTGCTTAATAACGTAACTTAAAATTCCTTCTGTACAAGGCACGCGGTTGAAATTATTTCAAATTTAGATCAGGCAAATTACTAAATGTTTGGCGAAAAACCACCTTCATATATTCTATCACTCTAGAAATTATTACCTCGATACCCAGAAATGTTGTCTCAAAAGTTTTAACTTTCTGCCGGTTTCAATGAAATTTTAAAAAGTTTTGAATGCTTAAAAAGTTGACCATAAACACTACTTTTAAACAAATATTAAAAATGAGCTCCTGATCATGAACGAGCTTTTTTCAGACTGTTTTGAGTTTTCTTTACGAGAATGATAGTATAATGGTAGTAATTTTATCTCATATTATCGACATTTTCAGAATTTTTAGGATTCCTTTACTTCAAGCAAAAGCCTAGAATTTTGAGAAAGTATCGAACTCTTACTAAGATCTTAATCGTAAAATTTCTGAAAGGATTTAACCATTCCTATGCCAAATGAGTTGCAATTATCAGTTTTCTTTTTATTCATGGTATTACTCATTCTTAAGTAACTTTAGATTTCAAACCGTTTAAATTTTTTATACTGTGAAAAATTCCTGATCAACTTGCGAAAAAAAGTATTGGCCTCCTGCGTGCATCATAAGTAAAATCTATTTTGCTGTAACATACATTTCTACTCTTGAATTTCATATAGTAATTTTTACAGTAATATTTATTAAATTACAGTGATTTAGTAGTTTTATGGTAAATATCACTGAAAAAATTACGGTATACGAGACTTTTTATTCAGTAAAATTTTACGTCAAAAGTGGATTTCATAGTAAAAAGTATAGGCACCAAAATGCCGGTATTTTTTACTGTAATCTGGAAATTTTTTACAGCACAGTGAGATGACGCAGGAGTAAAAAAAAGACATAACAAAATTATGATTATCATACTTTACATGTGCTTTGAAATTCTTCATCGGTCAGGAATGGGCGAACAGATCGTAAATATTCTTCTAGTGATGAATGTAGAGGTGGAACTGGAAGTTTAGGAAGAGACTTATGATAATTCATCATCTCTTTGCTCATTTTTATGGAACTTAAAGGATGAGTTGATGCAAGCTTTTCATGTTTTACAAATATTGGTTCGACTCTTGCTAGCTATAATATATAAAATAAATTTTTATTGTGTTCTTTTTTTTCTTATGTCTTTTCCATAATAACATATTCGTTTAAATTTACTAACAATTCTCTACATATCTATATCTATACATATTTTTATATTTATATATCTATATCTATGCAGAGTGTCCTGTGAATGTTGTTATTATGTTTTATGTTACTATTATGTACCGGATATGTTATTATGTTTTACTTTATATCCGTCGTTGAACAGCCGACCCAGGTTTTGGGTTTACGACTACTAATGTTTAACTCCGCAGTCTTGTAATTTTGAACTTGATCTAGAAGACAAAGGAACTCCTGGATCAAGTATTTTATAACCGTCGTTGAACAGCCGACCCAATTTCATGGGTTTACGTCTACTAATGTTCAACTCCGTAGCCTTGTAATTTTGAACTAATCCAGAAGACAAGGAAACTCCTGGATCAGTACCCCCATAGGTATTGATTTGTTATGGGAACATGGAGGACTTTGAGACTCGACAGATTGAACGTGCATCAGTCACCATTTACTACACGGGGAGTCTTCGGCCGGAAAAGATCGAACCCACGACCTCTTGGACATGGGCCTAGCGCCCTACCGACCAGGCTATCCCGGCTGGATCAAGTATTGGGAGAAATTTGCCTTCGTTAAAGAGTTTTTGATGGAACTAACCCACATTTGCGAGAGGAAGACCACGAAAACTTCCCACGGTTAGCCTAATGGCGAGAGGGACTCTAACTCATGATCCGTCTGCCACTGAAAATATTTTACGTCAGCACTGTGGCTGGATGCGGAATTCGTATCACCCAGCTATTTCTGGTATTCGAACCGGGTTCAACTCATTGGAAGTTGAACGCGCTATCCCCTGAGCCATCGTGGATATGTTTCGATTATGTTTTATCTTATATCCATCGTTGAAAAGCCGACCCAGTTTTTCGGTTTACGACTACTAATGTTCAACTCCGTAGCCTTGTAATTTTGAACCAATCCAGAAGACAAAGAAACTCCTGGATCAGTACCCCCAATGGTATGATTTGTTCAGTTATTGTCGAGTGTTCCATTTAAATAGATTCAGAAATGCTGTTTTATCGTAATTTAATGATTAATCGAGCTTGTCCAGTTAGTCGCCAAATCATCAAATTACGAGAAAACAGCCAATATTGAACCTATTTGAAAGCAGTTTTTGACAATTATTAATAGAAAACAAAAAGTTAAGAAAATTTAGATAAATACAAGTACTTGACGTTTAAAGGCACACGATGTAACAGTTCGTAATAGGAAAGCGGAATTAGCGGCATACGATAACTTTTCCGGTCATGGTTTCCTGGGTATATCTTAATCCTTATGATCAGCCCTACTTCCTTTTAAAGTTTGTCACAATATTTACGAGACATCCTGCATAGATAAATTAACGATCATTCTCCTTGTTTCCCCATTCCTACAGCTATCTTTGGTTCTTGGTGTAATGAAATACTTAGAACCAACACTTTAAAAAAATTTAGATTATATCAGCACCAAAAATGGTGACAAATACTTAAAACCAAAATTTTAGTATTAAATTGCCACACATAACCCTTAGATCTAGCTGTTTTACTATTCCAAGAACAAAGAATGTTCTTCCACACTACTTGGTGTAGAATAGCTGTAACGATTTTTGTTAATTAGTAACTTTGGAAATTTTAAAAATGGTAAAATAAGTCAGACATAAGGGTCATCAATGTTAACCTTACAATACAATATTAAGTAAGGACTATTAAATTCGGTTGCATACGTACAGAATTTCTTAAAGTAAAATTAGTTTTTTAATCGAACATACGCTCAGCATAGAGAGAATATTTATATATATTCAAACAAGGCTTAACAAAATGGATATTAAATATTATAAAACTATTTAATATATGTAGCAGTTTTATGCAAATCATCCTATAAGCTCATAATTATTTTTATTGTACAAATAAAAAAATTTATGCCTGTTTATAACAGTTTTCTTACTTATTTCTTAAAAATGTTCAGCATCTTGCGAGCCAATTTCAATTGTCCACCAACTTTGCTCGAGCCTAAGCAAAAATGATCGATTCTTTTACTATTTCAAAACATGTGCCATCATTGGCAAGAATAATACATGACTAGAATAAATTTATCTGAGCTTTTCATAAGCTTTATGACTTGATGTTAAGATTGAACTACATCCTTTTAAGTGTGTATGAATGATCAATTCTGAGCTAATTTGAAATCACACATAATTTGTAGAGTTTTTCAATTCGGACAGTGTGCATACTCACTTATACATTTTAATGTTAGTATATCTGTAAACTTTATGTACTTTTTTCAAAATTATGTACTTTTTTTAAACTCGTAAAATTATAAAAATTTCGGAAATATATATCAAAACATATATATTTCATTTAGAGAAGTAATACTTATCTTTTGTATCTAATCTATCTTATTTAATCTGTCTTATTTATCAAATCTATCTCTCAATCTAATCTAATTTAATCTAATCTAATCTAATCTAATCTATCTAATCTAATTAAATTGCTCATCGACGATATTAATGTTGTTAAAATTTGAACAAAAAATAATTATTTAAAGATTTAATATTGAATAAGTCAAAAAATTAAAAAAATAATACACAGTAGAACTAAATTAAAAATTGTTCAGAAATAAATTGTTCATATTTTACACAAAATAGATGCTGTTTTTCAAAATAACTTTATAATTTCAAATAAACATTAATGATTTCAATAAATTTTAATAATTTCAAATAAAATAATCTAGAAACAAAAAAACAACGTAATAATCACTATCATAATCAACAACAATAGTAATGATAATAATAATTACAATAATAGTAATTACCTTCCCGCACAATAGTCTAAAAAGCATGATGTTATTCTTTTAAAAAAGTGTGAAGATTCTGATATTCAAGGACATGTTCAATTGGTCTTAAGTGTTGTGTACACAGACGCGGATTAATGACAGTGTCTGTATATACACAATGTCTCTTAAAATGTCGTCGATAAATTTTTATTTTTCCTTTAATAAATGTGTTGATTGAAGCTTAACTAGTTTTAATTGAATTAATTGCTATTGACTTAATTATAAGATTTGATTTTCACTAGAAGTAAATTTCAAAAAGCTTGGTTAAAGCATAAGAGTTTAAAAAAAAAAATTAAAATCGTATTCATTGAACGCAGTTTGAAATAAAAAGATAAATTAATTTCATTAAAAAATACTGAAATTGGGTTCCAAGTTTAACGGAATTTCTTACAAACATTTTTCATAATGTTTAATCTATAAATATGGCATTTTTTCATTAAATCTTTTACATTTTTTTAAGCGATGAATTAAGTTGGAACTCATCAATTAGTCTTTGGAAAAATTCATTTTGAAAAGATCTTCAGATTTAATTATCTCTTTTCCTGAATAACTTATAATCGGGATTAATACAAATATGTTTGTAATTTAAAAAAAAAATACACTTGTGTACGTTATGTTTTATTTAAAATTTTAAGACTGAATATTTAAACACATTTTTTCATCAAAAAAAACTTTTTTTTTGTTTGTACAACGATAACTTTTAACATCTCCAGAATAAAATTTCTTTTTACTACATCAAGTAAATATATTTTCTTATTCATTGCATTAAGTCCTTAATCTCTTCTAAGTTAAAATTTTACTAGCAGAATAGATTGGTTTAAGATTTGATGATTTTTTTTTTTTTGAACTTTAATATTTCTCAGCTCCGGTAAATCAACAGTTTATAATACTTAAGAGTTTTTAAAACTTGAAGGAAGCAATTTTTTAAAAACAATAGAAAGCCATTTTTTTAAAAATAAAAGCTTCATTAAAGAAAACTTCACATCTATGATATTTTAGAGTGATTTTTCCATCTCAAAAGTAAGTAAAGATAATAACTGTGCCACATACTACGTTTCTTCAAAGTTCAATAACGTTTTAATGGAAATCATGCTTTTTAATTTTGTTTCATCGAGATCCCAATTTGTTTCTCTCAGTTCTATTTTGTTTTGTTAAATTATTTCTACAAATTTTCAAATTACTATAGTCTTTTTTAAGAATTCAATATCTTTTAAATAAAATAATCGTCTTCAATCATGTTTTTCAGGAATTCAATTATATCAAACTTTATCTCCCTGAATGAAACTTAGGTGAAAAGCATTTAAAGAGGATATTTTATTAAGAATATTTTTCATCTAGGATATTTTAGGACAATTTTTCCATCTCGGTCAGTGTGGGGGTGAGTTATCACTTAAAAAAAGCTTGAGATGGGACCAAGATTGTGCGTTATTGGATCTCGTTAAACTGTTCTACCGTAAAATGCTCGATTTCACGCGTAGTTCCTCGGGTTACCAAACAGGTAGTGCCATCTTCTTTACAGGGGATCAAAATTGTGCTGGCAAGCTTCCTAGACTGTCGCCAATAGCCCATTGGGCAGCTCTAATGTCACGTAAATAAATTACAGCTATTTCAACAACTTTTTCGAGGAATTATCAATGATATTTTTTAATTTTGTCTTATCGAGATCTTAAATATTATTAATTTTTGATTCTAATTGTTTTTGTTAATTATATGCAAAGAATTTCAATCTAGATGAAATAGCTACACTGTAAAAAATCTGGCCAAATGTTTATCCAATACTTGGTGCAAAGTTTCTAATTGCACCATAAATTGGATAAATGAAAAATTATTTCACTTAGGTTTCACCGTAAATTGGTAAATATGATCAAGAAATGCGTTTATGGCGTAATCGATTGCACCAAACTTTCGTACTATGACAGGCACGAGCTTTAACCCTGACCGATAATTTACTTTGTAGCAGTTGACTAATGGCGGATTTTGTTGTCAAAGCTTGCTATCATCTCACGCCACTCACTTTGAAATCGTCTATTTCTTTTGCAAGAAAGTAAACTTTTCTTATTTATTTGCAATAATTACAGTTAATTTCTTTCATGTCATCTTTAAAAATTTTTGTAGTGTGTTGTAAAAGAGTTAGTTTCAAATTTCTTCTAGAAAACTATATTCGTTGTATGAATAATTAGATATTGTAGAATCTATATTAGCTCTTTTTCAATAAATAAGGAGATACATCCATTTTATGCGCACAGAAAGTGCAATACCAGTGACAAATAAACGGTAAATACAGCAATCTTAAGCAGCATAGCTTTCCGCCAAATTTATTGCTGATGAAAATGTTCTAGTTCCGTGTTTTGATTGCATTCTACCGAACAAAATAATTGTATGTGCTTTCTGTTAGGATTGAAATTTCTTATCAATATCCATGTTTCTGTTTTAATTGTCATGTTCTATATTGCTCATATTCGTTTATAATGTCACATAATTACACGAATTTTTGTCTATACATTATTAAATGCCTTTGTTGTAAAATTTTCAAAGCGAATTATATTTCCGTTCAAATTTCAAATTAGCACTTAAGATTTTCAAAAGGCAACCGTTGTCATGGAAACTGGGTTTCTCTTTGGCGCACGAGGTAGGAAAAAAAAAAAACAAAGAAAAATATTGGCGTTAAGGAAAACAAAGCGCTAAATTTTATTTTATTCACTAAGAATCTTACTGAAATTTGAACAAAATACCGACCAGTTCAAGATACGTTTTAGAGCATTTAGAAATAAGCTGATTTCTTATTATATTTTTTTTAAAAAATAGATTTTCTTATTTATATTTTTTTACTAAGCGAAACAAATTTTAAATTGAACAAAATATCGTATTTAAATAGTGAATAAATATATTTTTCATTAAATCTAAATAATAAAAAAATACTTAGATGATCATAGATACTTTGCTATAGATACTTATTTTTCCATGAATTATTATTATTATTATTATTATTTTTTGTAATTTACCACATTTGCGCTTTGTGAGGGAGGGAAAAGACAACATAAGCATAGAATCGAACGTTATAATTGATCATGAAAAAGGTCATAAGTATTCTTTATAATATTTACAGTTGTTTCTTTTTAAATAATGTTTTAAAAAGATTTATTTGAATTATAAAAGTAATTTTTTTTATTCTGAAATATATTTTCTTCTATGAAACAAAAGAACTTTAGTCAAAAAGACAATCTTCACAAACAATATACATGTGGAGGTTTAATACCATCCACATTAATACTGCTTGTGTGTTTATCAGCAGCCATATCAGTCCCCTCTTAGGCTCAACACGATCTCTTTGATCCATCCAAGTGATGATCATATTGTTCATTTAATATTTTAACAGTTGACAGTACCTTCTGCAAATTTTTTGCGGGGTCGCCCTGTATGAAATTCAATTCAAAATTTATAATGAGGAGAAATTCTTCTTCGGTGCTTTGGCGCATTTTAACAACAACAAATAATAATAATAATAATATTTTAAAATATCAAAACTTTCCTTTTCAGGATCTTTATGGGCGAAAGGAGTCTTAAGATAAAAATTTTTAAACATTTTTCTACATAAGAACAACAATTTCAAAATTTTTTTTAATATTGTATTTTAAAAATAGTAATTGAAATAAGACTTGCTTTGATTGATCTTTCTATGTTTTAAAAATGTAAAGGCTAAAAATTTTGTTTCTTCTGTGAAATTATTTCAATTCCTATACATTTTATAACAATAAATTACATTATTTTTAATCTTCTTTCATTAGCACAAAGCACCAGCAACTTCAATGCTTTTCATCAAGAAACAAGCTTAGGAAATAATATTGTTATAACCAGTGCAAAGCCTATTAATAAAAATATTTATTCAGCTGAAATTACCAGAATTCTAGAAGGCTATAAACATTTTTTTCAAACTTTAAAAGTACTAGTTTCAAGAACAGCTTACAAACAAGAAATGTGTATAGTTTCAAGTTTTGAGAATGAAGAACCTGTGTTTGTGGAAAAACAATTATTATTTTGTGAAAAGGCTCCAAAGTTTTATTTGTGTTTAATCTTTTTTTATCTTGTTGTGTTTTTAACAATCAATTAAAAAATGCGATGTACTTAAGGTAAAGCACCAGAAAAATCTATAATAATGAATGTATAATAATGAATATAATAATCAACATGTAATAAAAATATTGCTTTTTCTCAAATACTCACCACAACTATTTACTAATTTGTAAAATAATGACAGTTTTCCAAACTGAGTTAAGTTTTAATAATTTTATCAAGTAGTAAATTATGTTTGTAAAAAAGTAATTTAATTATATTGTAAATTTTAATTCAGATGAGGCAGAGTATATCAAGAAATTTAGTATCTTATTAAAATATTGAGAATTATTTTTAGATGATCCCAAATCTCAAAACTGCAAACATTGAGGCATATGCTAACATAATTTTTATTCTAAATTACTGTAAATTAAAAATAAGTTTGAATTGAATGTACTCTCTCAGTAACAAAAGCATACTATCTATCATATTTTTGAGTGAATATTTTGTATTTTTTTAATAAATGCTGCGATATGTATGAAAAGTATAATATATTTAAATTTTAAGATTTTGCATAAAAATTATTATATTCTGTCTATGTATACAAACATCAAAGTGATTGTAAATGAATAAATTATGTTTGAATATCGATCTACATCTGTATGTTTTTGTTTAAATTTCCAAGTTAATTCATTATTTTTACATTTCATAATTTACTTCAAATTTATTACTTCCATAAGCCAATGTAAATAATATTGGAATGTTTCCTTAGTTAGAGATTGGGGGTTGACTAATCCAATATTTGTCTACTTTTTTATATAAATTTTTATTTGTGAAAGTAATATTTTTATTTTAAATAATAAAATAATATCAAAATACATAGTAAGAAGAATTTGCTTCAGCCTAAAATTTAAATTCTTTTTTTCTTCTGTTTAAAACATTAGAGGTACTAACTCTATAGCATTTGCTGGTACTCTAACGAATGAAATGTAAAAAAAGAATTTTAATTATATATATATCGACTCGAAGAAAGAAAAATTTCTATATGAAAGAAAACATTTTTAAAGCGCCAAAAACAGAGAAAGTTAGCATAATTACTAAATATTTAAGAAAAAAGGGAAGATAATTTAAATCAAGTTCATATAAATCAAATTATAATTTAGCTATTTAAATCTATAAAAATTTAAAAAAACTATTTTTAATTTAGATGTGTTATGTAATATAGATTTATATTTTTATTGCATAACACATTTGAAATAAAAACAGTTTTTTTTTAATTTTTATAGATTTAAATAATTAAATTATAATTTGATTTATATAAATTTGATTTAAATTATCTTCTCTTTTTTTTTATAAATATTTAATAATGATGCTAACTTTCTCTGCTTTTTGGCGCTTTAAAAATACTTTATAATGGGGCAACCTTCCTCGCTTTTAGTTCCCTTCTAAAATACCAAATCATGGTGCAACCTTCCTCCGCTTTTAGTTCTTTTCAAAACACTGATTTTTCATGCAACCTTTCGCTGCTTTAAGGTTCTTTCAAAATCCTATTTTTTGGTGCAACCTTCTCTCGTTGTTTGGAGCTAGTGAAAGCACCAATATATACTAAAACTGAACACCAATGTATGTAGCCAGCAAATGAATACCGATGTTTGGCGCAACGTAGCTCGAAATTTTTTACAGTGTAGCGCAGTTGATAGAAAACTATTAAGAGCTGTTTTCTGAAAACTTTCGAACTGGAATATTTGCATGGACATCAGAAAGTTCCTCCCTAGACTGCACCTCATTGCTTCTGCATATGGTAGTTAGTTTTTTTTCAGTATGTAGTACCATCTGTCGACAAGTTTGATAACTAATTTTAAAACGTTTAATTATAAATCTCTATTTCCTTAAAAATAAGCAAAACAGCACAGAAAACTCAAATTTCTACTATTTTTCTAATTTTTTTGTTTGTTTTAAGTTGTTTATCATTTTTGGGATACCTGATACCCGATACCTTAGTAGTAAACTTTTGTTTTTATCTTTTAAAGCCGATATATGTATAATAATAGATATTTTGTTTAGACGCAGTATATTACTTTAAACAATTTAACTATAAAAAAAAATAATAAAAGGAGAATACAGTATATTTGGATAAAGTTTAAGCAAATAGATAATTCTAAAAAAAAAATATAAAATTTGGTTAATAAAGACACAAGTCAAGATCTTTTTTGAACTTCAATCAGAGTCATGCAAAAAGGGATGTTCTATTTAATGCACTGATGTTAAATTTATTTGTAGAATTTGATCGTGTTTACATTCTATGTTCTTTGATGTAGTTTTAATGCAAGAATTGAAGTGTATGTAAGCAACATTTTTCGAAACGCTACCATAAAAACTTCCGAGAACAGAAATGAAAAACTCACATTCGTGGAATAGAATGATTATTTCGTTCTCGTTAGCGAATGTAAGGGAAATAGCATGATGAAAAATGTATACAAACAAACTAAAAGTAAATCTGGTTATTAATGCAAAGTATAATCAGCTTTTAGTATTGATCATAAAAAGAATGAGGTTATATTTTGAAATGAATAAGCATATAAAAATAAAGCTATAGCCGGCATGGAATTGCGACGTGAAATATTTAGGGTAAACTCTGTTGTGAAGACATTCTATATCTTTTTTTAAATTTATAGCTTCTTTCTAACATGCGCTTTTCTCTTTAAACTTTCATACTTGATTGAAAGATGGTCTAAAAATGACATTAAAGTAAAAAAAAATGTTTATTTTTTTTAACGTTCCTTAATTTTTTTCTTCTTATTATTTAAGAATAACAGGCTGAATCAGATATCAAGTACAGGACAGATTTAGCATGGACAATTTGTAAGAGAAATTTATCTAATTTAGTTTTAAGACTTTGATGAAACATCACGAAATGAAAATACCACTTTAAAAATATCACAAAATAAAAATAATAGGAAAGCTTTTTTTTAATATTAAAGATGTTTCGATGGAATAAATTATTATTAAAAAAACTAAGTTATATTTTTCAGAGCAAAGTTTTCATTAGAATATATTACAGGAATTGAATAAAAAAAGATCTAAAAAATATATTTTATAATAATATAGTAGAATATTTATTTATTTAATATGGTTTGCAGTGTATTAAGACGGTGACATCATAGTGTATTGTTTCTTTCTTCTGCGCTTGCGTTGGGAGTTTAAGTTTAATCCACTGGCTTCGAGTTGCAGAACTCAGATTTAAAAAAAAAAAAATTTTAAGCGAACATTTTGTCAAATTTGAAGATACGATTTATCACTAAAAGCATTAGATTTAAAGTAATTCTTTTATACATATAAGCAGTTTGCTAAAAGTTTTTTTCTTGTATGAAGACTTAAATTTACACACATAGTTTATATTAAAATTTTAATCCTTAGTTCAAATTGATTTTTTAATTTTTTTTATTTATTTTTTATTTTGGTTAAATTTTATTTTTCAGTAGTGTGATATTGATTTTTAATGTCTTAGAATATTTTTCAGAAAACATGTTTTTTTTCTGATTTATTGAATTTCGCTCTAATTGTTTAATTATTTTTCTCAAGACTAATGTTTCTTACCGTTAAAGTAGACTATAATTCTGCAGTTATAAACTTAGTAAGAAAATATTTGTTGATATTATTCAAATTATTTATTAAAATAAGAGAACGCAGCAAAATGTTAAATTACAAATTACATGCTGACAAAGTTTAGGTGTTCTAGTAAAATCATGAATAGATCAAAACTGAGTATTACATATAAATATATCTCTATAGTTATTATCAATTTCTCACAGAAAGAATCATAAATTTTGTAAGACGTCTTGTTTACAATAGATACAACTTAAAGCTCAAGCCATTGATCAGTATACTCTTGCACGGAGAGAAAATTCAGGTAAAATTATTAAAATGCATGGAAATGACATTTCAGGTAAAAAAAAATCATAATTCTTGTTAATAAAACCGATATATACGGATTTAAACTACTCTTATGGTAATGTTTCCTTCTACATAATAACGCTTTACAAGAACTTCTGGATTTCAAAATTATAGATTTTATTATCACACTTTTAGTGAAAAAACAAAACAAGAATGAAGAGTAAATTTGCCGAATAAATGACTTTTATGCTAAGGTATGATAAAAGAACCAAATATTACCACGTTTACCAAATTTTATTAAATATTATAAAATCACTTTTTATAGTTAATTTTACTAATTTCCTACTTCTTGGTGTTTCCATAGAGCCAGAAACATGGTAAATTTTTATCATATTGTATTTTTACCATACTTGAAATATTTTATAAGTTAAGAGTCACTGACTTCTATTACATCTAAACCCTAGTCAAATTTAATGTGACTTTGTCTTTCAGTATATAGGCATTCAAGGTTTTGTTTTGCTTGCTGTTTTGCCCATCACGATTTAGATATTCTTCATAATTTCCGTCACGTTTTTCTATTGGCAGTCCAAAACAATAAATTTTTATTACAGTTTTTTTCCTTAAATTAGTTCTATTAGGCTAGCTGTATGTTATTTTGCTTACATTGTAACTGGATCTTCATCTCATGCGGACTACTCTTTACTTTTTTTTAATTAAATTGCGAACGAAATTTGAGTTGAGCATTATAGATAAACCAGAAATTAATTTATACAAATGTTAAGATACAATATGCTTTTCGGTATAATAAATGAACTAAAATCTAAAATGAAAAGAAATTCAATTAATCTGTTTATTCAAGAGTAAACACTATTAATTGAAAATTCTTGCATGAACTAAAGATTTTTAGACGTTTTGTTCTCACCAGGATTCTATTTCAAATTGAATTTTCTCCCACAATGATTTAGCAGTGTTTATGTTTATTGTTAAAACATATTTCATTTTTCAATTAAATATTTTAATTTTGAGATGGATTTGGATCTGAATTTAAATTTCATTAGTATAACTTCTGTTAAAGATTTCTAAGGAAAATAAACATTAAATCCTCCCAGGAATTATGCAGTTTTACTTTAATATTATTTCGATTTGTGTAATTTGATAAATTTAGTTTTAAACCTAGGAATAAAAGTGTTTATTAAAAAAGTTTTTTTTTCCGGTTTTAAAAATGTTTTTTTGCTAGTAATAATAATAAAAAAATTGAAATTGGATTTATATAAAAAATTCTTAATAAGATCATTTTTTTAGAAATGTAAATTTCATTTTTTGTAATATACATTCTGTGATAACTCTGTAAGGTTGAATTTAATGTCAGCAACGACCTTCATCACTAAGCCCAACAAGGTTTATGAATTATCAGCAAATGAACCTTGCAAGCTTGAAACAATGTTAAATTTAACTATGCTAGTTTACACGCTATGTGGTTCGCATTAAGTTATACTTTCATAAAATACAAAAAATATAAATACTTTTGTATTAATAACAGCATTAAAACTCTTTCGGTTTCATAAAATAACTTTAGTAAAGAATAGGTGTAGAAATGTTCTATTTTGGGAATTCAAGGCTGAAAACATACCAATGAATTATAATATGGATTATATTTCAAAGGAGAAGTTATTTTTAAAATCTTTCCCTCTTTCACTTCCATATAAGGAAGCATTAAATGATTATCGATGTTGCGTAGATGTCACAAGGTATATACGATTTGAGCCTTTTCACCCCCTTTTCTATTAGAATTTGAAGCAGGAGCGATTGTTTTTGCGTGTCTTTTGCTGTACGATGTTGCCAACATAACCTTCGCCACTACTGTCTTGATATTTGTCCAAAACTGTATCTGTTCGTTAATAATGCTTTTCTTTTTTCTTCATTTCTTTTAACTGTCTCTTAACTTTTTGTGCTGTTTTAAAATTTAACTTTCCCCCGAGAAAATATAATAAAAATATTAAAATGCATGGTTTATCTTCCTAGAACTCTTTAAGGATGATTTTATTTTATTTTTTTTTATTTTTTGCTCGAATCAAATTTTTCTCCAAAGGAGAAAATATAAAAATCTGAATTCTAAGATGAAGCAATTATAGAGAATTTGTCAAATTGAAGTTTGTGTTTTGTACAGTTAAAATGCATTTTCGATTGAAAAAATTCGGACATACCTGAAACTTAATGCTAAGTTAAACTCTTGGAAATAGAGCCGGCATCTCAAATATATGTGGTTTCTTACAGGTTTCTACACTTTTCCCAATTTCTCATTTTCTCTTACAATCTTACTTTTTCTCCTTGCCAGTATAGTCCTAACTAAATAAGCGTACTAGCTTGGGAAAAAAAGTAAGACTTTATAAAATCATTTTAAATTAGAGAGGAAAAGTGTGGAGAAAGGAAAAATCATGTCACCTTAAAATGCCAATTCTATTTACGAAGAGTATAAGTGTGTTGCTCGCAGTACTTCTATTGTTTGGTTCTATTCCTCTGAAATCTTACTGGGAGAATAACAAAGTTTTTTTTTTATTTATTTGGTTGCTATAATTCAGATCAGACACGGGACTATTAAGTCAACTGATGATCTGAAATAAATAGCTCTTTGTTCAGGTTTCTTTCTATAAAAATCATTTTAATCATTTTCTGATTCAAAAAAATGAGAATTGAAAAGAGAAACATATGAACTGTATCAGTACATTATATAAACACATTATGCTAACTGTAATTTTAATATTAAAGTAAATAAAATTGAATAATTTAATAATATTGCTGTAAATCCGAGATACAGACTTTTTTCTTCTATATTTTAGTTCCCAAGCTTGGTTCTCCGCGCCTAAGGTTAACTGCCTGATCATTGATGGTTGATTATCAGCCTATTGAAATCACTTTTTTAAATCTTGTGTAGCGGTTCCGAATCCATTTTAATGTAGCGTACTTGTCAGCTCTAGATCAAGAAAAGTTCACTTATGGTTGGGCGGTTGGGAAGAGTGGTGCGGTTCCCGGGTGATTACTTCAATGATCTGCCCTCCTATCTGAATTGCAGCAGTGTAGTGTGCGCATGTACCAGTATTATCTGCGGAACATAATTAATGGTAAAACCCAAATCGTTGCCAATAGCGGAGCTGTAGAGCAACGTGAGTAGCAGAACTAATATATTTCTCCTCGCTAAACAGCACTAACCAATGGAAATCAAGAAAAAAGATAAATAAAACTAATTTCAGACCGATACGGACATTTTATATTTTTAAACATCTTATTGACGCATGACATTGTACGTTGCGCCACCGGGACGTCATGTCATGATGCTTGCAATTTCTTTCTTTTTGCTATGCAGTATAATACTTTTTTCTCGGATGGGAGAGGAAATAACTTGGAAACTATTCAAGAAGCCTAAAAAAAATAATAAATAAAAAAAAATAACGAGACATATAACATTAAGGACCTCAAAACCAATTTATACTTTTGGTGTTAAACATTATAAGCAAGAATAGTTGTAATATTTATTGTGTTTAGAACATTGTATACGAAGTCTTAAGGCAGGCAATAAATGATTAAAAATAAATATTAAGGGTAAGAAGTTTTAATTGTTTATCGTTTCTGTATAAGTCGCGAAAAAAGGTGTTAAACATACACAATAAATGAATAAATATAATATACAATAATGCATTTTACTTGAGTAATATGAATTTATCTCCAGTTCATCGAATCATTACTTGAAGCTGCTGATATTTGTTAAACGCGTTTGTATTAAATTAAATAAATTCGAAATGGTTTTCGGAAGAAAAACTTAAATCTACCCAATGGAAACGTTATAATTTAAGAGACCAAATTTATACACAAAAGAAAGTATAGTAATTAAAATTCTTCATTTTTTCTAATACTGTCCAGATGTCACCGCAATCCTTTATAACTAGAATTGCTACAGCTGTTCCAAATCATGTTATGAAAACTTTTAATGTCACAACAACTCCTATGAAAGGAATAAAAAATTTTTGCGGTTATGTAATTGTAAGGGGATGAAAACTTCTTTAATATAGGTCAAATATTGGAATAGCACTATAGTGCAATCGTTTATTGTTTTTTTTTCTTCTTTTTCCTAATTCGTTTAGAAAATAAACACTTTTACAAGCAACAAAACTAATTGAATTCAAGAAAACTGAGGAGAAAAAAAAAAACATAACTTTCAATAAGTTTAAATGGGTTAAAAGAAGCGCTCATTTTCTAAGTGCTTGATTTGCATATTGTTCAAAGTTTCTCATAAAGGGCAGTTTAAAGTCAAGTCATAGAAAAAGTTTTTCTAAATGTTGATGTTTACGTGCGTTGATTTCGAAATAGCTTCCGTGCTATTAAAAAGGTTTCAGCCGTATTTGCATCAAACGAAATCGTTATTTGAAGCGCAATGTGAAAAAAAAATAGAAGAAAGAGCTGGATTGTGAAGAGATTTAAAAAAGGGCAAAACTAAAAACTATTCATATTTTGGAAAGAAATCCAGGCCATTCTAGAAAGTAGGATTAAGAATTTACTTCCAGAGAATATAAATAGGTTACTTTTGTTATTTGAACTTTTTATAATAAATGTTACCACGATTTATAAATATTTCTTTTGTTTTTTTACGCAATTATTTTTGTATACAAATAAAATAAAATAAAATATGTTTAAAGAAGATGTTTTTTTTTAAAGTTTAATTAAATTTAATTATCTGTTTTTGATAGATATAATTAAAAAAATTATTTTAGTAATGAATAACTGAAAGGTAAGTAATACACACGAGGAAGAGTTTAGTAAGTTGAAGGAGTTATGATTTTGAACGTGTATTGATCGACATGACATTCGGTTGGTGCTAACAGTAAGACAGTTTGTTGTTTGAACTTTTTATAATATATGTTACTTCAATTCATAAATATTTCTTTCGTTTTTACTCAATTATTTTCGTATGCAAATACAGTAAAGTACAATAAGCTAACCAAAAATGTTACTTTAAAACTTTCATTTAATTTAATTATCCGTTGTGTCTGGATATAATCTTAACTAAATATTTTCGTTAGGAATAACTGAAAAGTATGTAATACATACGAAGGGCAGGTTTATTAAGTTGAAGGAGTTATGATTTCGAGTGTGTACTGATCGTGGTCACATTTGTATGGTATCAATAGTAAAATTCTAACATGATGTAAACACTATTTATATTTTTTTAACGGTCTTTATTGCTGATGGATATTTCTTAACAAATTACATTAATAAACGAAGAAAAAAAATAAAACAAAATTATATATATATATAAACTTTTAATACGTCATCCTTAGTTGAGTGGAAGCGAAAAAGTTATATTAACTCCATTCACGAAAATCTGGTAGGGAAAATCTTGCAAAAAGTCCGAAAATGTCTCTATTTAGGGACAAGAGGGAAATCTCAGAAATTACTATTGGTTAATTAAATAGATCACGCGATTTCCACGAAGCTTAAAGGGAGAAATTCCTTTATTTAAATTTATGCATAGTTGGGCCAAAAATAGTGTACCATTTATTTATATATATTATATGATATTATGTTTGGTGCGAATAAAGTGAGGTAATTTAATGTATTAATATTGCGACATTGAAATCATTTGTATGTAGTACTTGTATTTGAGATTGTATTTGGATATAGTCATGAAAAAGATAGTTAAATGAATGAAATGTAATTAAAAAAACAACTTAAGGCCGAAAATTACAAAAGGGTATTACATTAACGGGAATGTAATCGTTAAGGAAAGTGGTAAGTACAATGCTAATGTGGTATAACAATAACCCAATAGGTCCAAAGGGTCACAAAGTGTGAGGTTTGAACAAATTGGATAAATTGGTATCACCAAATTTAGAATAAGGGTGAAAACTAAGAATTAATCAAAATTAGAAGATAATTAAAATAACGACATGCTATATCCAGATAATTAAAGCAACGTTAAAAAAAAATATCATATACATATATATTATTATAGCATGACATGACCCAGGCAGACAAAATAAAAGAAAGAGTTACTCACCCATGCGAGTATTTTCCTTGGACTACTTCTGCCAACCAGACCCTCGGAAAGACATATAAAAATGAATCCAGAAGCAATAAAAGAAGTTCTGTATGATCTTGAACATTTTAGTTTATTTTCTTCATGTCACATACATCTTACGAAAAAAACCATCGGGAGAAAGGGGGGGAAATAGCACTTCTACTTACGGCGTCAGCACGTGGCTAGACTCTCTCATGGATGATCCACAATTTTTAAGGCTTAACCCCACTGCCACTTTACAAAAAAATCAAAAGTTAAAAAAAAAGAACCATCCATTCATGATGGCTCCGACGATGACGCCAAAAAAAAAAAAAAAAAAAAAAAATCAAGCACAATTATATCATGCTTCACAGTTCTCGAGTGAGGATCCAAGAGAAAAAAAAAAAAAAAGGTAGCAAAGCTTCCCTCGGCGCGGGAAAAAGACTGAGTGGTACCAAAAAGAGAGAGGACGACTGTCATTGGATGGGGGGAACATCGCATTATTACACCAACACCAATCAGTGTAAAATGAGTACTCCCACAACATACCAAATATGGTACCAAAGGGAAGATGTCTCAAAGAAGGTGTGACCACACGGATTTCTGGGAAACTTGAAAATTCCGGCTAGAACCGGAAACACCACGTGCAAAAATGAAGGTTACGTGAAAGTGATGGGAAAAAAAGGGGAAGTGGTGACGTAAATTAGAATGCGAGGGACAAGAATGTCGTCCTTGAGAAGGACGAAGCGGTCAAACGACCTTGAATCACAAAAGGTGGAATAAAGATGACACAAAAAGGAATGTTCTTAATGCGAAAGAAAAAAAAGCAATTCCTTTGAGGAATAAATTCGGAAAAGGAAAAAAATCAGAAATGAAAGAAAGACTAAATTAAAATAATTGAAAATTAAAAAAATAAATTGTCACCCAACACTGTGACATCACCCAGGGAGACCCGAAAAAAATTTGCAACTTGTTGCAAATTTTTTTTTTGGAACAAACTCAGCAGAAAACTGAAGAAGTGAAAAAAATTTCACTCGTAAGTCTAGCCCGACATGTTAAGGGGACAAGGCAGAAGGCGCCCACCCATCTCCATTCAGGTGATACATAAAGATTAGAATACATGATACAACTTTATACAATAAGTAGGCAAAACATTTGTTTGCTACAAGCACACAAATGGAATAAGTATATGACAGAAAAAGAATGTTGCAACATGGAATTTACAATAAAAGAACACATGTACCGTGAATGTCCTGTTTTTTGTTCGAGTCCAATTTGTTTTCCAGATTAGGAGCAGGAGAGTTTCCCTGATAATGTATATAACGATGCACCAGTGGACGTCAGGTCACTCTTCATGCGGTTTTGTTTATGGCAGGTAAGGTATGATACACAAGATTTTGAACCATTGTTCGGAAGATTAGGCAGCCAAACTGCAGGCTGATTTCAGGCATGGTTTCACATCTCATGGCATCTGAAAGAGCAAACGCTGGACAGAATTATGCTCGACAACACACGGAAGTACAACATCGGTGATTCTGGGTGAGTAACTCAAAAAAAATTTTTTTTTTGCCCGGGTTTGGTCAAGCACACAGAAACACCAGATGTAAAAAGGAAATGTGAAAAAGAGAAAATCCATTACACACAAATATAATAACGGAAATAAAACAAACACAATAACAATAGGTAGCACAGTGCGCCACATATTAGGAATATGTAAAGAACTTGACTAATATAAACATTGAGAAGCTGATTGTCTGATGTCTTAATATGAAATTAGTGACAAGCAGCGTACAAAGGTATATGTCATTTGGATACCTAGAGTGATACATTTGATAAAAATACCCATTTAATGACTGAGTGGTAATTGAAGTTGAATTACCAATTAATAAGACACATGAGCAAACAGTGGTATCATTATTGATTACACAAGCTTGATTGTGCAGATTGCACTAAATGTATCATCATTGGGATGAAAGGATATATGCAAAAAAGTTTAAGAATATATACACCACATTATTTAACACCACATGTGTGTTTAAGCCAAGTGGCTCACAACTCCTTAGACACAAAAAGAAATTAGATATTAAAATTCATCCTTGTAGAAGGATCTGAACAGATATTCTATATGTATACTGTCGTCTCATCAACATTATTAAGATTATAAACCAGGGACATCTGGAGTAATGATTAAGCAAGAATTATATCTTGTACGGGACGTAAAGAACTTTTAAGTGGATAATGTATCAGACTAAGACTAGGGAAAAAAAATTTAGATTATGAGTAGTGGGCAGGAATGCACGAACCCCAAGTAACAAGGACAGAGGATTAACACTCGGAGATGACAGCAACAGGATAGAATCAGACTTAAGACAGTGTTGAAAACCTGGCCAGGAATTATAATTGCTATCACGACCAGCATGATAACATCAACTAGTCAACAGTACGAGTTCTTTCCGAAGTGACAAGTCCAGAGGAAGAGTGGGTATCAGAAGGATAAATTAATGAATTGGGAAATGGCAGCTTGCGAAAATTAATTGAAATCCTTGTTACGGAAAAGGGCGATTTAGCATAGTTGACACACTGGAGGAGTGCTACGTGTTACAAGATGAGTCACTAATATCTTTGGTGATATTCCACTGATTTTTAGATCAGAACAATAGGATGAACAACAAACTTTACTGTTGGTCAAGAGTTAGTGACACTTGAAATTCAGGATGGGAGCATTGACAGGATACACCAGAATTTATATTAGATGAGGTTGATGCATCTGATAATTGATAAGGGTAGTTAAAGAACGGCTGTACTGGAAGCCAATGAGATGTATTGAGTGTAGAGCAGGCACTATTTTCTACAGCGTAAGTTGTATTGACATACATTTTTCGGAGAAGTGCTTATCGGTGGAGAGATACAGTCCAGAAGATGATGTTGTCTTGGAGGAGCACAATGTAGACGGTCGATATGGACAGTTCTGGATGGGGAAAACTTATTATCCAGCCATTGGATCTCGAAGATGTGGGTGTTGATCTTTTTGATCACAGAAAACGGTCCTTGAAATTTTGTTTTAAAGGAGGTGTCATCTTTGAGATAGACAGTGTCACCGACATTGATTTGTCGCAGCTTTGACTTAATTGAGTGTCGTTTGTTTTGGATATCTTGGGCAGCTACAAGATTTTCATATGTAAGTTTGTAAGCAGACTGGAGTTGTGAAAGGACTTGTTGAATGTAGGAAGAAGAATCAAGTTGGCTCGGTGAAATTTCTTTGTTAAAAGTGTCGAAAAAGAGGGAAACTTGTCTCCCGAGATGAAGTAGGTTGGGACTGAGTTCAGTCGTAGTATGAGTCGCTGCATTGTACATCTGTTGGTGAATTTGTAGGGCAATTTCAAAAGATATATTGTTTTCCTTAAGGATTTTGATTGTAGATTTGATAGACAAGTTGATTCTTTCAGATTGTCCATTAGATTGGGCATGGTAAGGAGTAGTATGAGATAACCTTATGCCGAGAGCATTATTTAGACAGTGAAAGGCTTCTGCGATGAATTGCTTACCACGGTCGGTTAAGATGTAGGCAGGTCGTCCATGTAAGGAGATGTAATTGAGGATGTGCTTGATTATTTGATTTGAGGTGATGTTGAGAAGAGGATATAACACTAGGAATTTGGAGAAGTGATCAAGCACAGTTAACACATGATGGCCATCAATTGGACCGAGGATGTCCAGTGATATGAATTGACCTGGGTAATCGGGAATCCAGTGGTTCAGGAAAGGAGCTTGCTTTGGTTTGATTCTTTTCAATCTAATACATTTATCGCAGGAAAGGACAAAGAATCTACAGTCAGTGTACATATTTTTCCAAAAATATTTTTGTGTAAGGAACTGGTATGTTTTTTCAAAACCAAAGTGATTGAAGTGGGCAATCTGGAGAGCTTTAGTTTTTAAAGATTCTGGAAGGACAATTTTTGGATCATCTTTATGGGAAAGAAACATAAGAACGTTGTCTTCAGGATGTAGAAAAATTTTTTTGAAATGTTGAGAGTTTCTAAGAGAATTGGATTTTAAATAGTTGATGACTTCAAGTGTGGATGGATCATTCAATTGTTCTTGACGGATACTCGAGATAGAGATTTCATTTATTGGATTGTTCGACTCCAAGACGTTGACAGTGTCAAGATAAGGAAGGATAAGATCATCTTTTGTTTCAGAGAAAGAGATAGGTGTTTTCATTTCTTGTCCATTAGGGATGCGGGACAGATAGTCTGGGAGCACGTTCTTTGCGCCAGGAATGTGTTCGATAGTAAAGTCATATTCACTGATTTGCAAGAGCCATCTTGTGATTAAGTCAGCAGGTGATTGCACTTTTCTGTAATGGATTAAGGATTTTGCATCAGTTTGCAGGACAAATTTACGGTTGTAAAGATATTGCTTGAATGCAATGATAGATTTAAAGATTGCAAAGAGCTCCAGTTTAATTGCAGGATACGACCTTTCTGAAGGGGAAAGCATTTTGCTGAAGAAGCTAACAGGATGGAGGTTACCTTCTTTTTCTTGTAGTAAGACACCAGCAATGGCAACTTTGGATGCATCCGTGTTGAGGATGAAGGACTTGTTCCAGTCTGGAAGAATGACGAAAGGAGTGGTAAAAAAAATTTGTTGTAACTTTTGGAAGGCCTCATTACATTCTGCTGTCCATTTAAATTTGGAATACTTGAGTGTCGCTTGAGTTAGAGGGAAGATGAGTTCCGAATAATTTGGTATGAGATGACGATAGAAAGAACACACACCAAGAAATTTCTTAGTCTGTCTTGCAGTTAGAGGTGGTGGGAATTTTGTAATTTTGATGATGCTAGATTTTACAGGCATCACTTTCTTCTCAGAAATATGGAATCCCAAGTAGTCGATAGAAGTTTTAAAAAACATGCATTTAGATGGAGAGAAGGTAAGGTTATATTTTACAAAGATGTCTAGGACTGCATTTAATTTTCTGGAAAAATCATCAAAACTATAGGAACCAATGAGTACATCATCTTGATATGGGAAAACATCTTCAATTCCAGAGAGACGAAGTTCATCTACTATAGAATCCATCAGTGCTTGAAATGTTGAAGCGGCAGTTTTGAGTCCAAATACAAGTCGTTTATTTTTGAATGCACCAAATGGCGTGACAAACGTTAGGACATCCTGGAGGTTTTCCGGGAGTGAAATTTGTGTATAAGCGGAAGACAGGTCCATGAGAGTGTATGTAGGGTACTTGGCCAGTTTAGATATTAAGTGTTGGATGTTGGGCAGCGGGTAAGTGGCATGCTCAATGATGGTGTTTAATAATCTGAGATCAAGTGCTAGTCTAAATTTTGGTTTTGTATTTGGATTTTCTTGTTTCTTCTTAACCATCAGGAGTGGACAAGCCCATGGGCTGACAGTGTGTTCAATGATGTTAGCGTCCAACATTTCTTTAAGGTGTGTAGTCGCTATATCCTGTAGAGCCTCAGGAATAGGAAAAGGTTGAGTTTTGATAGGAGTGAACGATTTGAACTTTAGATCAGGAGATATTTTGTCCGTATGACCAAGAGTCTTGAGGCTTTTAGAAAATGCAGAGAATTTTGACATTAATATGGTCTTGAGTTTGGATTGTTGTTCTTCTGAAAGATGATTGATTTCAAAATCATGTTCGGTGAGTTCAGCTTTCCTTAGTTTGAGAACATCTTCAGATGCTTGAATGAGGTTACAGTGATCAGCATGAAGTGGGATATGTTCCTCAGGATTAGAAATAGTTGAATTTTGATGGACAGCTTCTTCAATGGATGGTAAATTGAAGTTAGGATCAATGTCAAAGTTAGGAAAGGCTTCACCCATAACACAATCTTTGTTGATATGGATAGATGAGTCTGAAGCGTTTTCAATCACTGTTGTGAATTTTCTGTTCTTGATACTATGAAGAGCTTCATGGATTTTTATGTTCTTGTTTTTGATACGAGGGATGAAGAGGACTTGTGGAAGTGTATCTTGAACAAAGTCCAGGACTCTAAGATGTATGAATATGGCTTCTTTGGGATGGATAACCACTTTTTGATTTGTGACTACTTTATACTGTTTAGACAGAGTGTTTTGATGATTATCAGGATGATGAATTGGTTGTTCTTTGCGTTCTTGTGGTTGTTGAATGTCAGTTTTATCAGTTGGAGTGATTTCTTGTGTTGTTTGAGAAAGATGAAGGATTGGGATGTCTGAGTCATCTGTAATCTGGGTATCATCATCCAACTTGGAATTGTCAATATTGGAGTGACAGAATTGGATTTTCTCGTCTTGGATTGTGATTAAGTTTTTTTGTGGGTGGATCAAGATGTTGTGAGCTACAATGAAGTCGTAGCCAAGGATGCCATGGAAAGACTGGTTGAGTAGAGGGATGATGTAAAGGGGATGCTTGAAGAATTTCTGTTTGATTTTGAATGAAGCTTCAATACATGCTTCAAAATCGAGACTAGAATTGATAGTTGTGATTGACACTTGTCGGGATAGCTTTTTTATTTTTTGTTTTTGTTGCAAAGAAGTGAAGATATGCTTGCCTAAGAGGGATACCGATGAACCGGTATCTAAGAGAAACTTTACCACTGTTCGATTAAGTTTGACTTCAATGATGGGTAGCTGATTACTTGTAAAGACACTCATGACACAATTTTCTTGACAAATATTATTTTGTGCGACACCAAGGAAATGTTCATTAAAGAAGGCCTGAATTGAGAAATCGTTGGGTGACATAGGTAATTGTAAGAAATCGTGAATGTTTGGTTTGTATGGAATATGCTTGGGCGGCTGAAGTTGTTCCCTTGGGATTAGTGCACCCTGATTAATCCCAATTACTCGTTTAAATTACGATTGGAATTTTGAAAAGAGCGAGGATACTGACGGAGATTACCAATAGGCCTGTTTGGCCTGGGATATCTTTGATTGAAAGAAGGAGCATTAGGGTTCAATTGTGGGCTATGCGATTGTCTAACTGGGTTGGAGATTTGTTGAAATGCGTAGCAGTTAGCCATAACATGATTGCGTTTGCCACAATAAAGGCAGAAAATATTTTGGGGGACGTTAGGATGGGAAGGTCGATTAAACCTAAAAGGATTATTAGATGGATTGAAAGACCTTATATGGGGGGAGTGTTTAATTCCACTAGCATTATTGGATTGGGCCCTGGATTGTTGTTGCTGAATTTGGCTTTTTAACTTCTCAATTGTTTCACGTAATCGTGAGACTTCCTCATTTTCTTCCGCCTGAATACTATTAACAGTCTGAGGCTGTTTGACGGAAAGAGATTTAAGTTCTAATTTGAGGGAATTGATTGACTCTTGAAGAGTCAGAAGAGTATTGGCTGTGGGATCTATGTGTGAATTGGCTGAGGTAGCCTGGATAGCTTGTTCTGCAGCAATAAACCTCGCTGCCTTTTGGGTTAAATGGTCAAAAGATTGATCGTCTTCCATCAGGAGTTTTTGTTTAAGATGATAAGGTAAGATTCTTATAAACTGGAGGGATAACAGTGAATCGATAGCGTTAGGCGGGGTGTCTTTAAATGCCTTGCCTGCAGCAACTTTAAGTCGATGAGCTAAGGATCGTATACTCTCGCCTTCTAGGAGCGTGATGTTCTCAAAAGCTACTAATGCAGTAGTAGGGGTGGGTTCAACATTAAAAAAATCATGAAGGGATTTGCACGCTTGCTCAAAACTTTTTGTCAAGCAGTCTGGAGACTGGGAAAAATAGTGCAGGGCTGAGCCTTCAAGCTTTGATTTGAGGAAGGTAAGTGCGATCTGATCTGACCAGTTGTTGATGGTCTTTAAGTCTTTGACTTGTGCGAGGAACCAAGTGACGGGACTGTCTCCACTAAAGTTATTTATCGTAAAATTAATGGGTGTCCTGTTTTGTTTAGGAAGGGATTCCTCCTCGTTGGGAGTATGATTATTCTGAGTAATATTACTGGGGTTTTCTTTGTCCATTTTTGTACGCTTATTGTTTCTAAGGATCATATATTAAATTTTAAAAAAAAGAGGATTGATCAACAGCAAGAATAAACTTCTAATCATAAAGACACAAATATGTTTACACCACATATATAATAACGGGGAATAATCTAACCTAATATAGGGTGTGTCATTATAATAATGATAAGACAGGGATAACGAATGGTGAAAGACTCACAAGCACTAGATGTACACACTAGAGGTAAAGCACTAAATATATAACACTAGATGTAAACAATACAAAATTGATGTATAAACAATGAAATAGGCATACCTTGTGACACTCAAATTGAGAGAAAAAAATTGTTTACATACACACAAAATACACCCTTAAATTTAAATTAAAAGGTATTATATATTTTTTTTAACATTATAAATTGTGCATAATATTGGACAACATACTAAGAGACATTTAGTATTTATGCTAAGAGGAGTGACATATCAAACCATAATACTGAGGGAGAAGAATGTTTACAAAATATTAGGAATATTCCTATTTTGATATTAACTCAGTACCTATATTAATTGTAACCAGTGCATACTGAATCAAAATATTCTCACTCACAATCTGAATAAACATTGTATTCATAACAAAGAAGAAAATAATCGAAACTTTTTGCTGTCAAATTGATTATTTTGTGTATCTCTCTAATGCTAATGTTAGTGTAATAAAAGAATAACCATCACATATGGACACAGGTACAGTAGTAATGATCATAATGTACACGAACGGAATTAATAAGTAACATGTAAATATGTCCCACTGGTAAACATGAAATGTTTACAAAAGAAAAGGATTGTTTACACATGTATTCAAAATTATATTAAATGAAGAGGTACTTGAAGAGCGGCACCATTTGTACCATTTATTTATATATATTATATGATATTATGTTTGGTGCGAATAAAGTGAGGTAATTTAATGTATTAATATTGCGACATTGAAATCATTTGTATGTAGTACTTGTATTTGAGATTGTATTTGGATATAGTCATGAAAAAGATAGTTAAATGAATGAAATGTAATTAAAAAAACAACTTAAGGCCGAAAATTACAAAAGGGTATTACATTAACGGGAATGTAATCGTTAAGGAAAGTGGTAAGTACAATGCTAATGTGGTATAACAATAACCCAATAGGTCCAAAGGGTCACAAAGTGTGAGGTTTGAACAAATTGGATAAATTGGTATCACCAAATTTAGAATAAGGGTGAAAACTAAGAATTAATCAAAATTAGAAGATAATTAAAATAACGACATGCTATATCCAGATAATTAAAGCAACGTTAAAAAAAAATATCATATACATATATATTATTATAGCATGACATGACCCAGGCAGACAAAATAAAAGAAAGAGTTACTCACCCATGCGAGTATTTTCCTTGGACTACTTCTGCCAACCAGACCCTCGGAAAGACATATAAAAATGAATCCAGAAGCAATAAAAGAAGTTCTGTATGATCTTGAACATTTTAGTTTATTTTCTTCATGTCACATACATCTTACGAAAAAAACCATCGGGAGAAAGGGGGGGAAATAGCACTTCTACTTACGGCGTCAGCACGTGGCTAGACTCTCTCATGGATGATCCACAATTTTTAAGGCTTAACCCCACTGCCACTTTACAAAAAAATCAAAAGTTAAAAAAAAAGAACCATCCATTCATGATGGCTCCGACGATGACGCCAAAAAAAAAAAAAAAAAAAAAAAATCAAGCACAATTATATCATGCTTCACAGTTCTCGAGTGAGGATCCAAGAGAAAAAAAAAAAAAAAAGGTAGCAAAGCGTCCCTCGGCGCGGGAAAAAGACTGAGTGGTACCAAAAAGAGAGAGGACGACTGTCATTGGATGGGGGGAACATCGCATTATTACACCAACACCAATCAGTGTAAAATGAGTACTCCCACAACATACCAAATATGGTACCAAAGGGAAGATGTCTCAAAGAAGGTGTGACCACACGGATTTCTGGGAAACTTGAAAATTCCGGCTAGAACCGGAAACACCACGTGCAAAAATGAAGGTTACGTGAAAGTGATGGGAAAAAAAGGGGAAGTGGTGACGTAAATTAGAATGCGAGGGACAAGAATGTCGTAATTGAGAAGGACGAAGCGGTCAAACGACCTTGAATCACAAAAGGTGGAATAAAGATGACACAAAAAGGAATGTTCTTAATGCGAAAGAAAAAAAAGCAATTCCTTTGAGGAATAAATTCGGAAAAGGAAAAAAATCAGAAATGAAAGAAAGACTAAATTAAAATAATTGAAAATTAAAAAAATAAATTGTCACCCAACACTGTGACAAATAGATTTAGAAAAAAGATGTGGTATTCTTAAAAACAGGACAGGATTCTTTAAAAGTATGATAAAGTGTTTCGATTTGAAATTAATTAGTAATAATTTAGGAGTTGTTTTTAACGAAGAAGCTAACATAAAAAGATTAATTGAAGCTTTTTATCTTTTATATATATATATATATATATATATATATATATATATATATAATACTAAAACCATGAAAGATTATAGCTATTTGGATATAACATGAAAATGTATTATACCCATCAAAAATATGAAACTATAATGATGAAAAAAATGAGACAAAAGATTGAATTCTAATCTATGACGAAGAATAAAATTGAAATTTATTTTCTAGTTGAATCAATACCAAACCATCGATCTTAACGATTTGCTTTTTTTCCTTTTTTTCATAAATAAAGAGAATAAATGTTTTCAAAGACGAAGACAAAATTGCAATAAAAGAGGACCAAAAAATGTAAATCTTCAATAGTAAGAAAAAATAAAAATAAATCTGTCATTTAGTGTCATGAAATAGCATAAAAATGTAAATATTCAAAGGTATTCATAGATGAATAAGATGTTTCAAAACTATTCTTGAAGGATGGAAAAATGGTTTTCAAACTTTTTTTTATCGATAAAAAATAACGTAAAGCTATTTTATTTAGAATATTCTTATTAGGCATATTTTACAGACTATGCATATTTTACTGACTTTTCATTTTATGTTAAATTAAAATCTTTTATTACTATAATAAGTATACATATTTTTGTAAACGATCCTCTAAAGATTATTCTAGAAAAGATGATTCCCCTTTTAAGATGGCTCGGTTTAATGAATTTATCCATCAACTTTATATAAAGAAAAATAGGTAAAAATGGGTCTATATTAATTTCCTTTATCCATGTCATTAAAAATAATCATTGATAGACTACGGTCAGTGACTGACAAAAAAAGTTCCAGTCACTTACCATAAAAATAAAATTATGCCCGTATCGATATCAAAACCATAAAAATAAAATTATGCCCGTATCGACATCAAGACCATAAGAATAAAATTATGCTCGTATCGATATCAAGACCATAAAAATAAAATTATGCCCGTATCAATATCAAGACCATAAAAATAAAATTATGCTCATATTGATATCAAGACCATGAAAATAAAATTATACTCGTATCGATATCAAGACCGTAAAAATAAAATTATGCCCGTCTCGATATTAAGACCTTAAAATAAAATTATGCTCGCAACGATATCAAGATCATTAAAATAAAATTAGGCACGTAACGATATCAAGACCATAAATATACAATTGCCCATAAAGTTTTTTCAAGTCAAGTTTCATCAAGCACTTTGTCGAATCACGGAATAAGACGAAGTGCTGTTATTTAGCCATTTGTGGAGTAGGATGATAGTTGTGTGTTTTTTTCACCAATGTAGATGGCTGAGATCAAACCCGGGACCTTTGGTTCCATAATAGGATGCTATAACTTCCATGAAAAAGAGCGTTCACCCTTGGAAAGTTAGGAAGCTTTGGTAAAAATTTAGAATTTGGTACTCCTCTTATTTTGGCGATTTTGTATATTCTTATAGAAAACAGAGAAAATAACTTAAAATTTAAATTTTTTTAAGAACAAGATATCAAATCTGAAATAATGGAAAGTTTTATGTACAGTAAATACTCCACAATTCAGTGTTTAATCAGTAGGGTATCTATTTCTACCAGTGGTTCCAATTTTTTTACTGCTACCGAACCTGAGCATCTTTCGGCAGAAATCAAAAGATAAAAAAAATAAAATTTATTAGCTTCGTGAATTATATTATGCAAAGAATGATTACCACTAATTATTTTAATGGTATTTAATGCGAAGAATGAAAATTTCTTCAATAATATTTTGATCAATAAAGCTCTTAAGGTTTATATCAATTCACAGGCCTGGAGTGGCATTTAGTCTAGCTCTCAATTTGTTTAAGGTGCATACATTACCTAAAAATGAATATGATAAGCTGAATTATAGTATTTGATAAAGAACTCTTATAAACGTTGAAAATAGTTATCAGGTAAACTAAATATATTATTCTAGAATTTGATAATTTTATTTTGAATTCAAAAGTTCAACGAGGAATACTGATATAGTTTTTTTTTTATAAATGTTACCATTTCCTTTTTTTTCTTCTTTTTGCTAGCATTTTACTTAAATAATTTCATAACAATAACCTAACTGACAAAGAAATAATGGTTTATTGTCTTAATGTAAATATAATTCCAAGTTTCAAAATTAATTCCTGATTTGAAAAAAATTAACTCTCAGAACCCCTGCGACCCTTTCACAGAACCCTAAGGTTCCACTGAACACAATTTGGGAAGCCGCTTTTCTAACTGAAGGTTTATGTTATTGCTGCCACTATATGAAGTTGTTTGATACCAATCTTATAATAAAAGTGTTGAAATAGTTTCCGTTTAGTATGCATTCGAATAATTTTAATCAATTATCAATTTACATACATTACCTGCATTTTCGTAAAAAAACCACGATGATACTTTTTGCCAAGAAATTAAATGATTCATAACGAAATTCTTGTATATAAAAATAAATATAATAATGAATATGTGAAAGAAGATTATTTAAATAAATAATTTCAAGAAACTGAAGCAGTAAGATATTACCTGATTGAAAACTTCATACGCTTCAAAAATATACAAATATGAAATAACAGTAAACATGTTTCCAGCACTTCAAAAATAAATGCCTATTTTAAAGACTAACCAGACATGAATATACAAGAATGTACGCCTGAATGCAGACGTGAATGTACATTCGCTTCTGCCAAGTCTTGAAAATCATTGCGTATTTTTGAAGCACCTATTTTGAAACATGTTTACTATTACTTCATATTTGTATATTTTTATGAAGTTTTATTTGGTTTTGTTAGGAAGTAATGAAGTTTTTATTCGGGTAATGTTAAAGCATAATTTTAATGATGGCATTTAGGAGGGATTATTTTAGGGTTTCCCTCAGTATACAATTCCTACGTTTTTATTTTATAGAAATTATTTTCTTAACAATTACATTCTGATATTTTTTGTCCATTAATTTTTGTGACATCTTTAAAATAAAGACAAATCGATGCAAAATCCTATCCTAGCAAACAAAAGAAAATCCAAAATACTGAAAAGAAGTATAGATGGTTGAAGATAAGAAGAAGCTGTTGAAAGACTTATAACGAATGATATAAAATGTTGGTAAATTTGGAAAAAAAGAAATTTTCCGATTTCCTTTTTTTCTCATCATTTACCGATATCTTATTTTATTTATCAAGAAGATAAAGATCTTTTGATTCTTTTGTGCTATTATACTGTGTTCATACGGCATTTCTCTTTGTTTATTTTCATTATTTCAAAAACATCTGGTGTTTTCAATTGTTTGTTTTGTAGTAAAAGCAGAAAAACAATGTGATCGTATTCTGAATCGATACATGAAATTCTTCTGTTGTACAAAATTGGTTTCATTGCTTAAAAAAATTAATTTTGATAAAAATAATTTTTTTTGTATCTTCAAGTTAATTAAAGCCTTTTTTTTACCAGAATGTGTTATATTCACAATTAAACAAAATATTTTCCTTACGATATTTGTTTATTTTTTTTAAAGTGAAGATATAGTTCAGTTTTTCAATTTAATAATCAAAATAGTAATATTTTATAAATATTATACTCTAAATTTAATTTATGTCCTTAAAATATTATTTTAAAAATTTTGCCGTGTAATGAAGTTTAATTATCTAATAAATTATATTTTTGATTATTATTATCTATGAGTTAGATAGAAATTATGTATAAGTTATATAAACAGTAGATAATTATTATTATCTATTGTTATCTATAAATTACTTATCTAAAAGTATTATTGTTTAATTATTTAATCATCTATTAAGTATAATAATATTATATTACATTGCATTCGACTTCATATAACCTATTTCATTCAACATGATTGCAATATTACGTCACATTGTAGTTAAATTCGAAAATATAATTTCATTTAATTATAATTTGGTTTAATAGCTTTTAAGTTAATGAAATATTAAAAACAAATTTGCAACATATTTCAATATCAAATACAGATATTTCTTTAAATTATGTTTTATTTCGATGCAAGAATGTAATCTATAACAATGAAAGGAACTTGTCTGGTTGTTAACGTATTTATCTCTAATATTTCAAGAACTGTTAGTGTTATGTTTTTGAAATTTTGATAGCGTGTGCAAGGGGTAATTGCAGTGAGTTCATTCGAGAGAAACTTCTGAGAAAAAATTTTTCTAATTGCTCTAACTTGGCTTCATTATAAATTATATTTTAAATGATGTTGTTTTCTAAAATATTTAAAATATACCACGAATGATTTTCGTTAGCTCATAACTCTATTCTTAAAAGAAGCACGTTCATTAAAATTTATTTATATTTTATTCATTATTGCAGATAAGCTAAGTGATCAGCGGTATAATGAAAGAGCTATGTCACTGAATTAGCATTTTGTAAGTTATTTGAAACCATGTGGTTATTTTGCTTATAGTTATACTTTTTTAATCTTGTAATAGATTAATACTATGACAATCTACAGAGCCTGCGCAAGCCTTTTTAGCACCCTGGGTGAGGAGGCGAAATAGCGCCCCTGTAAGAGCCCTCCTCCCTTGTTTCATTGGAGTTTACTAAAAAGTTTTTTATTTTGTTTTTTAATGCTTTTTGTTACTTATTTACTCTTAATGATAAAGCTCAATTCATTATTAAATAATTAAAAAAAAGTCTTTAAGTCTCAGTGGTTCGGAAAAAAATTTAATTTAATCTTCCTGGTAGTTTCAGAGTCAAATCAAACGAAGAAAATTCATTTGTTGCACGTAAAGATGAGAAAATCATCATTTTTTATTAGAACATTGGTTTTTTATTGTCCCAAAGTCGGTAGGGAAAATATGCTCTTTGCTATCTACAGCTTGGTCTCGTGGTTCAATTCCTAGGGCCTATAGACTGGATGTCTGAACAGACTGCTTTTTCTTCAATCATGTCTTAGTGATTATAAAAATGAAAAATATTCATTGGTTGCACAACTTAGAAAATGGCCTATTTTTTATTGGAACATTGGTTTTTTGTACTTCAATCACTTCGATTGTCTATTCTATCTATTGCCTATTCTATCTATTGTCTATTGTAAATATTATCTTTGGACAGTGGTTCATTTCTTTGGGTCTGAAGACAACGTGTTTTGAATAGACGGCTTCTTCTCTAATCATGTCTTAGTGATTACACAAAAGAAAAAAAATATTTGTTGCACGCTATGATAAGAAAAGGGCCTATTTTCTTATTCGAACTTTGGCTTTTAATACTTCAATCACTAACAGTTGGAATGGTAAATAATCTCCTTGTCAATGACAGCTTAATACGGGTTTAATTCCTTGGGTCTAAAGTCTGGGCGATTGAACAAACTGTTTTTTTTCCAATCATGTCTTTGTTATTACATAAAAGAAAAAAAAATCACGCGTTGCAAGTCTTGTTAGAAAAAAGCTGTATATTTTTATCATTGGAACATTGGTTCCGTATGCTGCAATCAACGCACAGTCGGTATATTATTCGCAAACCGAAGCTTGGACCGGGATTTATATTCCCGGAAGAAAACGATTATAATTTTATCTGTATTTAAAAGATTTAATGGAGTTATATACATTTGCAGATTTCGGCTTAATTTAGATTTATAAACCTTTGTCAATTAGAAAGGCAGATAGCAAAATACAGAGAAGGACAGAACGGAGATACACCCAAATTAAGAGTGGGATTCGAACCCGCTATCTCCACGCTTTGCAAAGCGTTTGGCGGGCGATACAGCTCGGCCAAGATGGCCCCTGTGTTTAAATAAAAAAAGGCAGGTCCTTTATCTATGTCGCACTAAAGCTGCTCAATAGACCCGTGGCGACTGTCTAAAAACATCCCTGAGGATGATCCGAAATTATGCCATTGCTATTTTGATTCTCCGCTGAGGGGATGGCACTCCTGCTTTGGTATAAAAGTTTAACAAGGACCGTTATCACGCACCCTCGGTCCTCACGCAGGCTGATGTAAGTGGTCACTCACTCACTTTCTGTCGCAGCCAGTGATGCTTAACTTCGATGTTCTACTGCGAACCGTGTCCTTACGATCTATCCACTGCCCGACTTAAATAACAAAAGGAATCAAATTTAAATAATTATTGTAAACATACAATATAAACTCGCAGAAAACTCATTTTTGAATAAATAGAACAGTAATCCAGCTAAAGTCATTGGCGTTATCTTTTAAATAAATAAATAAAAGCAGAATTGCCAGAAATTTGAATTACATTTATGATTTTTGCGTTAATCTGAAAAGAAAAAAAAACTTTCGTTGGTGAGTAAATCAGTGTCATTGGAAGTTTTCAGTTTGTTTGTGCAGATTTTTAATCCCAAAAGCATACAGTTTTACCGAATTTCTAGTGGATTGTTTTCGAAATGCTAATTTATATAGAGAACATGCACCCACAGATATGTGTAGTGGATTAAGTATTGAATGGTTGAAGCCTCTATTTTCTTCATTAAAGAAAGCGTAAGTCAGAGTACTACAAATGTGCAATTATAAACTTAAGTTCGCCTACTGAAGATACAAATCAAGAAAGACAAAGGTGGGTAATTTTTTCTTTTGATAATTTTAATATTTGAACTATGTTTTCTAAAAGTTTGCAATTGAGAATGTTTTGAAGCTTTTATTGTAAAATCAATGAAATACCAGGTAATTATATGAATTGCAAATTTCTACGTATATGAATATTAGAATGCCTTAACAACGCAAAGAAAATATATAGTTTAATTTTTTGTGACTGTATTATGTTAAAATGTTGGCAGTTTGATTATAATAAGATCATTAGAATAATTTTATGAAATTCTTCTTTAACTCGAGAAAAATGCTTTACAGATATGTTTATTTTTTTCCTGCCCAAATGACGGAATTATATTTCTAAATCTGTTCTCTATTATGCAGATACTTTTAATTGGAAAGAATATATTTTTCAACCTCATGATAAAAAAGAAAAATTGGATTATATTTTCTGGTATCACTGGTCCTGAATCTTGTCACGTTTAGTAAATGAGATTTGGTGTTCTTATAAAATAGTTTATTAATGTTCATGCAAAGTATTCTTTTTTAACTTTCAAAAGGATTACTTTTTTTAAAGCAAAATATGCTTTTATCTTCTTAATGAATGGTGTCTTTTTAAAAGACCCAGCTCGGTTTCAATTTATTATTTTGGAACAATTTCTAAATTGTGAAGCGAAAAGCATTAGTTTCCACAGCAACAAGATATGGTGATGAAAATAAAGCTGATATATTTTACAAATTGTATGTCAGATGAAAAATATATATTTTAAATTTTAAGCTAGCTAATTGCATTATAATTTTGAGCGTGAAATCTTTATTAAAAACAATTGTATAATATTGAATAAATACGTGCGTACTAAAAATACAAGAATTTAAAAGTTTCAAATTCTATTTTCTCTAGAAATTTTTTTACAGTGGAAGTGTCTAATGACAAAATTTATTGGAAATCGCGTTATCTTTGTTTTAAAATCATGTACTGTACAAATTGAAAATAACAGTCGTGCTCCCAAACATGAGCTTAATTTCATGACTGGCCGGATGAGATTTCATTCGCGTCTGACAAACCTTGAAAATGGAACTTGACGTCTTTCAAGTCTTGAAAATGGGCGCCTGTTTTCGAGATCTTGGAAAATGTCAACTGTCATTTTCAATTTGTAGATTTTTGAAGTAAATGAATTTTTTAATCAAATAATATCTTACCGCTTTTGTTTCTTGGGATTATTTATTTATGTTCCAGATTTTCATTATTAGACCGTTAGTAAAGATATAGTGCGATGTTAACAATGAAGCGAAACCTAAGACAATTATTTTTGTAGTTTAAACAGTAAGTAAAGTTTTAGATGACAAATTTTAAAGTAAATCGCGTTATCTTTCTTGTAGAATACTTCTAGTTTGGTTGAATGAAGGTAGTTCTCACATCTACTCCAATAACCACAATTAGTGTAGAAATGGATTGATGCTAATGAAACCAAACTAAACATAACTTATTTTGTAGCTTAAGCAATCAGTGAAATTTCAAATAACACATTTTACAATAAATCACGTTATCTTTGTCGTAAAATAATACAGAGTACTCCATTTTTGGAGAAAGTATGTTACAGGTTGTCACTAATAGACCGTTAGTTTAGATGTAGTTCAATTTTCACAATAAGTCAAATCAAACTTAATTTAATAGTTGAAATAACCAGTTTTAGAAGTCAAAATTTCCAGTAAATGAAGTTATTTTTGTTTTAAAATGGCGAAGAAAACTCCTTGTTTTTGTAAAAAAAATACAACCTTTGATATTCAATATTTTTATCATTTTTATATTCAATATTTTTGAACTTCAGTGAAGTTAAATAAAATTAAGTTTTACATGAAGTTTGTATATATGCTCTGGTTTTCTGTTAACTTTGCAGCCTGATGCATGTCAAAAAAAAAGGTTAAAATTAAAAATATGTATTTTTAGAAAGAATGCAGTTGTTAAACGTTTTAATTTACTAAGTACACTAGATTTCAAATAATTACCACATATTTTTAAAATCTTTACAAAAAATGAAATCAAAATAACGCAAATATTGGTGATGTCAAGCAATTATTTTAAGGAGTTATAAATAACAAACTCATTATCAAACAATCACGAATATTTGTGAAATTCATGCAGAACAAACTGAGCAGAATAAATCTTTTCCTTAATCTTTAAATCGAGGAAAACTTGTTATTTTATTTTTTATTGTGTTGATTTTGATAATACTTTACCAGGTTTTAATAAAGATTGTGTTATAACTCTACTTATGACAAATATAATAGTCATAATTTTTCTAAATATTGCGAAGTTTCTCATTAATATACTGTCTCATTTCTCATTATGTATGGAGTTTCGGAATAACTGTCATTAATCATAATAACTGGCATTTGTACTATTTTCTAAATAGTGAAAATACCAGTTATTATGATTAATGACAGTTATTCCGAAATTTTTTTTTATAATTAAACATCATACAAAATTTAATGATTCTGGCATTTCGCACTATAATTACTTATTTACAAAACTCTATTTTTAACTTTAAACACGTAGAATTAAATTATATATTTTAAAGTAGGTAATTGTACATAAAAGAGAAAATTAAAACACTTTTAAAAATTTAAATTCATAATTAATTAATTAATTAGTGAACAAACTCTTTCTTTCTCATAATTCCAGGATTCTAGTTTACATTTTCTAAATATGTTGAATTCAGTTGTTAGTGAAAAGCTCAAAGATAAGAAGGCGAACCTAACAAGGCTGAATGCGTAGAATATCATTAAGTGTTCCATAATTAGAAGTTCTGCATCTCTCTTTCCTTCTGAACGACCACTTTCCAAACAGTTTTACATTTTGGAAATTGCATGTTGTTAAGAATTTCAAGAGTGCCATCTTACTGTGAAATCTTTTCATATAAAGTACTAACTAGATGTGTGATAACAAAAGGAGGATTGCATCTAAACTTAGTTTCTACTTTTCATCTCTTCCCCTTTAGATAAGACAAAATTGATCTAATTACATTCCTTATTACTGTTCTCTTTGTCCATTCATTACTAGTTCTTAATTAATGAAAATTTTGAGTGGTTTATTGTTCTGAAAATTAATATTGTTCTTTTAAAATATTTATAAAGCAAATTAAAATACCATTTTCAGGCTATTCAGTTTCTTGTTATATAGTTCTCCTGGTCACAACTGTTTACTGTTTAAAGTATGTAAGAAAAATGTATTTTAATTAGATGATAGAGAGCAAGAGATAATATTAGTGCGTTAATTAATCTACAACTAAATATAAACTCTTGTTAGAGTGTGTAGAAAATCCATTTGTTATTAATATCTCTATCGGCTTTATATATATTTATATATATATATATATTTATATATATATATATATTTATATATATATATATATATTTATATATATATATATATATATTTATATATATATATATATATTTATATATATATATATATATATATTTATATATATATATATATATATTTATATATATATATATATATATATATATATATATATATATATATATATATTCTTATATCAGCGTTTTTATTATTATTATCCTGCTGTTAGGTTGTAAATTTGGTAAATTTAATTATTGAAGTGGAAATTTTACAGTACTAATATTATTTGATATAACGCAAAAATATTCAGTTTGATAACCTCTATTTTATTAGCAAAGCTTATGAACTCTGTTGTTGTTCAGTTACTTTTCCTTTTTATGCGAGCTTTAAGCTAATTTTATACATCTATAAAAATGTATATTTGTAACTATGCAAATGCGTTGACTTGGCTATACTAAACCAGTAAACTAAATGTTCATCAGACTGATCCAACATCCTAAAATGGAATTGTGGAGAAAAAAAGGGTTCCAATCCTAACGCAAAAATGAATGCACCGTTTCATTTATATATATTTATTGTTTCACATACATATGCAAGTTTGTTTTATCCTTACAAAGTTCGTTTTATAATCAGTCACGTCGAAAAACAGTCAGCACAAGATGAAAAAGGACATCACAAAGATATGACCTGAGTAACGGCTGGATTCGAACCAACTATCTCTATTCAATAACAGAAGGATCATTTTAACGTCCTTATCTAACTCGTGCTATCTGTTCTTCAACTTAGGGCTTATAATAAATCATACTTTTTAGTGAACATACAAGCCTCCATATGTATGTGTAACAATAAATAAATATTTAAAGTATTATTTTTTAAAAATTATATATAAAGGTTATAATGGGCGAGAAGTCTCACCTTTCTACCATTCACTGTTTAAAATGGAGGAAGCGGTCTCGAATTCCACCGTAACGCTGGACATGTGACAATAAGGGAATTTTGTTCAGATATATTCAAGATTATGTGCTTAAAGTAAAGAATGAATTGTCTCTTTCTTTTAAATTGAAGAACATATTGCACAAAAAATGAGAAAGACAGCGGAGATATATTGAACCCGCTACCTCAACGCTTTAAAGTGTTTGGTGGAAGGACAATGAAGCTCTCAAAAATGTATGGTTGTTTTGTTTACAAAATATATAGGGGCCCTGCTTGCAGTGCGTTATCGCTGCTAAACCCTTTGAAGCGTAGATGTAGTGGGATTGAAAAGCGCGATAATACTGGATGTATTTCACAAATTTGTGCTGTCTGTTTTTCAAATTAAAAATTGCTTTTAAGCTATTCTTTTTCGTAACAAAGAAACCCACTTATCTATTAATCTAAGAAATTTTTCTCCGTCCACTAAATGTAAAAATATTTAAAATAATTTTTAAGGTAAACATTTATTTTTTTAAAAATAATAATATACTCAGAAAGTTGTTTATAAGTGAATAAGTAAAGAAAACCCACTACCCCCCATAAAAATGCATAAAACACATAGTCAGCTATTAGAGTTTAGTATTTTTGAAACACTTGAAAGCATCAGTAAGATCCATTTTTCCCTTTGTTATAGTTTAAAATTATGTAAGGGGACAGTTAATTATTTATGTTCCTGACTCCTATCAACCATTTAAATAAACCCCCATCTTAGGCACTCTGCTTAAATGTAAATAATTTATTACTATCCAGTTTGGTAAGAGGCATAAACATCAAAAAGTTAAAATTACACAATAGATTTTTAAATTTGTATATTTTATTAAATCAGTGATAATAAGAAGTATAACTTTGAAAACCAGAGCCACTGGAAAGCTGTTGCCATAAAGAACGAAATATTTACTAATGAATGATTTAAGGAACGTAGGTTTCAGTCTGATTGGCAGCATTGTGTCTTTTTACCATTTATGTTTATAGTCGTTTTCTCCTAGCTCGACTCGGTGCTCCTAGTCGAGCATGACTTTATCTGAGAGTCCGATTAGCTTGGAGCTCGTGTTGGGTGGTGGTATTCTAACATTGCCATAAAAGCACGATAATTCTGTTGCACAATTTATGCATTTCAGTAACAATTACAAATTGTTGCAATAGTAGTATTTGCAACAATTTATGCAATTTAGTCACAACTTAGTAACAACGCAATGAACAAAAATGATTTTTAAATTTAGTTTCCCTTTTATTGTTTGTGCGAATATTGTCCTAACCAAATAATGTTTAATGTTAAATGAGAAAAAAATTGTTTTGAAGGATGGAAATTTATTAAGTAAAAAAAAAAGGCCTTTCAAATCTAAGTTTTATTTTTCAAACTTAAGATTTTGTAATGACGTTGTGCATTTCAGTTAGTGCTTCAGCCATAGCTGTTTCGAATTCACCTGAACTAGTTTTTGGACAGGTATTACTTGCACTGATGATGCATGTAAGGAAAGACGGTTTTGGATTGTAAGCACATGCATAACCGTCGGGAACTAAAACTGGAAAGCCACCGCAATTTCTTGATCTGACCATAATCTAGAAAAAGAATTTAATTCAGGGTAATTTCATTAGAGCAATTATGAAGGCAAAATATAATTCATTTCAGTATAATTTAATCAATGCAAAATAATTTTAGAAAGGAAAGAAAGAATACTTATCAGATCTCTATCTAAGATGTATCTTCATAAAAAATAGATAGTTAATTGAAATCTAACCACTTCAATAAGAGATTTTGTCATTCAGAGCTTTAAAAGGGCTCATAGATATTATTGAGTGAATTAAATGGAACATTATAATATATTTCGGAAGAAATGGAAAGTATATAAGAGTCAAAATCGAAAAATTAGTAGAAAAAGTTTATAAATAAGCAAGTAAATGTTTTGCATTATATTATGAGGCCATGAAATATTGTCAAGCAAGTAAAACATTTTTTTACAGTATTCTCTTAGAGATTTCTTTTAGAGTTGACGTGATGTTTCAGTTAACTTATTTCCATCCCGGAAATTTCCGCATCGTTTTTAAAATCTCAGTATTTTAAATGCTATATTATTACTACCGATGTATCGCCCATTTGAGTATTTAAACTTTCATACTAGTATGAATATTTAATATTTACCATTCCGTAATCACACAGCAATGCCTATGTTAAACTTTCTAACTCCCAAAATGTATTGTGACATCTCTTTAAAATTTGGTTGTAAGAACCCTGACTTTTTTTATAGTATTTTTCAGCCCTGGAGAATTTTGCTACTAATTTTGAAATATCAACCGTGCCTTGCTCATAGCAGTTATAAAATTAGTATTGCATATTAGTGCTCATAAGCATTCAAATGTGATATTTCGTTTTATATTATGTGGTACAAAATTATTATTTAACAGAATTAATACCCGCTGTCACTATATTGACCCTATTGATACAACAAATCTTCGTTTTATAATACAAACATTGAGAAACGTACT
Source organism: Parasteatoda lunata (assembly GCA_949128135.1). Lineage (NCBI taxonomy): Eukaryota > Metazoa > Arthropoda > Arachnida > Araneae > Theridiidae > Parasteatoda > Parasteatoda lunata. Next base: position 50,075,516 of record OX421974.1, on the reverse strand, counting down.
TTAAAATAAACTGTTTTTAAATAAAAACTTCTGTACAGAGTAAATAAGTACACTGGTTACAAACTTTGAGAGGTGTGATATATCATTAGGATTGAGAATTTGTCGTACGCCACTTTGGGCCTACCCAATTTTTAACTATCTGTTCATGTGCATTTGAAACAGTCGTTTTATTTGTTTGAATTATCTGAATTTTATGTTAAATTTAGGTTTTCTAACAATTATATTATCTCTAATAAATTCTGTAAATAGTTTTTATCACAATTTTATTATCAGCTATTAATTGAATGTGCTCTCCATGTTGTTCATCAAATTATTCAATTACGATAAAAAATATATTTATGTGCTTTTTTTAAATACAATTAATGACAGCAATTATAAGAAAGTAATATTAACATAAAATTACGATAAATTTTATAAATAAATCGTCAATTTCAAATTTGCACGAGCAGCTAGTTATTAATGGAGGAGTGATTCTAGGTGAAAATTCCGGTATATTAATGGTATATGTTGGTACATTGTGGTGTTGCGAAGCAAATCTCATTCCTTAAAATGTATCAATCTCAATCCTTAAATAAATATTCCATTGCAAGTTAGCTCGGATACCTAGTTATTAGTGGAAGAGTGATTATAGCAAAAATTTATTTCTGGTTTGTTAATGGTATATTCTGGTACGTTGTATATTCTGATATGTGGTATATTCTGGTGTTGCTAAACAAATCCTAATCCTTTAAATGTACCAATCTTAATCCATAAATAGATGTTCAATTACAGATGCGCACGGACAGCTATTTATTAATGGAAGATTGATTGTAGGAGAAGTTTCTAGTATTAATGGTATAATCCGGTGTTGATAGGCAAATTTATTTCCATAAAAATGAGTCTTACTTCTCCAAGTTTTTTTTTACTGTACTTAATCAACCTGTGTATGTTTGCGAACAACAATCCTACTATAATCATTAATTAAAAATAAATATGGTCTATAGAAACCTGGTATGTATTTTTTTCTTATTGCATCTCTAATAACCAGGGGAAAAACAGCCGCATATAATGATACAATCGAAAAAATAATTTCAAGTAGTTATTTATATATGTATAATTCAAAAATCTTCAATCAATTGAACATATGATGTGCACTGTATGAATAGTTTTGTTTAATTTTTACGAGAACAGGGAGGAGGAAGTTAAATTTTTTTACATTGGAATATGGGCATTCTATTGAAGTTATATAGTTAATGAGTAATCTATTGAAGTTATATAGTTAGAAAGGCACATTAAGGTTGTTAAAAATGCTCGTTATTAATATAAAGCTTTAAACAATTTAAGAAAAGTGACGTAATTTGACTCAACACTTTCACGCAATTTTATATCTCATACAAATGCTAGTTTGACGAAGGCTTAAATGTATTGTGACAAACTAATTTGTTTCTGAAAGATGGAAAATGCCCTCTATGTAAACACTAGTTTAATCTGTATGTTATGTTTAGTCAATATTTGTGGTTATATTAGTCAATATTGTGGTGGACAAAGCCAATTTATGAAATGAGACATTAACTTTCAAATTTAAAATAGGATTTAAAATACCGGTTTGACCATGACGGAAATTGATTGTAATTGTCTGTATTCAGGCTTGCACATTACCTAAATTTAATCTTCTGTGACATCTCAATTCAAGTAATCAAGGCGGCGTTATCAAGACTCAAAATAAAACTAATCGGTTACGTAACATAGTAAATTTCAACATTATAAAACATGTTATAGTTGTCTTTGCCAAAAAAAAGAGAAATCAAGTTCAGGAATTTCATTTGATTCAAATTTTAATGTTGTAAAAAGTGTTGGTTTTAATGTATAATTGTTTGACGCGTCTTTTTGTGAAAAAAAGATCTTTTTATGCAGAATGCTTGTAAAAAAAAAAAAAAAAAAAAAAAAAAAAAAAAAAAAAAAAAACTGAATAACTTTTGATTTTTATGATCAAATTTTCATGTACCACGTTTTCATGCACTCAATATCATAGCTTTGAGGAGATGACCTGAAATATGAGAATTTTTTAAAAGTTATCGTAAGCTACAAAATCTGACACAAAAAAGTATTTTCTTTTATTAAACATGCTTTTATTTCCGTTTTCTGAGCCCCAAATTAGAGTAGTCGAAATCTGGAAAATCTCCCAATAATTCAACCAGAAAAGCATTAAAAAGTTTATTTCGCATATTCTAAAATGGTTTAAAATTTTTGATCTATTAACTTTCAATGCACAGCAGTCAGAAAAGTAGAATAGCAACTGTCAAGCTATAGCTTAAAGATTATTTAAATAACCAAAATTTTATGAAGGTGTCTTATAAAATATATGAAAATTTTAAATTTTTTACTTACATTACTAGTTGATAATCTATAATAAGTACTTCTTGTATATGCAACGTCTTGGAACAGAACTGGTTCATCCATTCCAGACTCTTTTGCTATTAGTCTCAATCCCAAGAGAAGCCTATCAATAGCCATTCCATTCACTGCCTTAAATAAAGAATAAAACACGTTTTTCACCAATGTTGAAACTTTTTCAAAAATAATTTTAGTTCTCATCTTATTGATGTATTAATTTTTTCAATGAATGTAAAACTTATTATTTTAATAATTGATATTATTATACATGGGTTGTAGTTTTTACATGGCATATATATTCAATTATCATGCATTTATCATATGAACTACAAGATGACAGGGGATAATTTCTTAAAAAAATAATCCTTATAAATAATGAATGATTAAGTTATGAAATGTGTGATATTTTTCAACATACAACATCTTTCAACATGTAGGATATTTTTCAACATCTTAGTCTTAGTTTAAAAGGAAATAAGGAATCGTAAATTTTAAGCAAAGTGGTGGCTCGGGTGACGAACTTGATTGGCTGCTGAATCGTGACATTTGTTTACGCCACAATTCAGCTTACAATCAAGTATGACACCCATGTCTTGCATTTATTTGCAGATGTCTGATCCAAAATCTGATCCAACTCTGAAGAAATCTGATCCAAAAATTTATTCAGCGTGATAAAAAAAAAACAAACCTAGTAGCTGTAACGTAGATACGCCACCTTGTTTATACATAATCAGCTGATTTTATTTATAATTTTAAGGAAACTTTATAGATAAAAACTATTCTAACTTAAATATTCTATGTATACATAAAACAATATTACTTGAAGGGCATATTCCTTGTGACTTTGAATAGCATTTCTTAAAAAAGCAATTTTAGAGGAGGGAGATGCTGACTTGTCAAGCATTTTTCTGCAGAAATCAACACTCTCGACTGACGTTGAGCGAATGACATCTGTTCTTCCGAATAAAAACTTTCGAGTAGACGCACTTTCATACGTTGCACCAACCTCCCCATGGATCCTTTTTAAATGAAACTACAAATTTATTAAGCTGAAAAACACAGATTCATTTTAAGGTATTTGAAATGAAAAAAGGATATAGAGAAAAATCTGATATGGCTTTAAGCACTGTTACCGAGGAGTGTGCAAGAAAACAAATTAACCACCCTGAATAACTTTTGATGTAATGACAGGGTGTTCACATGTTAGGATTCATTCTTAATGGTTTGAGGGGGTGACCTCAAATTAGTTAGTGGGCATGCTATTTAAAGTTACGAAATGAGAGTCAAAAAGAGTGCTTTCCCTGAATAAACATACCCTTTTTTGATTGGTCTGGAGTTCTGATCCTTAAAATCAGGCGATTTCTCAGAAACTATTTGTCGAATTTCATTTAATTTTTGTATTTTGCATATAATTTTGTATTTTGCATATAAAGTTACATTCTTTGAAAATATGTAAAAATTTGCACACCTAACAATTCAAAATTATGACAAATATTAATTATTCAAATAATAAAAAATAAAAAACTATTTTTTGCATGGAATTATCTATATACAATAATGTGCAAAAATTCTACTATTCTCTCAAGTTCTTAAAATAAAATGTAATATGAAAAAGTAACATTATGTGGTTCAACTTTTGACCACTCTTGTAGCTAATCTGTTTGGGCAATATATCAAAAATTGTGGTTACCCTCTATATTTTGGGGGTCAAAAATCCAGATCCGTTGAAAAAAAAAAGATATAGGGTAAACCAACCAGTGAAGGAACATTTCATATATATTGATTAAAAATAAGAATTTAAAAGTTTTTCTTTAGATTGATTGGTAACAATAGCTTACTGCCAAACAATAGGAAGTCATCTAGCAATGTTTTGGATTACCTGGTCAAATAGACTTCTCTGAAAATCTTTTTTAATTTGTTATTATCTCTGCAACACCTTGTTTCTTTGAAAAAATTATAAGGTGAGTGTTTGTATTTATATGTTTGAAGTGGAATTAATTGCATGCAATAGTTTTATTTTTCTCACTGCGAAAAAGAAAATTCAAAATATAGATATTGAAGTTACGTTTTATTTTTTTAAGCATCATAGCATAATAAAGTACTGAGATAAGGGGGTGTTTATTCACTGGATCACCAAACGATGAAAAACCAGTGAAGGAACAAGTGTTCCTTTACTGGTGTTTTTCCTAAGTTAATGAAAATGAAAGATAAATTTTAACTTTCTTGTACCTTAAGTGATGTTCCGCATCAAAAGTATGTTAAAAATACGAAAAACAACTTCTAACCAGCGAGGGAACAGGCATGTTCCTTTACTGGTCATAGATTTCCCAGTGAATGAACAGTATGTGCTAATATATTGACACTTTAATTTTCAATTCATGATTACAAAAAAAAAAAAATAATAATAACATTTTCCAAGTATTTTTATGTTATAATTTCAAGAATACGCTTGTTTTTAAGTATGCGTATGGCTTATAAATTCATAAAGAGCATTAAAAATTAACCAAAATTAAGTGTTCCTTTACTGGGTGTTCATTCACTGGTAAGAGCTGTTCCTTCACTTGGTCTTCTTACTACTTGTTATTTGAACCTCCAAAACTTTAAAACAATATTATATAAGTTCTCTACAATTTTTTTACATAATTTGCAATTATTAACAAATATGTTGACACTATCATTTAACTAAAAGTACGAATTTTGAAATAAATACGATTTTTTAAAAGGCAAGCGAAACTTAAGTGTTCCTTCACTGGTTAGTTTACCTTACCTATTCAAAGAAAGTATGCTATTGTGTATGATTTCGCAACTTAAAATATCATCGGCACTAATCATTTAGAATATTTGAGGTCAAGAAGTTTTAGAATAATGAGGTTTAGTATCTAAAAGACATTAATTTACACACAAATATTAAGTAAAAGCTCTTTAAATTTATATAGCTATTCATTATATATAAAGATTACGACTTAATTTTCATAAGATGATGATAATGTAACAAATTATCAAACAATAACGTATTTTTCTATTAACTTTTAGAATTAAAAATTCAAAAGAATAGCAACTGCAGAAAATAATATTAAAAGAATATTATACGGCAATCGTATGACTTATAAATTCAGGGGGGTGACAAAAAACTTCAAGCATTGTTAGAATTTTCTTTCAAAAATAACGGTAAAAAGACCAGCAGCCGTCTGTTTATTTAATTAACCGCAAATTATTGTATTTTTTTTTCGTTCAAATTCTTGCATTTTTGGTCTACGATCCTTTTTTCTTCCAATTTTACATTCGTTCTTTTTTTTTTACTTTTCATGTTTATAGTTGGACACGCTTTTATTTTTTTTCTGTCACTCTATTCTTTTTCTATTGTTTAATTCCCCCCATACTTTCTTTTATCTTTCATTTTTCGTATCTTTCTTCTGTGCACCCTTTTCTCTTTGTTCCTTTCTTCCTTCATTCATTTTCTTTCCACCCTTTCGAAAGCACTCTCATTTGCTAATAGTTGGTTGGTAGGACGTAGTTCCCATGTTCAAGAGATCGGGAGATCGATCCCCACCGGTTGAAGACTCCCCATGTAGTGTACACAATGGTGACTATTGCTCGCTAAATCTGTCGTGTTCACAAAGTGTGCAAAGCTTGCTTATTAAATTAATACTGGATCGGATGTATTTATCTTGCTCTGGTTCATGTCAAAATTGCTATCTGCTGATGGACGTGTCTTTGGTGTAAAACTGGCTGTGACGCATGTGTGTGGCAGAAGTCGAATTCTTGGTCATAGATGGTGCTCTCCTTTGCCTTAAAATAGGCTTGCTAGTATTACCACGTGTCACGAGAGAACAACAATAAACAATGCTTTAGATCCGGCACTTTTAGACTGGAATAATTTTTTCCTATTCTATTTAAAGGAGAACAATACAGTAAAAATTTCAAACAATGAATCGGTTTCTACTGTGTTATTCCCCCCATGCATGGAATTATCCTATGGGGAATTAAGTAAAAATTGGACGAAAAGCAAAGAAAATTAAAAGCAATTCCATTTTCTTTATCAATAATTTGATTTTGAGATATATTACTTATGATTAAATTACGCATGAGTTGCCTTTACAAATTTTAGCTAAGAAATGGAATAGTAATCATAAAATACATGTAGCTAAAAATAAACTGATATTACTTAAATAATGAGAAAGCATACTACTTGTAAAATGCTAGTTGAATAGCCATTTGTATGAAACTATCTGAACTCAATTTTTGTGATTTAATGAAATCCGTCCCATAATCATCGAAGTGCATACATCTCATGTCAAGATCGTCTATAAATCTACATAAATAAATATAATAATAATATTAATTTCACTTAAATTACATTAAAAATCGTGTTTAAGCTTGAAGTCTAAAAAGAAAAGTTGCTCACTTTGAAAAAACTGTTAAGTACCCTCTTCTTAGTAAGTGATAAAAACTTCACGCGTCATGTCTTGATGGAAAGGGTAAATGATAGGCAAACTTAAAAATTGATATATGAGGAAGTTTTAAAGGATATTTTTTGTTGAATTTAATAGAAATAAGTTCGAGTCAAAAAGATGAAAAATTTAAAGAAGGAGTTAATAATTTGAAAAAAAAAGTGTACTAAAAATATTAAACAACTGACCCATTCGAATTCATAAAAAAACAAAAAAGTAACAACACCTTATTTGTTTACGCAATAATTTCAGAAAATTAAATAATTAAACTATGTATTTTTTTTAACATAAAACAATTAAAACTTTTAAAGCATTAGTTCTATCGTCATGAAACTACTTTCGGTTTAGCAAATAAATTATAAAAAATAATAACTCATGGCACCTATATGTAAATTTCTATTCTTTCCGCGTTTACACATTTTTCTCACCCACTAAAATCTGAAGAATTAGGTCATGAAACTTATATTATTTATTAAGAGAAAGGTAGAAGCCACTGGGTAGAACTTTTTTAAGACTAGATTTTGATGATTTCTGTGCTATCTTCTGTGCTATCTAGGACTTTTTATTAAATATGTAGTGTTAATCATTATGTAAAAATTAATGTAAAAAGTTATTGCTCTTTTTTTTTTTTGCAACGAATGATAATAGCGAGGTTTCTAAAATACTCAAATCATTTGCAATAGTAGTTGTTACGTCATTGATAACTGACAGTTTCAACTTCGTTGTAAAAACAAAATTGAGCGAATTTGTTGAGTTTTATAGATTTTACAGCACGTTGAAAATGGAAAACCAAACTGTTCGTTTTAGCCACATTTTATTGTTTTACTTCTGTTAAGGAAAAACGCAATTTAAGCTTGTGAAAAACTGCATTAAGTTTAGAGCTATGATGCTTTACAAGAACGCCAATGCCAAAATTTCAGGCTGGTGATTTTGATTTGAAAGATACTTTTCTCAGGATGACATCCTCAGATTGATGATGGCAAAATAAATACATTGATTCAGTCAAACTCTTGCAGATACATAGAAGATCAATCACGTTATGTTCACGTTATGAAATTTGAGCGAAGTAATGCTTTCGGTATGGTTGGATTGGAAGGGTGTGGTGTTACTCTTTTGAGCTCCAACAAAAGAAACGGCACAATAAATTCGAATATGTAAAGTAGGTAGTTTGAACAAAGCTATCTTTCAGAAACGTCAGGACCTCGTCGATTATAAAGGAGTGGGGTTACTTCACGACAATGTGAGACCACACATATCTTTAGCAGCACGTCAAAAATTATAGGAGCTTGGGTGGGATGTGTTGCTTCGCCCAGCATACTTACCTAACACTGTGCTGTAATATTTCTAATTGTTCTGATCTCTTCAAAAGAGTTTTTCGCAAATAAAGACCAGTCAATCAACGAACAAGGATTTATGAAGCTCACCGAAAGATTGTTAAATATCATTGGTCAAAAGGGAGCATATAATATTGATTGACTCTTAACCTTTATTTAAAAATATCGATTTGAAAAATGTGGAAAAATGCGCAATATACTCAACCTAATATTTGGAATTTAAGTTCAGTAACTTTAATTATTTAAGTATGTTTCATTATGATACAAAATAATTTTTTAAGAGTGAAATATTAAGTAGTAGAATTTTGAATGATTGATACATTTAATTGAGTGGATATGTTACATTATGGATTGCTCAATGCTTACATCTCTTTGCCTATATATATAAATATTGGTTCATTGAAAACACGTCTTTTTATTCTATTGCCCGGATCTTTTTAATAATTTACAAAGTTTTCTTAAGCCTTGAAATAACTAAAAATAATTGCATAAAGGTTTAATGATTTTTTCTAAAATTTAAATCGCCGCATATAATAATATTTCAAAGCTATTCATTTAAAATTTAGGCGCAATATCAATGGGTTTCAATATTCAATATCAATGGGTTCAATATCAATGGGTTGAAAATTCTAAATGTGCGAGAATTTTTTCTTTCTTGTGTTGAATTTTCAAACAATGAAATTTTTTTAGTAGTTACCAACTTATTTTTATGCTTTGAATGGTTGAGATTTAACTGTTTAAAATTAAATTCAAAATACTAATTTTATTAAATATCTAAAGTGATGTACCTTTTTAGATCCCTTTTGGCGTCTTCTATATCTTCTAAAGTCTCTCTTGAAACATTGAATTTTAACATATTTGGATCTGGAGCAGAAGTCGAATGGCAATGCTTGTTACTCTCACTTCTATTCCTTTAAAACAAATGCATAGTGACAAAGAATATTTCTCTTTTAAAATATTTATTCCATAAATGCTATTTTATTTTAAATCTATATATTATGATGGAAAAGGAAAGGAATGGAGCGAGGCTAGTTATTAATATAGAATACAATAGTATGTGCCCTTCGCAAAATATTGCAATTCATTAATATCCATATAGCGTGAGGGCCATTAATCTTTTTGCAGATATCAACCAAAATTTTTGCACATGTATTGGAAAATATTTGCAGTACATGAAAGAGCATATTTCTTACAACAATTACATCCGTCTCCATTAATAGCTAATAATATTAGTCTATACGTGTTCAGATTAGATACAATAACTTTTTGCATAATTTCATTTTTGTAGACTTCGGCAAAAATTTATCAATATAGAAACCAACGGAAGTTTGTATCTCTTTGGAAAAACACCTCAAGCCATTATTAAAGATGCAATTTAAAATCTTGTTTATTCTTGCATGCGAAATCGATCCTGACTGAACTAGATCACTTTGAGAGCTGTTCTAAAAAAATCCTCTCCGGTGAAAACAAAATAGTCTTCAGTATTGTCTGTCAATTCCTTCTATCTTCTTTAATGTGGAAACTGATTATGCGCAGTTTACTAGTTTCAATGCTTCATAAAATTTTGTTTTTTCTCTGCTACTTGTATGTTTTATTTTATGCATAATGTATGAAACCAAAACTGTTTAACAACACATTTGACATCATGCACATTTATTTTTGGCCAAAAAATCGTTGAAGTAAACTTTTCTGATTGCCCGCTTGTAGGTAATAGTATTTTTTAAAGTTAATTAAGAAATCGTATATGTTATTAGCTTAGTACAGAAAATAAAGGGACTCAAAAAGTTACATATATATCCGTTTTGGAAATTTTTCAAAATTAGTAACATCTATGTTCAAAATTATTATCTATACATAATAATAAACGCGGCTGTGTGTGTGTTTGTAATCACAATATATCGCCCCAGAAGCCTCGCCCAGGCACGAAACGCGGCACATATATGTGTTTTGACATAATGAAGAAGTATTTTTTTTCTTTTTCAAAAATTTGGATTAGTTTTTTAGTTATCAGTCATTTTGTAAGAAAATCTATGTTTTTTCGTCTTCAAAGAGCCATATTCAAAAACGCATATACTTTTCTCCACTCTTATAAGTGTATGCTAATGCGAACCTTATAATTGAAATATTAATTTTCGACAACTTATACCAATAATATACGAAGGAATTAATAATTTAATTGTAAGGTTCGCATTAGTTTACATTTATCAAAGTGGAGAAAAGTTTAACTTTTGTATTAAAAATGTGGCTACCTATTCGATACGTAAATAGAACGCTTCGCTTGGATATATTTGTCGCTGTACATAATTGTTATAATAAGTTTTTCTTCTTCTTTCCACGCTCTATTTTTTTTTCTTAAGCAAAGACGATAATTTTTGTAGCGATATAGAAATAGAAATTGATACCATAAAACATTATATAGAAATAGAAATTGATACCATAAAAAATTAATTCGTTTTCGTGTTCTTTTCATGTATTTAGCATTTTAGTTTTTTTTTCTTAAGCGTTTTAGCTATATAATATATAAAATAGGAATTTAATTGTTTTTGAAGGAACGATCACACTTACCTTGGATCTCTTTGGTTTTTCTATTCTTTATTTTAACAGTTTTTATTAAATGTAATTAGTTATTTTCAGAGAGTTTCAGTTTGCAGGTAAGCACTTAGATTTTAATATTGAAGTTTCATGATTTGCTTTCATAGTAATTGTTGTTCTAAAGCATTCGTTGACTTCTTAAAAACCCGATTACTGACATGGCAGAACCGCCTTCCAAAAAACGTTGTATTTCGTCAAAGAAAAAGATATTAAGAGATTCTCAAAGAAGAAGAAGGGCCCAAGAAACGTCTGTGGTACGTCAAAGAAGGATGGAACATGACCAAATTTCGACAAGCAATTCTAGAGCCCAAGAAGTATCAGAGAAATGTCAAAGAAGATTAGAAGAGGATCGTGTCTCAACTAGCAGTGCTAGGGCCCGAGAAACACCTGAGGAACGTCAAAGAAGATTGGAAGAGGATCGTGTCTCAACTAGAAGTGTTAGGGCCCGAGAAACACATGAGAAACTTCAAAGAAGATTGGAAGAGGATCGTGTCTCTACTAGCAGTGCTAGGGCCCAAGAAACATCTGAAGAACGCGGAAGAAGATTGGAAAATAATCGTGTCTCAACCAGAAATGCAAGGACCCGAGAAACATCCCAGGAACGTCGAAGAAGGCTAGAAGAAAATCGTGCTTCAACATCCCAAGCTCGATTGCATTTGTGGCAAGACAAGGAAAACTCTGGCGGACAGCTGGCCGCCTTAAGCGGCTAGTTAAAAATAAAACTACAATAAAGTTGAAAGCATAAAATTTACGTAATAATGTTTTAAATTGTATCAAAGTGCAAATTCATTAAAATATTTTATTGAATATAAATCAATTTCCTTTTTACGCGTAGTTTATGAAAAAATTTTGAAGCTATTTTTTCAATTTAGTATATACGTGTATGCTATTTAATGCTAAATGTGATTTATTATGTTTTGCGTACGTGTTTTTTTTCGGTAAGCTTTATTTGCCAGAAAAAGAAATTTATTAAATCTGTAGTTTTGGGCAGCAAAATAAATAAATTTAGTTGACAGTTAAGAAATTGCGGCTTTTGAATTGGATTGAAATAAGTTATTTTTCGTTAGTAGTTTTAATTTCATTCGTTAAACTTTGATATACATAAACTAAAAAGAAAAAACCTAGAGTTACGTTTTTTTTGTCTATTTAATTTTAATGCTTTAAAAAAGCGTTAGTAGTCTTATTTTTAAAGATTGTACTGTGCAAATACAATATAAAAGTATTCATCGAAAATATTTGTAGTATGCTCTTCTAAAATTTGCCTCATTTTTGCTTTTATAGTCATTGGACGCATAATTTTACAAGTTAACGTGCATTTAACCAATTTCTATTAAAAGTTTACATACGTGTAATCGAATAGATATTGCATCACTCTACTAAAAAATTGACCATCAATTATGCTGTGCTCGAAGTTGAAACCAAATGTTCCATCTCGATTTACAATGATCTGAAAAAGTAAAAAAAAAACAAATTATTCGATTTATATGAAATAATTGCTGAATTTCTGTTCTTCTTATGAGATGAAAAATAAGTAAATAATCTATTAATCAGTACAAACAATACTTAAAACACGTACAAACTGGAAAATCTATACAAAAACAGTTAATAAAGATTGAGGCGTGGTGGGTAAGTGGAAATTTTTTTTAAAAGAATAAAAAAACTTGCATCATAATTGCGCCCAAATACAGCCAAGAGGAAAACCTCCAAAAATCGTTAAATGCCGTTGGATTGTAAATTAATGGTTAGTTCCCTCAAAAAGTTCTCCATGATGGCTAGTTTGTCCGGATGTTGGATCTAAGCCTACTCTTGTTTTCTATATCAGGTTCAAAACTACAAGGCTATGGTGTGGAACATTGATAGTCGTGAACTCAGAATTCGGTCGGCAATTGAACGCCGGTAGTAAAACGAAAATAAATTAATAAAGGTTAAATAAATCTTTCTTTTTATTTATTTATTATGGTTTGTTGCTTTTCCCTGTGGCTTTATACTATCAGAAAAAATATGTGATAAAATTTAAGAAAATAAAATGTCAGTTGGTATGCCAGTATAAAACCGTTAATTTACAGAAAAATACTGTTTTCAGTGTACAGTTTTTTAAGCAGAAAAGTAGGTTTATTTTAACAAACAAACTCAGTTATTTTACCAAAAAAAAACTTTATAAAACAATTATGCCAACAATGTGGTCTGTGAGAGCCGCGATCAGAATTCGTACCACAGGTCAACGCTGGGTTTGGAACCTGGGTCATCCATTGAGCTACCGTATCTCTAGTTTTTTTCTTGTGATGAAAATCATAAAATGTCTTAAAAATCATATTGAAATGTCATACTGAAGTCATATTCAAGTGTAAAAACATTTAAAACTATAGTGACCCATCCTTTTTAAATAGTCTGGTAATTAAACGTAAAAAAGAAAATTAGAGAAACATAATAATCCGGTATAGTATCATTTTAGTATTGAACTCGGTTCACAGTTTTTTTAATACGATGTTCAAAAACACAAAAGAATTGCTGATTAATAAGAGCATAAAATAATCGCAAAATGATTTGGAAAAAAATTTAGTTATTTTACGGTAACCAGCAATATCAAAACCTGTAATTGGAACTGCAGGTTTTATTCCATTTATGGTTAGAGTGAAAAACAGAAAAGAGAAAAAATAATTTTCTCAACAAAACAACTTTAAATCGTCTAATATACAATGAAAATTCTGAAAAAAAAAAAAACATTTCATGGAAGCATTTTGTAACATTTAACGGATAGCAGTTAAGAACTGAAAAAATCTGTATTTTTCTTTAAACAAATTTTTTTTCTGTGAAAAATATTTTATTTTTTGGTAGTATTGATTGTTATTTTTTTACAGTGTAGTTCATCCCATCAAAATAAAGATTGGCTGAATTCACTATCGTTTGGTATGTTTTGGTTCTTGGAGACCAACTCAATGATAGTCGAAATTTACCACAATCAAGCGATTTTCTCTGGTACTTATCACTTTCGAGAGGCAGTGGGAAACTTATCTCCACAGTATCTATATTAAAATCGTACAGCATTAAAAAAATTTTGATGGGGACCAAATGTACTAGCATGGGTATATTTTTACCTTTCTTGGTTTATTTGTTATAAAAACTATACCATTTACCATTGTACCAGTAGTGCCTATTACCAAAAATAATTTATCTATACATAATAATAAAAGCGGCTGTGTGTGTGTCTGTAATCACAATATATCGCCCCAGAAGCCTCGCCCAGGCACGAAACTCGGCACATAATTGTGTTTTGACATAATGAAGAAGTATTTTTTATCTTCTTTAAAAATTTGGATTAGTTTTTTAGTTATCAGTCAGTTTGTAAGAAAATCTATGCTTTTTCGTCTTCAAAGAGCCATATCCAAAAAACTATTAAAAAACCATATACTTTTCTCCACTCTTATAAATGTATGCTAATGCGAACCTTAAAATTGAAATATTAATTTTCGACAACTTAAACCAATAATATACGAAGGAATTAATAATTTAATTGTAAGGTTCTCATTAGTTTACATTTATCAAAGTGGAGAAAAGTTTAACTTTTGTATTAAAAATGTGGCAACCAATTCGATACGTAAATAGAACGCTTCGCTTGGATATATTTGTCGCTGTACATAATTGTTATAATAATTTTTTCTTCTTATCTCCACGCTGATTATAACAGGACATTCAACAGGAAATAGTGTGCTTATTCCTCGCATCCCCATCATATCTTCAGACAATCCGTTTCAGTTTAAACGACTTCAGTTTCCTGTTCGACTTAGTTTTGCGATGAGTATAAATAAATTTCAGGGACAATCTTTAAAAGTCGTTGGTCTTGACTTGCAGAAGCCTTGCTTTTCACATGGACAGCTTTATGTTGGCTGCTCAAGAGTTGGTGATGAAAAGAACTTATATTTATTGGCACCAAATGGAAAAACTAAAAATATTGTTTATAAAGAAGTTTTACAAGAATAGGGAGAATTATATACTATCTGTATGCTGACTGACACAAATTTTATTTTATTGCTGTTTCTTAAATATGTTATTAACTGCCTTTTAATTTTCAGCTATTGGCCAATGATGATTTCGAAAGCAACTTTTGTATGCTTTTACAATTTCTGAGGGCCTTTAAAAAAAAAAAAAAAAAAAAAAAAAAAGTCTCCACCTGACACCATAGACCTTAGGTTACCATAAGCCTTAGGTTGCCATAGCAAAGTTACATCTTTAAACACCCTCAAGAGCTATAACACATCTGCAGCAGAACTGGATATGAAGACAAAATTGCAGGACAGGAACACTTTAATTGTCCACTAATCTTCAGATTTCCTGCTATGTTTTAAAAAACTTTATTTGTGAAAACATTTAGCGTAGCGGACAGCTGGCCGCCTTAAGCGGCTAGTATTTAATACTTAATATAAAAGTTAATAATTAATACTTAGTTTGATCTTCAAGGTTCAAAAAGGAAACAACTTCTCTCACAGACACAGAAATGTTTTTAGTTCAATAAAGAAATAACATTGAACTTATACAGTTTATTTCTTTTCTTTTAATGTTTAAGTAATACTGTCATGAAATTTAAGGATTTCCAATTTGTTCTGTTTTTTATTATTTATTTTATTAGTTTTTACTATTCTTACCTGAAGTTCTTCAAGCCATCTGTTTCCACTATTTATATCAGCTCCTCCTCCATGTATGAAATAGCTTGGTACGTGAGATTTTCTGTTGGGCATGTCTTTGCTTAATATAGGTTTATCCAGACATAAGATAAGGAGGGCATTTTGAATAGCATTGATAGACTTTTTATTTATCGGGTCATCTAAAAAATATAAATTTTTTTATGTGTCGTATATTTAAATGGAAACACTAATTTAAGTGAGTGTATTAAAATCCAGCTTTAATTAAGAATAGTAATGGTATTTTTGGAAGCCGTCATTGGTTGTCACTGGATTATCGAAACATAGAATAAAGGAATACTTTTGAATAACGTTGATAGACTTTTTATTAATCAGATCATCTAAAAATATGTAACTTTATGTATCTAAAAATATGTAACGAGTAATGGCATTAAAATGAGAAGAATGTAGACTATAAATAAAATAGTTTTTAAAAATTGACTTACATTTACGCAAAGTGTTGTAAGCTTTAAGCCATTTATCCCTATGTAGAGTTGTAAGTATTCCTATGGGTAGTTGGGGTTCTTGAGACTGATCTACCACTTTTTTAAGTTGCGAATAAATTTGATCTTCGTGAAGTGGTTCACCATCATCACCATAAACTTTGCAGCTAAAATACTTAAAAAATGAAAAAAAAATTTAATGTGTTCAAATAAAAAAACTTTTTTTAATTAATCTAACTAAGAATGTAAGAGTAAAACAAATTTTTTTTTAAATTTTAATTAATTATTATTTTTATTGCTAAATTATTCTGAATACGTTTATATTAAAACTGTACTATATTTCATTTTCAATTGTTTTGCATGTAACTTGAGATAAAGACAAATTCAATATTTATAACATAATCATATGTTCTCGAATATAAAGCTACCTCAGAATTGGTTGAGGAAGCGAATTTTCGTTTCGTTCTAAATTTATCCGAAATTCAAAAACAGCATTTAAACTAAAGTAAAAATATTAACTTAATTATCTCTTAATAGACTCTGATGTAAATATATCCGTTTAACACAAGAAGTATACACCTTATGGGTGAAAAACAAAAATACAAGCAAGGAAAAAAAAAACACATTTTGAAAACTTGATGAATCGCTATTGAGGAAGATTTGGTTAAATCAACAAAAATCACTTTGATTATAACGTGAAATTTGAAGATCTTTCAAATAGTAGCCTTTTATATATACACTTAGACTGTTAGAATTTTTACTCTAAAATTATGTTAAAATAACCGACAGCAGTCTGTCCATTCAATTATTCATAAAGATTACGGTGATGAAAATTTTTTACCTTTACAGTTTGTAAACCGTTTACATCTGGTACGGTAATAAATCCATGAATACAAAACTTTACGGTTTTTTAACCATTTACAGCTATCAGGGGATCAATACTATGAAAACGAATTTAACTGGACATTAGAGCTAGGTTTTTCGTTAAGTTTTGGGCATTAGAGGGGGCATGATTCTCGAAACTCTTTTAATGTTGAAGAACACGGAGGAAATATTGTGGTATCAAAGCTGGGACTCGAACCCCCGCTCTGTCTGTCATGAGACTGACAGATTAGACCTCTCGACTATAATATGTACGCAGCTGCATAAAACTAAGTGACTTCATTGGGTGGGCTTATTTAGGTGGGTTTTGTTGGCGTGATAAAATTCTGGTTGCTTCACCTTATTAGGTGAAAATAGTTAATATACGGTTTTTCTACCAGCTAACTGTTTTAATACCTTCTTATTTATTGTTATTTGACTGTTTTGTTTGAAGATGTAAAAATAATAAATTGATGGTTAGCAATTTTTCCGAGAAATTTCTAACAGCGTAAAAGAAAAGCAATCAAATAGGCCTTTTTGGCTTTATTCCCGTGTTTTAATACGTTGACGTTTATTGGAAAATAATTTTTGTGTATTGTAAGAAGGTAACTTGAGCGGGCTGTAGATCGAGCCTCGGGGCTTTTTTTTATTACAATTTTTTTAGTTGATAATTCTTAAACTAGCAATCGGATATTTTTTTATTCCATCGTACATTTTGTATGTATTTCTAATCATATGCGTAAGTTCAAGTTCCTAAGTAAGATATTTTTGTATAAACAAAATTTAACGTAAAATTGGAAACATAATACAGGGGCGGCATGGAATATTTAATACCAAGAGAAACAGCGCGATTTCTATGAGCATTTTTTAAAGATATTTTTATACTTTTACTATACTTTTATACTTTTTTTTAAAGATATTTTTATACTTTACTTTTTTATACTTATACTTTTGAAATTTAATACTTATAAAAAAGCATTTTAATATTAAAATAACTTTATATCGGACGAAATGTTTCATACTTACATGATTTTTATGTGCAACAATAATGTGGTTCTGTGGCTCGTCCTCTAAATAACTTAAAAAAATAGAATCACGGGGAGAATTAGGGATTCTACAGCCAGCAAACATATCACAGTAATGAGTCATATCTAAAGGGTGGCCTCCAGTGACATCTTTTTCCAGTGTAGAACTGTATTGGAAATAAAGAAAAAAAATATTTTTGATGAGGTACATAATAAATTTTGTGTTATACTGACAAAGAATCTCAGAATAATTATCTTTAAAATATGATTTATATTTATATATATAAATAATAATTTATATATATATTATAAATCTCAAATAAATCTTTAAACTCTTTAAATGATTTATATTTTAACAACGCATTTTTTTGAAAATAAAAATTATTTAAAAAAAAAAAAACGAAAAAAATATCTACTAAACAGTTTTACTGGATTTTACTTACTGATATTTGTGCCTTAATAATTTATTCCGAATAATTATTAAGTAATAATAATAATATTATAATAATAATAATTATATTGACTATTATTACAATAATAATTAGTACTGTAAGTAATAATAATATTGACTACATAGTAGTCAATATTAAAATTTTCAATAAAATATATTAAAGTTTCCACTATTAATAATTCTTTTAGGAAGTGATAAATTTTGAGAAAAGTTACGGTAATTTTCAGTAAAAATTACTAAAACGTTTTCTTATTTATTACTTAGCTGCCTTTAGTGACCACTTGGTCTAACTTTTTAAATAAGTAGAATTCCAAGTATCTCGGGACAGAAAATGATATCTAAAATCAACACTATGTATATATATAAAAGTGATAATTACTCTTGCATTGGCTTTCGCACATACAAATCTCGAATACTTCGGGTTATTGTTTAGATTTAAAAACAATGATATCTTTTGTGAATTGTGCTATTTAAAAAAAATAATTGGTTCAATGGCGCCGTTGAACTGAAAGAAGCATAACTAAGTAACTGAGTATTTACAATGTTTCTTTTTTACCTTTACGTTTAGTTTTTACATTTATCAATTATGGAACGTTTAACTGGTAAATAATTGAGTATTAACCTTTACGTTTAGTTTATACATTAATCGATTATGGCATGTTTATTTGGTAATTAAAATTGACTTTTACTTGCAACCAGATTTTTTTTCTTCATGACTATGAAATATTTTTTGACGGTATGTAACTCTAATTTGTATCTTTTCACAAAACTTATGAAATATTTTTCGCAAGTTGGCAACAAAAAGCTGAAACAAACTGAGCTATATCGTTGGCAGATATAAAGACTAAAACAGAATAGTTTAAATAAATATCAAACGAAAATGTTCTACATTTTTATTTCAATTTTCCTAATAATTTAAGTCGAAAACATAATTCTTTAGATCCATATTTTAGTTTTAAAAATGTTTAGCAATTAACCTCGGTGAGAGATGAATTTAGTGGTAAAGATATCTACCGGAAATGCGTTCCTTGATTCAACTTTATTTTTAATTCCGGTTAACTAACAGTAACTTACATAATGTTTTCCCACATTTTTACTCTCTTGGTTATTAAAGTATTTTATCCTACATTTTCATTCAGTTACTTCCATTTTATCTGTGTTTTTTTTTGTAAATTTCAAAAGTAAAAAATTAAAAATTAGACTTACATTTTATTTCAAGCTCTGAAGTTTATAATTGGGAATGTTGGAATGTTCTACAATTAACGTGTGAAAGGTAGTTGTAGCAGGTAAGTGTATCGCGTTCAGTAATAATAAAAATAGGAACGATAGACTAAATAATCAAATGCTTAATAAATCAGAAGACAATAGAAAGGATGAACGAAATAATAATATGATTGGTAATTAATTGTATTAATATGACTGATAATCATTAAAATAATAGGATTGATGAACCAAATAATATTAGTACTTATATTAGTATTGATATTAATGAATTTGACAAATCAAATACAATGAGGGAAGTTGAATTAAACTGTAATATTGATAAACAAAATACTATAAGAAATAAATTAAATGATAATGGCAAAGATAAAGTAATTAATATTAGGTCTGAGAAAACTAAGGATGTTAAACTAAATAACAATAGGACTGGTAGAATAAATATAACTGATGAACCTTAAAAGTCAGAATAAAAATATGATAAAAAAGTAATAAGATTGATGAATTAAGTAATATTAGTACACGATAAATAAATAATGAATCATAGATAACGTGTCTGAAATGTAGTTGCTGGTATGACGAAAAGAATCTAAGTGCTTTTCATTCGCTGGATGGCAGTGCTTGTTATGCAAGCAATGATAAATGAAATTCAAGCAACTGTCAGTACATTTATTCCGTTTTTTAAAGTAACACGAAATAGAAGAATCTATTACAGAGGGCTACACGATCGCAAATCACTGGAGCTTTGCAACTCCAATAATCATTGGAAATGTTAACAAAGCTCAGAATAGTTATCAATGTAAAACATTGTTAAACTTTCAGGTAGAGTCCTTATCGTGTATGACAATGTTAAAGCACATACAGTCTATAATGAAGAAACTTTGGCAGAAGTTCTAACGGTTTCTTTATATGATAGAAAAGTGTATGTATATAAGAAAATGTGAATAAAAAAAAAGTGTAAAGTATATAAATTTATAAAAATGCCCATAAATCAATGACTTCACAGGTATTGAGAAGGCCTATTATGCACAGTTTCTACATTTTTCATATTATAAGAATTTTATTTTAAAAATAGTAAAACGCTTGGCTGAAATCTTAAAATAACCAATGTGCAACCGAATGAAGTTTGAATTGAGAAACAAGCCGAAAGGAAGAGCGAAAGTAATTTCAGGAGTTCAAGAACGCAGTGCATTGTTAATAGTTTCTTGGAAAATTTCTTAAATAACAATCTATTTGTTATTTTACCATATTCAAATAAAGCAGTCAAATAACTTTAAATAAAATAGTATTCAAACTGCTAAGTCCGAGAAAAACCGTTTATTAACTGCATTCATTTAATCCGAATAAACAACCAGAATTTGTCTCACATATTAGATCCACCTAATTAAGCTACTTAGTTCCTTGCAGCTGCGTACACATTATAGCCGAGAATGTTAATCTGGTAATCTCACGACAGACAGAACGAGGGTTCGACTCCCAACGTTGACACAACAATATTTTTGCATGTCCTTCAACACATGAAGAGATTCCAGTGTGCTGCATTCCCTCAAATTGTGACCCTGGGCTACTAGATTATGATATTTCCATTCACACAAAGAAGGCTGCACCTTAAAGCTGCTACGATAAAGTCTAGTATTTCCGATCTGTCAGGATATGCGAAACAACCAAGATAAATTACTTAAATCACATTCCACGGTTCAGTTTATGAAACAACTAAACCAGTACCTATCTCCACTGCTAATTACCTAACGAAAAGCCTAGCTCCAATGTCCAGTACAATTTCTTTTTTTACGATTTTGAATCCATGCTAGTAGTTAATGGTTAAAAAAAAGGTACTGCTTTAAAAAAACGCACTCTTTTAAAAAAACGTACTTTTTTTTTTTAAAAAAAAAGGTTAAACTTTGCGGTTAATTGGATGGGCAGACTTTTTCTGGTTATTTTTATCATAATTTTAGAATGAAAATTCTAACAGTTTGGTGTGGCCCTTTTAGCTCTCTTCAGTATCTTTAAATTACTTGTATAAAGTATCATCTGCCATTTTATTTAATGACTTTATTTAACATTTCTGTGTCTGAAAAGAAGTCTTTTTATTAACTCACTTTTCAAACTGGCTTTTGAGATTTAGCATCGCAGCAACCACTTTAGCTGAAAATCTGTAACAAATTGACAATATATAAATGAATAAAAGGAATTTTTCTGCATTGTGATTTAAATTTTTAATAAAATATTATGTAACTTTAAATCTATAAAAATAACTAGCAATAATTAAAAACTGAATTTTTATAAAGCTATTTTAGGCATTTATTTCCATTCTTTAAAACTACGCTATTACCTAAATACTTACAATTTTATTACAATTTTAGCAATTTAACATTTTACAATTTTAGCAAGGGTCCAGTGTCCAGAAAATTAAAAAGTAGTACTGAAATTTGGAAAAAATAACAAATAGCTCTCCTATTTATTTTTCTAATTTTAAATTTTTAGAAAAAACTATGCAACAGAAATTTTTTTCTTTCGTGTTAAAAATCGAGACCAACTCATTTTTGGAGAAAAATATTTTATGCGAAATTATGAGGACTCTGTACCACGGGAGAAACATTTAATCACAAAATTTCTTTCGCCTCCATAAGTAATTAATAATTTATAGTATGGAAAAATGAGTTAAGACAAGCCTAAAGTAAGTCATGAAGTTACAAATACTTAAAATAAATTTTCAAAATATCAAAATAAAAATAAATTAATGAGAAGATAACTTAATATTTTGAAATGGAGAAGTTCTCTTCCAATAATTTGTTTGGATTTGATATTTTAATTTTTTTCAACAATTGAATTTTTTTGCCAACTGAACTTACTGTGTGTCTGAACTTACTTTTTCTTTGCTTTAAACTTCAAATTAATTTTGAAGGGGAAACAAAATTTGCCATGAAAAAATTCTCCCACGGTATTGCGTCTTCTTAATAAGCAGTTCCGTAAAGTAGTGATTAAATTTACAGAGTTTGTTTCATTTTTGACATATATAGATATATATATATATATATATATATATATATATATATATATATATATATAGATAGATAGATATATAAGATATATAAGATATATAAGATATATAAGATATATAAGATATATAAGATATATAAGATATATAAGATATATAAGATATATAAGATATATAAGATATATAAGATATATAAGATATATAAGATATATAAGATATATAAGATATATAAGATATATAAGATATATAAGATATATAAGATATATAAGATATATAAGATATATAAGATATATAAGATATATAAGATATATAAGATATATAAGATATATAAGATATATAAGATATATAAGATATATAAGATATATAAGAAATATAAGATATATAAGATACATAAGATATATAAGATATATAAGATATATAAGATATATAAGATATATAAGATATATAAGATATATAAGATAGATAAGATAGATAAGATAGATAAGATATTCTTTTTTTTTAAAAACAAAACTTAAATTACATGATGTGCCTAAACAATGTGTAAGGAATTGCGACATTTTTGTTAACCTTTTAAGAATAGATAAACAGAAGAAAAACAGAAAAAACAATCTTCAAGACTAATTCGATTTTTTAAAAAAAGAACTAAATCCTCTTATCCTCAGATATTAGGGACAAAATGACCTTCTTTAGCATGTTTAGCACCCTTCAAAAACTGAGTTAAAAAAGTACATTCATTGTTCGGGATAGCAAACTAACATTTCAGGAAAGGGGAAAAATATTGTTTAAATAAAGGAATCCACTTTAAAAAGGCAATCGTGAAAACATTAAAAACCTTTTTGATTGCCTTAAAAATCTTGAAAAGCAACTGTTTGAAATGTCTTCAAATTTAATCAGGTTCTTACTGTTCTGAATATACGAATTCTTAACTAATAGATTTTTATTTTTTCTTAGCTTTTTTTTCTTAACTAAATATTTATGTATGGCCTTCAACACTCATACTTTTTTGTTTTCCTTTTTAGCAAGGATTATAAAATAAAAACTAGAGGTGATAAATACGAAATATGCAATTTTTCTTAAATATAATATTTTACTGAATAAGATTTTCTGAAGAAACAATGCAAAAAATTGTAGAAAGTGAAAGGGTTGCACAAACTTAAAGTTGATTCAAACTAATTTAAACGAAATACCTCAAATGAGATTCATCTGTGTTAAAATCTTGAAAATCTCCAATCACTGCCATTGAAGAACCAGTCAACAAAGAGTCTCGCACAGATAAGTAGGCTTCATTTACCCACCATTCACGAACCTGAAAAAAAAATTACTTTTTATACAATTTTCTTACAAATGTATTTAGCTACCTGTTCGGAAAGCTATCACTCACCCAATTTTCTGTTTTGTTAGATTTTTCTACGAGGGCTGAGTGCAGTTTCACGCCTAAGCCATCAGGAGCCCCGAATTCTTTTACAATCTATAAGCAAAATGTAAAAATTGGAATCAGGTTCTAAAAATATTTTTTCACACACTGTTCAGATAATGAACTTCAAGTTGAACACCATTGTAAAACTTCATAACTTATACATATTTAGATAGCAATTTATATTTGTGATCATTGCCCTTTTCCTATAAAGAATAAACGTAATTCATATTAATGGGATCAATGTTGGTCTGTTTCATTTTTATTAATTGATACTGTTTTGTTTCATTGTTATTAATTGTTGCATATTATTAAGATCGATCTTAGCATGTTTCCTTTTTTTTGATTATTTGATACCTTTTTGTTTTATTTTCATTAATTGTTTCATATTGATGAGATCGAAGTTGGTCTGTTTCATTTTTATTAATTGAGACCGTTTAAGTTTTAATTAATTGTCGCTCCTTATACACCTGCTGTTAAGTTAGCTTCTAGGATCGAACTTACTACTCCAACTCTTCCCCAGTTTTGAGAGCGACGCCTTAACTGAATGCATAATCGAAGCACCGTTGCATGCCATGATTTTCCTTTTTTTTAAAAATTATAATGGCAACGAAAACCAGATCAATCATATAAACATTTTAACAGTTTATGAAAATTGTATAAAATCAAAAGAACTGACTTTTTTAAAATTATATTGCTCAGGAACTATTCGTCTGATTTTTCAAATTTAATTTTTTTACCATACAAGGTTACATTCTTTGAAATAACGTAAAAAATTGAATACCTTACAATTCAAAACTTTTTCGACTATCATTAATTGAAACAATATAATATATTAGTTACTAAGAATTATTTTTTTGCTTGGAATTGTCTTTGTATCAACGAATTTCATAATTGTGTAAAGAATTTTTTTTACACAGCTTAAAAAGTTCTCAAGATTGGCAAAATTCGCTTGAAGTAAAATTAATATTATTGGGTCCAAATTTTCGATGACTCTTCTCTCCTGACCAAACTATAAAGACCATATTACCCAGATTGTGGCTACATCATGCAATTTGGAGACTAAAAATAATCTTTTGTATTTATTCATATAAATATGTTTTTGTGCTTAATAACATTACAATTCCTCAATTAACTTAAAATTCCTTCTGCTCAAGGCACGCCATTGAAATGATTTCAATTACATTTTACAATTTATATTAGGGAAATGACTAAATATTTATAAATCTAAAGATTTCTGCCCCGATATCTCGAAATGTGTTTTCAAAAGTTCAAGCATTATGCTGGTTTCAAGGAAATTTTTGTAAGTTTCGAACGTTTAAAAAGTTAACTATAAACACTACTATTAAACAAATATTAAAAATGAGCTCGTGATCATGCTCGAAATTTCTTCAGATTATTTTGAGTTTTCTTTACGAGAATGATAGTATAATGGCAGTAATTTTATCTCATATTATCGACATTCTCAGAATTTTTAAAGCTCTTTTATTTCAAGAAAATGCCTAGAATCTTGAGAAAGTATCGAACTCGTTCTAAGACCTTAATCATAAAATTTCTGAAAGTTTAACCATTCTTATTCGAAATGAGTTGAAATTATCTGTTTTATTTATGGTATTGCTCATTCTAAAGTAGCATAAGAGATTTCAAACCATCTAGTTTAAATTTTTTATACTGTAAAAAATTCCGGATCAACTTACGATAAAAAGTATGGCGTGCAACATCCGTAATGTCTATTTTGCCGTAAAATACATTTCTACTCTTGAATTTCATATAGTAATTTTATTGGTAATATTTATTTAATGTTATTCAGGGTTTTATGGTAAATACCACAGTAAAAATTACGGTATACGCGATTCTTAGTTCAGTAAAATTTAGAAAGTTAAAAAGTTTATTTTGTAGTAAAAAGTGGCACCAAAATACGGGTATTTTCTACCGTAATCTGGAATTATTTTACAGTGCAGTGAGATGACGCAGGAAGAAAAAAACATAACAAAAAATGAGTTATGATTATCATACTTTACATGTGTTTTGAAATTCTTCCTCGGCCAAGAACGGGCGAACAGATCGTAAATATTTTTCTAGTGATGAATGCAGAGGTGGAACTGGAAGTTTAGGAAGAGACTTATGATAATTCATCATCTCTTTGCTCATTTTTATGGAACTTAAAGGATGGGTTGATGCAAGCTTTTCATGTTTTAAAATAATTGGTTCTGCTCTTGCTAGCTATAAATACATAAAATTAATTTTTATTGTTGTCTTTTTTTCTTATGTCATTTTCATAATAACATTTTCAAAATATTCGTTTAAATTCGCTATAATTCTCTATATCTTTATCTATATATTTATATCAATCTATATATCTATACCTAGCAATATATTTATCTATCTATATATCTATACACAGTTTTCCTTAATTGTTCAGCAAACTTTTAAGGGAAGTAATGCACATAATGCATAAGAATTACTTAGGAAACCATGACCGGAAATGTCCTCTTACACTGCTGGGGACTCTCTCTTATTATGGACATGTTGTACGCGTGCCTTTGAACTCGCACTTTTATTTTTCTAAAATACATTAACTCCATGTTTAATTTATGCTACTATTATTTTATTTTATAATCATCGTTGAACAGCCGACCCAATATCTTGGGCTTACGACAACTAATGCCTAACTCCATAGCCTAGTGACTTTGAACCCAATCCAGAAGACAAGGGAACTCCTGGTTCAAGTGTTTTGAAAAGTTTGAATTTGAGGAGAACCTTTTGATGGAACTAACCCGAATTTGCGTTTTAGGGAGAAGAAGACCACGAGAAGATCCCACGGTTAACCTGACGGCAATGGGACTCTAACCCATGATCCGTCTACCACTGTGGTCGGAGCAAGCTGGATGTGGAATTCGTATGGACCAGCAACCGCTGGGATTTGAACCGGGTTCACCTCATTAGACGGTGAACACTCTATCCCCTTAGCCATCGTGGATATGTTTCTATTATGTTTTATTTTATATCCGTCATTGAAAAAGCCGACCCAGTTTTTGGGTTTACGACTACTAATGTTCAACTCCGTAGCCTTGTAATTTTGAACCAATCCAGAAGACAAATAAACTCCTGGATCAGTACCCCCAAAGGTATGATTTGTTTAGTTATTGTCGAGTGTTCCATTTAAATAGGGTCAGAAATGTATCGTAATTTAATAATGATTAATCGAGTTTGTCCAGTTTGTCGCCAAATCATCAAATTACGATGAAACAGCTAATACTAAACCTATATGAAAGCAGTTTTGTGGCAATAATAAATAGAAAAAAAAAAGTTGAGATAATTTAGATATCTGACGCTCAAACGTACACGATGTAGCAGTTCCTAATAGAAAAGCAGCCTTCACGGCATTTGATAACTTTACCGGTCATGGTTTCCTTGGTACTTCTTAACCCGTATGATGCGCCTTACTTCCCCTAAAAGTTTGTCGAAATATTTACGAGGCATCCTGCATAGATAAATTAACGATCATACTCCGTGTTTCCCTATTCCTACAGCTATCTTTGGTTCTTGGTGTAATGAAACACTTAAACCCACCACTGTAAAACATTTTAGATTATATCAACACCAAAAATGGTGGCAAATACTTAAAACCAAAATTGTAGTATTAAATTGCCACACATAACCCTTAGATCTAGCTGTTTTACTATTCCAAGAACAAAGAATGTTCTTTCACACTATTTGGTGTAGAATAGCTGTCTCGGCTTTTGTTAATCAGTAATTTAAATTTTTTTAAAAATAGTAAAACAAGTTACAGATAAGAGTCATTAAAGTTAACCTTACAAAATATAATATTAAGTAAGGACTATTAAATTAGGTTGCATATGTACAGAATTTCTTAAAGTAAGATTAGTTAATCGCACATACGCTCAGAATAGAGAGAATATTTATATACATTCAAGCAAGGTTAACAAAATGGATATTAAATATTATATAATTATTTAATATTTTTAGCGAATTTAGGCTAATCATCCTATAAGTTCATTATTATCTTTATTGTATGTACAACTAAAAATATTTATGCCTGTTTATAATAGTTTACTTACTTAGTTTTTTGAAATGTTCACATCTTGCGAGCCAAATTAAATTGTTCACCATCTTTGCTTTAGCGTAAACAAAAATTATCGATTCTTTGACTGTTTCAAAACATGTGCCATCATTGGCAAGAATAATACATGACTGGAATAAAATTATCTGAGCTTTTCATAAGCTTTATCATTTGGTGCTAAGATTTCACTACATCCTTTTAAGTGTGTATGAATGCTCAATTCTGAGCTATGTTGAAATCACGCATAATTTGTAGAGTTTTTCAATTCGGATAGGTATTACAGTCACTTATACATTTTAGTGTTAGAACATAGATAAATTTTATGTACTTTTTTCAAAATTATGTACTTCATTTAAACTTGTAAAATTATAAAAATTTCGGAAATAGATAAGGAAATAAAAAAATATATCAAAGCATATATATTTCATTTAGCCTACTTATCTATCTTATCTAATATATCCTATTTAATCTGTCTTATTTAAATTCAATTGATCATCGACGATATTAATGTTGTTAAAATTTAAACAAAATAAAAATGATTTTAAGATTTAATATTGAATAAGGCAAAAAATAATAATAATAATAATAATAATAATGCGCTCTAGAACTAAATTAAAAAATTACTCAGAAATAAATTGTCCATATTTTGCTCAAAATAAATGTTGTTTTTCAAAATAACTTAATAATTTGAAATAAATATTAATAATTCCAAATAAAAAAAATCTAGAAATAAAAAGCAACGTCATAATCACTATCAACAACAAGAACAGTAATAATGATAATATTAATTACAATAATAGTAATTACCTTCCCGGACAATAGTCTGAAAAGCATGATGTTATTCTTTTTAACAAGTGTGCAGACTCTAATATTCAAGACATGTTCAATTGTTTTTAAGTTTGTTGTGTACACAGAGTCGGATTAATGACAGCGTCTGTGTACACAGTGTTTCTTTATTGAGATAGTATTAACCATTTTGATTACAATTTTATTTCGCAATATGACAGGCTTATTTTAACTATTTTGTTTGGATGTTTGCAAGGTAACTTGCCTTTAAAGTAAAATTTAAAAGCTTCATAGTCATTATTTAAAACAAGATAAGGGAAAAAATATTGGAGAAAAAATGTAGTTAAATTTTCCGTATTTTTTTAACAAATATGAATTTCAAAAAAAAAATTTACTCATCGAATGAAATTGGTGAGAAGTATACTTCTCATGATTTAATTAAATTTTTAATTGACAGGGTTAAATTTTATTTCGTTGATAGACCTGGAATCATAAAGTTAGTGAAAACTAAATTTTTTTTCCTCAACGAGCTTTAAAATTTCCAACAGTCATGCAATTTAATGAATATTGATATTTCCTTTGATGTATCTCTGTATTGGTAGCAGTAAATCTTTAAAAAAAATCTAATTCTTTAGCATATGATTTTAAATTTACACGCAGCTTTTAAAAAGGAAAGGGTTCAAGCTGGCATTTTCTGAAAAAAACATATTTTAATTTCTGCTCAGCCAAAAATCTTACATAGTCGTTTGTTGCATTTTATAAGTAATCTTAGAATTCTTCAAGGGCCATTTTCACTTAAAACCCTTTCTTTACTCAAGAAATATTCGATTTCAATCAAATAATCTTACGCTGGAGGAATGTTCTAAAATGTATTGCAAGAAGCCAAGTTACCCAGTGTTTAAGATACCGTCAGTCACAAAATCTTGAGAGAAAAAAATATTTTCTTTTACTGCGTTTCAAATATCACATTTGAAGCGAAAAAAAAACCGAATATAACCGGATCCTTATCGACGAAAAGTTTTTTTTTTTTCGGTATCAAAACTTTTTCTCTTTTTCAATACGCTTTTCTTCATCTTATGCACCATACCTCTTTCGAAAGGTAGAAAACCCTTTTATGTAGGTATTTTTTAACTTTCTTTAATACTTGTCTTTTTAAAATGAAACTTTCAAAAGATTTTTTCAGTGGCTAAAGAATTCGGTAACCGAACGAAATCAAAAATAGTTTTAAAATATCAAAGCGTATAATGTTACAAGAAAGGACTTGGTGAAAATTTAATTTAAGTTTGCTACATTTTACACAATGTTTTTTTTTTTATATTTGAAGATCAATTGTAAATCAATCAACAGTCTCGTGTAAAGTTACAAAGATTTAAAAGTGAAAAAAATATGTTAAATTGCTGAAATATTCACAGGAGATTTGATAGTTATGCAGAATTAAAGAAGATATCTGCAAATTATTTCCTGGCTTGTAGATACTGAGCTTTTTTCGGGCTCTTCCTCTCTCCGAGCTTTTTCCGGCTCTCTGAGCTTTTTCCGGCACTCATCGGAGATATCATATTAGAATGAAATCTGAATTACTAAAAGGCGAGCGAGAGAAGGTGGGAACCGATCAGATACCCAGCTCCTATCACGGGGATTCGAACCCCGCACAGAGCCGAAGCCTCTATCAATCATACCGCAAAGTCACTTTAACTGTCCACTGTCAATCCATCTACGATTAACTAGGCAGATATCAACAAATAGAAATACCATCCAATATGAATACAGTAAACAGTTAGTTGCCATTCCCAACCACAAAATTATGACTAAAGATGGATTTATTTCACTCAAGGATGTAGTTCAGCCTCTGGCTTGGACATCTTTATTTTTTATGTCCTGTCAAGGGATCGTATCAGATTATACTCGTACTGGCTTGTGAACCAATCGGCCTATATTATTATTTGAATGTCGTAACATTGCTTTACTTTTTGATTAATCGGTATACTTAAGGTTTATATAACTGTTGCATTGTTGATAAGTTAAGTTGTTGAACTATAATTCCTTTCAAATTAGCGACACCAATATTTGGAGCCAAATCAAGTTGATGAAGTGTATCGTGCTAACTAATCCCTTTTAAACTTGATGAAAGGATACTTTAAGTTCCACTTAAACGGACAATTGGTTCAAATTGACTTCAGGCGCGTTGGTTAAGTACCGCAAATATTAAATAAAAAGAATGTAAGACTACATGCATTTAATTTATAACATATTAATATGATATTTTAAGATACACATAAATCTTATACCAAGCCTACGTCGAAGTATATAATTGGGTATCTGGAGGTGACGTCATCGTGGGTGAATCGTAGACATTATCGATTCAGAAGCCAATCAGGTTTGACACACACGCGTGCCGTCACTTACAGATATCCAATTAAATCTGAGTCGAATCATATTGTTAGAGACAATCACTTCACTTCTTTTGGAGTTGCAAGTTTTCCGATTAGATATCATTAATTGCTACCGAAATTAACTTCAATTTATGCTTATGTTAACCTTAAAAATAGAATTTTGAAATACGGAAATGTCATCAGTTACCATTTATGGTGGTAGCAAGTTTGTTCTGTATTGTTGTTCTAAGTACCAATTTCATGATTCAAAGTTGACACGATGTTTCAGGAAGAGTTGTAGATGTTTATATTGACATTTACATTGCATTTCTTATCACTTTAAACACATAAATTCTTGTTACGAACACATATTTTCTTTTGGTGTTATTTTAGTAAATTTGTTTTTTTTTTTCAATCTATTGTTTTTTTTAAAAAATAGATACCCAAATCAATAATAAAAATAGGTAATATAATTTTTCTAATTGAGTATTTAGAAAATTATCTAACATTCTTTATATATAAACATAAAACTTACTGAACCAGTGGTTTACGTTGACACCATGTTTCAGGAAGAGTTGTATTTGTTTACATTAACATTTACATTGCATTTCTTATCACTTTAAACGCATACATTTTTTATGAACATACTTTTTCTTTTCTTCTTTTGGTGTTGTTTTGTTTAATAAGTAATAAGTTTTCTATTTTTTTTAAAAATTATTCCGTTGCTTTGCCGTTTCAATCCTTTTTCTTAAATACATGACAATAATCGATAATTTTTCTAATTAAGGATTTAGAATAATTATCTTACATTCTTTGAAAAATAAACAAAAACATAAAACTAACTAAACCAGTAGTTTGATTTCAAACGGAAGCGTTGGCACGTAACCATAACTTAGACATTGCAAAATTTTGTTAAATATTCTCTCAGCCTCAGTCAAAAATGTACCGAATAACACAATAAATCATAGAATTTAAATCCTAAACTAATGATAATAATAGAGAGTTTTTTGAATAAAGAATTTAGAAAAAGTATCTCGTTTTTTTGTAAAAACAAATGAAAACATAATAATAAATAAACCAGTGGTTTGCACGTTTTTGATTGTTTCTACGTTTTAATTGAGCAGTGAGTTGAAATGGGACTGTTGTAACGTAACTGTAACTGAAGCAAAGCATTTTAGATGCTTACATTGTTTAATATTCATCTAGTTTCCAGCATACAAAAAAAAAATTCAATAATATTATAAAACAATGCATTCAAAAACTCTTTTATGACTTAAAATTTATTTTGACACCAAAATGTCTTGAAAATACACATTTATGTTACATACCAATGGGAACTAGAGTTAGAGGTAGATCTGTCTGAGGTCAAATAGGTCAACTGTGTGGAAGAGGATTTAAAAATTCTAAAGAATTACTAATTAGAGAACAATCGCAAAAAAAGAGCAGAATGGAGGAAGTTTGTAGGGAAGGCTCTGGCCCACAAAGAGCTGCCATACAAAAAGAAGAAGTGTTGACTGTACACAAAGCATCTTTTATAAGTTACTGTGGTTGATTTAGCATTAACGGTAACCCGCAAAGCACTTTTAACCCTAAAAAGACCCACCATTGTTATATACCTAGAAGTTTAGCACTTCCCCAGACAGTTTGTGTGTAGATCAATAAGAAATCAAAAATCTTAAAATATAATCATAATTAATTAAAAAAAACATCTATAGAGACTTTATCATTGAAACTTTATGGTATTCTATTCGTTTAGGTTAACTAAAATATTTGATAAAGCGAAATATTTGTTTTTTTTTATTTATATACATCAGTTTTCTAGATAATCGAATCACCTTTTCTCTGTTATTAAAGAAATAGGGAGATTATACATAGATTTAAA
Organism: Parasteatoda lunata; assembly: GCA_949128135.1. Lineage (NCBI taxonomy): Eukaryota > Metazoa > Arthropoda > Arachnida > Araneae > Theridiidae > Parasteatoda > Parasteatoda lunata. The sequence goes on along the minus strand of OX421974.1, from coordinate 50,042,559 downwards.
TACTCTAGTGTTTTTTTAATGAAACTAGGGTACCTTATATATAATAAAGGGAGCCTCAGACCCAAAACTACCTGTTGCTTTATACCCAAAAGTAAGGGATAATTATACAAAAATACGTAAGGAGCCACCCTGGCCCCTTTTTCATTCCAAGTATAAGGTTTCATATACATATTTCTATAAAATTAACTCATAAATGAATCAATAGGCACTTAAATTGGATTAAATTATTAAAAGTCAGAAAAACTGAACACTTTCAGTCAAGTTTTTTGTCTAATTACAGAGCAACAAAAAACAACATGGATCAAATAGGTCCCATCCGTATTTCTAGTGTTAAGGCAAATGCTAGATACTATTACCGATCACGATGCATCAATTCATTACAAATCCTATATTAGAACATTATATGTCAAAATATTATAGATATTTATTGCTAAACTAAATTTCTGAATGCATGATACGAAAAATTGTATGGTGGTCGTAAAAGGAAAAGTAAATAAAAAAATAATAAACTAATGAGATAAACGCCTGAAAAAATATATAAACTATAATATGTATTTAGATTTAAAAAGGGATTCCTTATAAAAATGTTTTCAATTAAATAAATATAGATAACGTGATATCAATGCACCATAGATTAACTGGAGTTTAATGAATGTTTAAACAATTCAGGAAGCTGCACCAGTTTCGGAAATTGAAAAGGAAATTAATATTTCATACCGTTATTTGCTGAATTATTGATGATGAGAGTTTATCTTTAAACGTATCATTTATCTGTTATTCAGCAAAATTTTGGATGCTATGGGAAATACCGAAATATTTTGATATCAGAATTGAATTTATTTGAATGACTTATTTATGTTTATGTGAATTTACTGAATTTTCTCAATTTCTGAGTTATCTATCTTGTACAAACCATCCTCCATAAATGTTTTGTATGAGTGAGAATAAATATTTTGGTTATTGTTCATCTTAAATGTACAGTACTTAAAATGGAAAACGGTCCACCCTGAATAACTTTTGATCTTATGATCGGATCTTCTCGTTCTAGCACTCATACGTTTAATTTTTCAAAACGTTTTGCTCAAAATTCTGCATCTTAGAAAGTATTCGTCAGTTTTCGCTTAAAATTTGGATTTTGTCATTTGAGATTACCTTCTTTAAAATAACTTAAAAACTGCTTAGTTTGCAATTCAAAAATTTTCCGGCGATTATTAAATAAAATAATAAATATTAACTATATGTTATATTTTGCATGGAATTATCTTTTGATAAATAAATTTTATAGCTGCGTGCAAAAATTGTTAACTTCATTTGAAAAGTTTTCGAAATACGTAAAAAATATAATTTACATTAAAGGGTTCAAAATTTAGGACGCACTTTTGGGCCCACATTTCCCAGGTCCCTATGTTTTGGTAATCAGAAATGCAAATCTGTCAAGGAAAGGTACATTTATTCAGAGAAAGTAGGTTTTTGTCTCCAATTTCGTATTTTAGAATATCGTCTGCGCTAATTAATATTTGAGGTTGCCTCTTCACCTTATGCAAATTGAGTACTATTATGTGAAAATCCAATCATTATATCAAAAGTTTTTCAGGGGGGTTCGTGTTTTTATCTCGCTTAAAAGCATATTACCTGTATTAAAATATAACACCTAAAAATTCAAAATGTTGTGAATAAAGCTATGTTGCATATATAGGGAGGCTAAAATGAATATTTTCTTGATTATACTAATATACAGTGTCAGAATTAGACGACTTTGATGAAATGGTAGATTTGTTATATAATGTTTGGAAAATATAGGTTGATCCTCGATAACTGCCGAAGTTATTTAATTTGTTTTGCTTATTACAGTAAGCCTTATCGGCACATTACAAATGAAATTTGATGATAGTCCGATTTTCCATTTAGTCTACGACATATGTTGTGTGTAAACAATAAAAAAAATAATCTGCCGATGTTATTTAATTTGTTAGGCTTATTACAGTAAGTCTGGTCGGCGCATTGCAATTTGCAGAGAGTCAGAGTTTCCATTTAGTCTGCGACACATAAATAAGCGAGTTCTTGTAATATATATTGATCATTCTATTTTGCCCAATTCTTTTGTTTTTTTATGAAAAAATATAATATACAGAACAGTTTAATATGATGGTTCAATAAAAAAAGTAATCCACAGAAAGAAAACGATTAAAGCTATTATTGACTTATTATTTACATCGAGTCCATCAGATTTCTTAAATTACTATCGAAATAAAACTCGAAAAAAATGAGTGCCCGGGTAAATGAAATTTAAATATTTCATTACTTTAGTACGAATAAAACATTAGATTGTCAAATCACTATTGAAATAATATTTGTTCTAAAAGAAGGAAGGCTAGTTTTATTTATTAAGGAATATTTTAAAACAAAGAATCTCTTTCTTTAAAACCAGTGGAGATCACTAGCTCTAAAAAATTTTCTTTTCATTCCAAAAGACTATTAAAATAACAACAAAAGCGTTCATAAAACATATAAAATAAAGAAATTATTGCTTTTTAGAAAATTCCAGGACAAAGGAAGGCGAGTCTAGGAATATATCCCAAATCACATATTTTATTTGTCATTTGAGGCCAATTTATAAAAAAAAAGAATTTTTTTTAAAAAAAAGAAATTTTTAAGGAAGGTTTCTACTACAAAGCGAAATAGTGAATATAAAAATGTTTTTTATTAAGTTATTTTAATTTGTTATTTGTTTTGTATTTTATTAAATTATTATTGTGTGTTTGGTAAAGTTGGTTCTGATAAGGCATATCAGTAGAGTATAAATATTAAAAAACTGACTGCAAACTTTTTTGAACGCAGTAGAATATATTCATTTTATATGAAACAACTTAGCCTTTATTCTAATAATGAAGCAAAAAATCATCCAATTGTGGAGTAGTATTGGTAAGGGCTACATTGAGCTATAAACGTTTAATACATTGCTAAAAATTCCTTAGCAAATTACGGTATTAAGTACCTACACTTTGAGTACATCATACGTAAAATCCATTTTTACCATAAAATACTATACAGTAGCTTTTACAGTAATATTTACTCAGAGTGATTCAGTGAGTTACGGTGATTATTACTTAAAAAAATTACGGTATATCAGATTTTTGTTCCTTAAAAACAGAATTTACGATAAAATGTAACTTCTTACCGTAATTTGATACGGAATTTTTTTGCGAAATATTTGTTTAGTAAAAAAAAAATTGGCAAAAGATGAAGTACGAAATTTTATAACCCATAAACAAAAGGAAATAAGCAATTTAAGTAACATCTTTAGCAGTATAGAGATGATGCTGTTGATTAATTTATTACTTGATTTGTAGAATGGTTTTAAATAACTCTACTACTTATCTTAATTTCGGATTATCATGGGTTACTGAAAAATTCTCGACTCAATTAAATTTATAACGCTTTAAAAACAGGTTTTGATGTCTTTGTGTATTTAATATTATATGAGAGTGAGATAATATAAATTTAGCCTTGTTCATTAGATCTTAACCACCTCTTCATAACGCGAGGAAATGCGTTTTACCTCTCTCAGCCACTGTAGTTTTTCTTGTTCTTCTTTCATCTTTTTTCCCCTATCTCTGCTACTGGGGTTTTTCCAGTTTCGTTTTTCCTTTATTTTCCATTTTTTATGTTGGCAAACTTTTCGTTTCATATTTCTATCAATTATATTATATCATTTTCGTTTCTTCTCATTCACATCTGGCAAGTTTTAAAAATGGACGCCAATTTTTGCGTGCTTGAAAATAACGCCAAGCGTTTGAAACATTTCCTATTTATATATTTCTGTAACGAATGAAGTTTTCAACCTGGTAATGTCTTACCGCGTCAGTTTTTTGAAACTATTTATTTAACTTAACTATTTATTTAACTACTTTAAATTTTTAGATTTTCTTTATTAAAAAGTGTTCATACGCACTTTATTTAGTAGTTTGCAGTTTATTTCTCATTTTTGAATTAAAATAAATTAAAAATAAATTGAAAATTTATAATGCACGTAAATGTAAAAACAATTTGCATTTACATCAGCATTTTTTGCTGTGATCAACGCAAACAGTTTTGTAAAAGGACAAAAATGAATAATCAATTTACATGACCCTAGTTTTCGTACTAGTCAGCAGACAGTTATTTCTCCAGGATTTCTGGACACGGGGCAAGGAATCATTTCACCGTAAGGAATATGTCAAGTCTGACATAGATATTTAGTGATGCTTAAACGATTCAAGATTGACCCAGACAATCATCAATCATTTAAGCTTTGCTCGAGTTTCTCAAACTAGGGCACTAAGTTTTGAACTTATTTATATGATAGAGATATGTATTTTAAGAAAAAAACGAATAGAAGACCTTAACATTTTAAAACAATTGATAGTTTTATTTACTTTTACATAAAACGCTAGAAAAGATTTATAGATTAGATTGTTAAAGCTATTGTGAATATTTTTATTTTATAACTGTCGCTGAACAGCCGACTTAATTTGGGCTTACGACTACCAATATCTCCAAGGCCTTGTAGTTTTGTACCCAATTCAGAAGACAACGGATCTCCTGGATCAAGTAATGGGAGTGATTTTCCATGATTTTTGATGAAACTAAGCATTTGCGTTACATGGAGACGAAGACCACGAAATATTCCCACGGTTAACCTGATGGAAAGGGAACCCATGATCCATCTACCACTGAGAATATTTTACGTCAGCACTGTGGTTGGTGCCAGCTGGGTGCAGAATTCGATACAATCATCCATCGCTGGGATTCGAAGCTTGGTTACTAGAGCATTGAAGGAAACAGACATGCATTGCCATAGTCATTTGAGCTGTCATTCCCCATAGAGGTGTATGCAATGTTTTACGTACACCGAGCTGGCATCTATGCATTTGATGTACGCAAAGGATAGGATCTAGTTATAAAAATCGTCTGTGCTGCTGTGGCTATCCAACAAAATCCAGGCTTATTTGAGCGAGTCTGCCATTCCATGGCCTGACGGTATAACTCATGACTAGCAATGGCGGAAACTTTGAACATCTTTTTTTTGACAATTTTACATATCATCGGAAAACTCTGGGCTAACATCCAAAACAATTGGAAGAAATTTTGTCACAGTCCTCGTAAGAAGGCTGTGGTAAACTTCAGACTCCCAACAGGCCATGACTGCTTGGCAGAGCACTTCAACAGAATAGGTATCATTCCATCTAGTGAGTTCCAAATCTGCAATTCGGGAAACATGAACTCAGTCCACTTGCTTGTATGCCCTTTACTAGGCAAACAATCTCAAGAGCGGGGTGATCCTTGTAAACTTTACTGGGATGCCAGAAATCACATGAACTCTCTGTAAAGACCACTCCTCTTTCTTCCCTGTATATATTTTTTTACTTTATTTTTATCTTTTTGTGTTAATATGCGTTTGTCTAGTGTTTTCTTTGTTTGTAAATGTAATTTTGTTCCTATTTACTCCTTGTTTGTGTCTACTTAAAGCTTAACATTGTATATGAATTGATATTTCCAATAATGTCATAAATAACAGCATATCTCCCACAGTAGATTTGTTATCTTTCACCAATAAATATTTCAGAAGATCCCTGTCTTGTGTTTGTTACTTGTCCATGTCACACTACTTCCGTCCAAGTCACATATTTCCGACCATGAAAATCTGCATCTTTTTGATAATCCATATTTTCTCTTAAAGTTTTTTCCCATAATCCTGGGACACCAGGTACTAAATGATCCATTAGTGTATTATATACATTATTTGTTTGCAAATTCTGTTCGATGTGCTTTTTTTGTTTCTTATAGTGAATTAATAAATTTCATGGTTACTATGTCCTACAAGGTAACAGAAATATTTCTTGTATGTTTTGTTTCTTTTTTTTTTTTTTTTTTTTTTTTGTAATTAGAAAAAAACAAAAAATATATATAAAAATAATTGAATGCTATGAAAAAATATTTTAAAAATGAATAAATATGTTAAAAGTACTTCAACATTTTGTTCGGTAAAAATATTGCTTTTTTGGATTTACATCCAAACACAAATTGCTTTTTATAATTTATTTAATTCTGTAAAATATGACCTATCTATTGCTGATTTGTTAAGGGCATTGTTCATTTGTTGAAGAGGAGGATTTGTTACAGTAATTTGATAAAGAGATTATCAAACAAACGTCTTATTTAAACTTTATACACCGTGAATTATTGAGAAACTAATCCCTTTATAAAGCACTGGCACTTTGGATGCAGCAAACGTAAAATCAATTTTCCAGTAAAATTCATTCTTACTGTAAAATATTATACCGTAATTTTTAAAGTAATATTTATTTAGTTATAATAATTCAGTGATTTTACAGTAATTATTGTTGTAAAATTACGTAGAGTGTTTGTTACATAATATGTTCTGTGTGGGGGGTGGCAAAAATGGAGTACACTGATGAAATCAAGGTAAAAATTATCCGCACTTAGTGTGCCGGTAATTTTTACCTTGATTACACCCGTGTACTCTTACAGTTTATTTCTCCAAACATCAAAGCACAATTAAAATGTTTTTTGTCTTATGTTGGATTAGCTACCAGCATATGGTTAAAAAAATCAATTTTTACCAAAATTTCGAAAACATTGCTATAATTTATATAAATTCCTGCAATATATAGTTAATTATATCTATATTATATACATAGTAATCTATTGATGTATATATAATTGTAATTTATGATAATTCCGGTAATATATATTATAAATTTACTTGAATATTTTTATTATGAATTAAATTTCAACCTAATTGTCCGAACTTAATTTAACTTAATTGTAAGCTTAATTGTCAGATTTTGTTATGCTCCGTCTTTTTAAGAACTGCTCATATTAGAGTGCTATTTATGAAAACATTCAATGTTTACATATATAATTATTCAATGTTTACATATTTATTTTATAACCGTCGTTGAACAGCCCACTCAATTTTATGGATTTACGACTACTAAGGTTCAACTCCATAGCCTTGTAATTTTGAACCCAATCCAGAAGTCAAGACTCCTGGATCGAGTATAGGAAGAAATTTGCCTTCGTGGAGGGCTTTTTGATGGAACTAACCCGCATTTGCGTTACAGGGGGAGGAAGACCACGAGAATCTCCCACGGTTAGTCTGACGACAAGGGGACTCTAACCCATGATCCGTCTACCACTAAGGATATTTCACGTCAGCACTGTAGTCGGTGCTAGTCGGATGTGGAATTCGTATCGACTGGGATTCGAACCCGGTTCACCGCATTGGAAGGCGAACGCTCTATCCCCTAATGCTCAACCTCATATGGCGGATTTTACAAAAACCTTTTTGTGAAAGTTTTGTTAAGAGATGTTAGACCATCCACCACATTGCCCCAATCTTGCTCCAACTATTTCTCACTTTGTTCATTAAACTAAAGAATTTCGTCATCTGTTGTCACTTTCCTACACATATACACTTACTTGTAACACTATGATATTTGGTTCTGAGCCTAATTTATCATAAGGTATGAGAAGTTTTTCAATTCTTGCACTGAGAAAAAAATGTATTGTTAAAACAACCAGAATATAGTCAGAAATTTTTATCGAAGAGCTTTGGTAATGATTTTGGAAGAACTAACAATGAAATATGATCTTTTAATATGTGTATTTTTAAGGGCTTTAGTGTATGTGGTATTTTTTAAAAAGAATTATTTTTCAATATCTCTGAAATCTGGAATTACATTTAGATCCAGCGAATAATCCATATATCACTTATTTCGATTGCCTTTTTCTAATAACAAATATGGATAATTCTGATAAGGATATGAATTTATAGAAAAAAATTTATAATATTTCACTTATTTTTAAATCAAAATTTAATTACTGAATTCTTTAATAAAGAAATGTGTTTCCTAATAATCATTTCAAACGTTCATAATAATTTTTTTTCATAACAATATAAAAATGTTTTTTTTTGGCTAGACTATATTCATCTCTAAGACTGCGAATTTAACTATTGAACATAAAACCAAATTTAAGATTATTAATGATAAAACTATGAAAAGATTTCATTCATCTTGTTAAAAATGCAAAAGTTAAAAATTCAAAATAAGATAGCTTTTTAATGGTAAATCCATACACAATTGTCTTTATTTACTTTCATTATAACGCCAGGTTTCCTCAAGAAAGAAAACGTTTTTTTCCTTAAATTTAATTTTTAGTTTTGTATTTTTACTAACAACGTGGAAACAAGATCTTTAATTTTGAGAACCAGAATTAGCAGTAAACCACTACCATATTGAATGGAAAAATTATAAATTACACGGTTTAAATACCATATATTTCTTTATATTTATATCAGAATTGTTTTTTTTTATAAGAAATATCATTACATATAGCAGAATTTTTTTTTCATTCTGTGTGAATCTTAGGAAGAGAAAAGAGTATTTTTCACTAAACAAGGATTTTCGCTAATGAATTTTTTCACGCAATTTTATTTTGTTTCGTGTTTTAGTCTATGAAATTTAACTTTCCAGGCGACCTTCATATTTTAGTTACATTTTGGTAAATTAGCCTGACATAAAAGAACGTTGTAAATTGGAATTGAACAATAAAAACTAAAAAAAAAATACTCTTTAAAAAAATAATATAGATAACCTATATTGAGAAAAATAATGAGAGAACTTACAGAAAATGTTATCTTTTCTTTTCCATTTATTTCATTTCATTCAGATTTTCCGTTTTATTTTCTCCTTTTTGCTAGTTTATATATTACTAACTAGTAAAACTTTCCTACTTTGATCTAGATAAGCAAACATTACTGTACTTTGACACAGGTCTCATTTGAAGGGATCTTTCAAAATGTTTGCTTGTTCAAAAATTCTTATTTTTATTTCGTTAATAGAAACGTTTTTGGTATTAGTACAAAAATATATCTAGGAAAAAAAGCAAATGATAAAACATGAACGAAAATAAAGATATGAAAAGTCTACGAAAATAAATATATGAAGATATGAAAAATTAAAATCTAAAAACTTCAAAGATAATCAGTATAAAAGTAAAATATAGAAAAAAAAATTTTTAAAACTAAAATTAGAACATATAAAAGCTTTTAAGAATAATAATGAGTGAAATATAAGTCTGGAAAAGCTTAAGAAAAGGAAATATGAGAGCGAACGAGAAAAAATATAATAAACAATTATCTTAAAATATTCAGGCTTATAAAAAAGGAAGACATAAAAATATCATAGAAAGGTAAAAAAAACTATATATAAATCTATTATTTGCTCTAAATAGGAAATTATCAAAAAATCTAAGCATACGAAGACTCTAGATACTTAAAAAAAAAAAAAAAAACAATAGCAATTTTTTTTAAATCTAGGTTTCTGCAACTTGATATGATTTTTTCCCCAGAACAATTTAAAAAAAATTTTTTTTCCATGCTAAAGTAAAGTTATTTAAAGTTAAGTAATTTTATTTACGATATTTTTAACTTCATGTTCCTACGTACAGGTAAAATTCCAATTACAGCATTATTAGTGTATATTTTTTAAAGAAATTCATATTAAAGTTGTTCTAACGAAAAGTTGTAATAATTTTAAAATATCAGTTTCAGAGTTTAAATACCAGAGATGTTAATGCCATAAAGGCGGTAGAAGAGGGTATGAAATAAAAAAAGCAATAATCTATGTTGTTGTTGTTGTTTCTTATCCCTTTCTGGCCTGACGAAGTCAGACCAGATCTATGAACCCACTGACCTAAAGAAAATCATAGACCAAAAAAGGAGTAGAGTAAATGTCTTCCCAGAGAAGACCAAGACAGTTCGGGATGTGATCGGCGGAAGCCTGGTGTAGATGGCATTTAGGGCAAATAGGGTGGATTTTAGTTCCTTCGGAAAAGTTAAAACCTTTAAGATGGCCAGTAGCTAGGCGGGAGATGGTAGTGCAGATTCTCCTTTCAAAGGGAAGAGTCAAAGAAGCTCCAGGCTTATTTCCCTTGTACCAATGGTGGGTGGGGGGAACCAGCCAGTCTCTGAGAAGCTGGGACTTCTTCAGGGAGTAAAGTTCAGGATAGGTAAGATCAGAAGAGGTAGGGTGCAATAAAAGCAATAATCTATTAAACCAATAACCTCGAAACTTACTTGGACATATCTCGTTTTTTATTCAATTCAGAATCTGTTCAGAATAAAATTCCTTTTCAAATGAATAAAAAACCAAATCTGTCAATAAATGATGAGCTGTGCTGGCTAAGGAGATGGAACGGTCACCATCCAATGATGTGACTCGAATTAAAATCCCAGCGATAGCTGGTGGAAACAAATTCCGCACCCGGCTCGCACCGACCACAGTACTGAAGTAAAATATAATAATTGGTAGACGGAACTTTACTGTCTGGCTAACCGTGGGAGGTATTTGTGGTTTTCTTCTCCATATAACGTAAATACTGAATCCTTCCATCAAAAAAGTCCTCTGAGAAGCAAAATTCAACCTATAAAAGATCTAAGAGTTGTCTTCGGGATTGGGTTTAAAATTACAAGGCTACGGACTTGAACATTAGTTGTCGTAAACTCAAAAATTAGGTCTGCTGTTCATCAACGGTTATCAAAAAAAATATAAAACACAAAATGTTCAAAATAAAATGGAACCTTTCAGGACAGCCCTGATAATAAGTTACTATCGAGTTATTGTTGCTCAGGGGATAGAGCGCTCAACTTCCAATGAGGTGAACCTGGCTCGAATCCCAGAAATGACTGGTCGAAACGAATTCCACTCCCGGCTCGCCCCGACCAGAGTGTTGGCGTAAAACATCCTCAGTGCTTGAGGCATCATGGGTTAGGATCCTCTTGCCTTCCGACTAACCGTGGTAGGTTTTCCTCCCCATGTAATGCAATTGCGGGTTAGTTCCATCAAAAAAAGTTATCCACAAAAGCAAATTTCTCCCAATACTTGATCCAAGAATTCCCCTGTCTTCTGAAATGGGTTCAAAATGACATGCTTACGGAATTGAACATTGGTAGCCGTGAACCCAAAATTGAGTTGGCTGTTCAACGACGGTTGTAAAATGAAATGAAGCACTGTAAAATTTTAAACATGCGTAAAAAATACTATAACAATATTTCTTTAAGTTGAAGCTTTATTCATACTAGCACAACAGAAACAATTAATGAAAACATACTAATGTGCAACTTCATAATTAAAATAGCATTAAATCAACGACGATTTTAAATTATATGATATTTTTGACTAAATTTAAATGTTTTTTGAATAAAATTCAAAGAATTTTTTTTCTGGTCAGGGCTTGAAGAATAAGGTCATTTTTACAAAACAAGTTTTAAAAAAAGAAAATATTCCTGAAAATATTCAATAATGAAATTATAAAAAAGAAAAGTATATGAACAGTTGTACGCAGTATGTTGATATACCACTTTTATTTCATACATCAAACGATTTTGATTAGTTCTAATTTAATATAGGTTTTATAGAATGCCTTTTATTTTATGATTTTTTTATGTTTTTTGTTGAATTTATTTAAGTTCATAAAAATAAAATATTCTTTAAAACTTCTATGAGCAATGAAAATAACACATTTCCATGTTGAGAAAATTAAATTCAGCTATTAAAGGAAAAGTTAAACAAAAAAAAAAAGCTATGTAAAAAAATGATGTTTTTATTTTTTAAGCAATCTCACATTTGTAAAATAAGAAAAGATGTGTTAACTTTGTAAGATTTTGTTTCCGCGGAAAGAATACTACCCATTTTTTTTTAACGGAGCTGAACAGAAAATAATGTGAAAGAAAATATATTCAATTGTAATACACTCTAAAAATGTATCTCCGCGAATATTATTTTTAACTTATTGAAAAATTACTCAAGTATACTATTCAAAATGTACCTTTCATCTATTTTTAATGCAAATTACTTTTAATTTGTTTTCTTGATGAAATATAACTAGCTTTTATTTTCTAAACAAACTAGTTAAAGTAATTATAGTAATCAACAATGTCATTTTGCTTAAATTTTTCTTTTCTATGTGTTTTCAGTTTCTTATTTTATTGCTTTTAGAAATAGAATATCGTGTTGGGAAAAAAAAGGAATGGCTTCTTTTCTCTTGATATATATTAAAAACGAAAGACAATGTATATAATATATCACTTGGTTTATTTTTCACCGGTTTATTTTATGACACTAAAAATTAAAGAATAAAATGCATGAATATTAGATTTTCTATATTTGAAAAATTCTTAAAATGATTAAGCTGGCAATAAAAATTTCTGATTGCATAGAGCAAAAATTAATGTCAAAATTTGTACTTAATTAAATTGATAAAAAACAGTGTGTCGAAACTACCAGAATATAGTTAAATTCACTCTGTTTTTATCTCAATGTGAACACCAAAAAGCTCAGTAATTTTTTCCGAAGTGCTTTGGTAATGACTCGGTTAAAAGCAACAATAAAATAGTGATTGAAATTAAGTGATAAAATTTGAAAAGCGTAGTAAAAATTGGTAATTTTATCGTGATAAATTATACCTCTGCATAAACATAATTTATTTGGTCAAATTTATTTTTCGTTTGGTGTTTTTTCTAAATGTGTAGTAATAAGAACTATAGTTTTAAAAACCACAATTACTAGTAAAGTGTTACCAAATGAAAGAAAAAATTACCCAATGAATGATTTAAATACTGTCTATCTTGGTTCTATTTGTATAATTATGATTTTTTTTCACCAAAAACGTCAGTGCCGTGCAGTCCGGTAATTTTACCAGATTTAAAAAAAGCAGCCTAATATTCTTTAAACCAACCTAATATTCATTAAAACATCATAAAAAGCCTGATATTCCTCAAAGCTTAGTAATTCTACTTATGTTTAAAATGTGATACTTCTACTTTTGAAAGAAGATTACTCCTTAGATGTTTTTTTATCTCTTTTACTTTAAAATAGTAAATCTCACTGTTTCTTATACTGTAACGTTTCATAAGACAATGAGATCTTTCTCGTTTCTCAAATAACCCGGATTCGTATCTAATTTATTACTGATGGTCTATTTAATTATTAGTGAATAAATATCTTTCTCTAATAAAGAAAACTTATCAATTACGGAAAAACTGGTTGAAGGGTAAGTAACAAAGAAATATTTTTTAAAACATATTGTATACAAGACGAAGGCAGAAAGTGATAGTACACAAAGAAGTGTAGGTGTTTGCCACAAGCATGTTCGTTGACGGTTACAATTACAATTGATTGGTTCAGTTGACCTGGTTGAATGATGCCCTCTAGTGTGGTTTTCAGTAATATCTATTGTGAGCATCTGCGGATGATAATAACCGAATTTTTAATTTGTTTATAGTTTGGTTTTTTTCCTCCGTTAGATAGAACTCACGGTCTGCCATCAGAGATTACGAATCCAATAAAATATTTTATGTGTATACGGTTTAATTTTAACAATGAAACTTGAAATAATTTTACAAATAAATTAAATTATTTAAGTTTGATGTGGTAAATATAAACGAAACTTTCTAGATCTATAATGGTGAAAAATATAATTTATTAAATTACGTTTTGATTTTCCTGTTTGTCTTAAGCAACCTTTTTATAAATGGAACTTTAACTTCCAAGCGAAAAATAACTTTAAATAATATATTTCTAACCTACTAAGAATTCTTGTCTTTAGCAATACTTTAAACAATTCTAAAAATCTCAATTAAGGTTTATACATTACAAATAAATATTTAAAGTGCATACATATTTTAATATTGCCTGGTTGAGATTTATTCTAATTATTTTAACTATAGCATGTGCTTTATTATCATTAAAATCTTGACTGTAATTTTTCACATAATAAATGTGCTTAATACAAATATATTTTTCAAGTGTCAAAATATTTTCTTTGAGAGGAAATATTTCTCTTTGAGCTTTGACAAAGTTAAGGAAAGCTATTTTGGCGTTTTTAATGTTCAAATGTGATTTATAGTCTAGTTCTATGACATAAAAATGTTTCAAAATCTTAGAATATAAATTTTTCTTATTGTATTTTCAATAGGATTTTTCCCCGTTTCAATGATCATTTATTTACATATGACAGATACAAAATCATATATTGAAATATATTTTGAATTTTAAGTTTTTAAAATGAATTTAGTTTAATAGTAAAATTATAATATTAAAAAAAATGATTCACTTTAAATACAGTTTTTACACATAATCACACTTTTTATTATATTTCTAGATTGTAAAATTTGGTAAAAAACGTGTATATTCTGCCAAAAAGTAGTATTCATAATCATCAAATTTAGATATGACATAAAAATGAAAAATCTCAGATAGTGAAATATATTTTTAAAATTTAAGTATTTAAAATGAAGTTAGCTAATAAGAAAATTTACAAAGTTTGAAAAAAAATAAATAATTCATTCTAAAATACCGGTTGTACCATTATCTCCGTTTTTAATATATATGTAGATTCTTACTCAAAAATTAAGTAAAAACGAAGAGTACATACAATATACAACGTAAAAAGTATTCTTCATGATCATTTATTTACATATGACTAAAAAATGAAAATTCTCAGACAGTGAAATAGGTATATGATTTATTTAAAATGAAAATAGTTTATGGATAAATTTACAAAATTAGAAATAAACATAAATGATTCATTTTAAAATATAGGTTTTATTGAAATCACCGTTTT